>JAPKLY010000320.1:2720-155313 GCA_026898435.1 Prunella vulgaris
AAAAAAAAAAAAAAGGTTAGCCGTGAATATTAATTTATGTTTGCTGAATCAGAATTGATTAAAGTTGTTCATCAACTTATAAATTCAGAGGTCTTTGATAATTTCACGAATGAGGAGGGCAACTTTAAGCCAAGTGTTGCCCATGACACAGTGGGATTGATACAACTATATGAAGCATCTTTCCTACTAACACAAGGGGAAAACACCCTAGAGCTTGCAAGAGAATTTTCCACCTATGTCCTTAAGAGAAAACTTGACGATGATGAATTCGATGAACATGTCTCGTTATTGGTGTGCCGCGCTTTGGAGCTCCCGATTCATTGGAGGGCTCAAAGGCCGAACGCCAGATGGTTCATAGATGCCTACGGGAAGAGGCCTGACATGAATCCATGTATGCTCGAGTTCGCAAAATTGGACTTCAATATTGTTCAAGCAAAACACCAACAAGAACTTAAACATGTTTCCAGGTGATCGATTGTCCATTAATAATTTATATTTGAGTAAAATCTTTTTATTGGCCCATAATTTATTTATTGTCCGACTTTGATTAAAAAATAAATAAAACTTTTCAATTTAGTCTCATTAATATATTAAAAGATTTGTCCAAAATTGCCGGAAATTTTTTATAATAGTGTTGTTTTATATCCAATTGTGACCGCCTTGTCAAATTTTGTCGTCAAATTGATTTATCATGCGATATTTGTACGACATAAAATGGATCTTTTTTTAATTTTTTACGGAGATTTTGAGGCCAAATTTGAGGAATTTTTTTCATATTATGACTAAATAAAAAGGAAAAAATCGGATCAAAACTAAAGAGTAGACAAATTACGAAGGAAAAAACTTATTTAAGGCATTTATATTTATACTGATTCATGCATATATATTTTGATTTAGATGGTGGGAGGAAACAAGTCTAGCTAAAATGCTGCCATTTGCAAGAGATAGGTTGGTGGAGTGTTACTTCTGGACAATCGGTGGGCTCTTCGAGCCTCAATATGGATATTCAAGAATCATGGCCACAAAGGTCAACGTCTTGATAACTATAATTGATGATATATTTGATGTCTATGCTACCTTGGAAGAACTATTGCAATTCAATAGTGTTATACAAAGGTAAGATCATGACCTTATATAGGGTGTGTCTTGGAAAGGATTAATTTGAAAACTTTAAATTTTAAATTTACAATCTTAATTCACTTTATTTATTTGGAAAATAATTTCAGATTGGTACGTTCTAAAAGTATTATTTTTAAAATCGTACAAAATTTTAGCATAATAGAATAAATATGAATTGAATAATAGCATTACTTTTTTTCATGTTGTACCAAATGTATCATTTTGTAAATGCATTTTCATTTAAGTAAAAAAAATTCAAATAGCGTAAGTTTGACTCTAATTCAAATTTGGAGGAATTTTAAACACCTAGTAAAAATCATATCATTTAAAATAATTGAATTTTTAAATTCATTTATTTATAAATCTCTTCAATTTCAACCTTAATAAATTAAATCTAATTAGAAATAATCATAACTAACTTTGAGTTGGTGGATCAGATGGGATATTGAAGGTATGGATGAACTCCCAAACTACATGCAAGTATGTTTCTTGGCACTTAACAACTTCATTAATGAGATGGCATACCATGTCCTCAAGGAACAAGGCATTCTCATAATCCCACATCTAAGAAAATCAGTGAGCTGATTCATTCAAATCTCCAATTAACATTTTTCTTTATATATGTTTCACTTACATCTCTAGATTTACAAGAAATAAAATAATTAATAGAACATATATAAAAAAACATGAACAATATTTCTAAATTAATAAAATGTTGCATGCATGCAGTGGGCGGATTTGTTGACAGCATATACAGAGGAAGCCAAGTGGTACTCCACAGGTGTCACACCAAGAGTGGAAGAATATATGAAGAACGCATGGATTTCTATCTCAGCTCCTGCAATTCTAACCCATGCATTTTTCCTCTTTACAAATCCAATAGAAAAGGAGGCCATCCAAACCTTAATGTACGGATATCACAACATAGTTAAATGTTCTGCAATGGTTCTACGACTTGCAAATGATCTGGGCACGTCGCTGGTCCGTATCATCATTTCCTTCCATATATATATTCACAAATTAAAATAAGAACTCTAATAAATAATATTTCAATCATTAATTATCAATATTATTGTTAATTAATATATATATGTATAGCACGAAATGGAAAGAGGGGATGTAGCAAAATCAGTGGAGTGCATCATGAATGAGAAGGGTGGACTTTGTAGAGAAGAGGCAAGATTGCAGGTGAAAGAAATGATATGGGAGACATGGAAAAAGATGAACTCAGAGAGAGTAGCAGATTTAGGATTCACGAAAGAGTTTGTTAGAAGCGCGGTCGATCTTGGAAGAATGGCACAATATATGTACCAACATGGGGATGGCCATGGAATTCAGAATTATCCCCAGATTAAGCAACGCATTTCTACTCTCTTGTTTCAACCTATTGTTTAGTACTCCAAATTATAATTAGCTAGGTAAACAAAGTTTTATGGAGTTTATTTTTAAGTTTAATAACACAGGGCCCAGGATGACAAAAAAAAATGTTTATGTTCCGATATTTGACGAAACGATTAAAGTAAATAATTATTTTAGGAACAAAAGATGTGTTTATTAATAATACAGGGCCAGGATTTTATTTTATTTTTTCTGAAAAAGTGATTGTTCAATTGAGGCCAACCATCCAACTTCAACGGGCCCAAGGGGGCCCAAGGGCTGCTCTGTGAGACCAGCCTGGCGCAGTGCCATCCACTCTAGGAGCCACGAAGCCCGTATCTTAGTTTGGGCCTCATAGTCCAACTCCTTGCTTGGCTTAATTAGCCACCTCAAGCCCAATCCCCCTTATGGATGACAATGGGGCGGGGATTAGAATATCTAAACCCGCCTTATTCTGTGTACCGATCAGGTTAGATCGACCCGCTACAAGTTACGGGGCAGAGCGGGTCGACCTATCCTAAATTAGATTTTTATTTTTAATAATAATATATAATATATTCTTACATAATAATTAAAATAAAATAATAAATTTATGATATTAATAATGTATTATGAATTTATTTTATCTTTAAATATGTTGATATCAATTACTATTATATTTCATATTATGTTTATATATTGGTTTAAAATATATTTATTAAATTGATTTGTTCTTATTTATACTATAATACTACTAAATAATAATATATTATGTTATAAATATTTTATATATTAAAATTTAATAATATAAACGGGTCAAAACGGGACGAACCAGGTCAGGGTAGGGCTACAGTGATACACATACCCGTCCCGTCCCGAGGCGGGCATGACCCATATAGCATGGGTTCATGATGGGAAGATGCATTGAAAGAGGTAACTATTGTAAATCAAGTTCGGCTTATATAAGTACTAAAAATTATATTTTAGTATCTCCATAAAAAATTTAGACCGGAAGCCACACTTGAGGAATCAACTAAAATGAGTTCACTCATGAAAGTGATAATAGAGATATATATTCAAGTAAGGAATCAACTAGGGAATAAAGAACATTTCCTAAGAGGAATGAGACTGATAGAGCATCAGCGGAGAGAATCGGCAAGGATGTAAGTAAACTTATTTTTTTATGTAATATTTAATATGTGTTTCTAAATTGTTAGGTTAAGATATATTTTCTTGCAGGATGTGTGTGGCCCTTCTTCTCTTCTTCCAAGTGTGGTATCTAATCGACATAAACCAATTCAATCATATATTTTGCAACAAATATTAGACGCAATAGGTACGCTTAACAAGAAGACCAATGCACTTGACAATAAGGTTGATGCCCTCAATAAAAGGTCGGCGAATTGTCTAAGAATGTGGTGATTCGAACAAGATATCAAGTGGAGAGATAACACCTATTGAGAATGAATATGGTTGTGTCCCTAAGATGAATCATAGTATGGACACATCTCTTAAGGATGAAGATGTTCACACGATTGGTAATAATGATATGATAACAACTCCTGATGGTGGACTGGATGATGTGCATGAGTGAGACAAAAGAAGATTGTACGAGGATATTCATTGATATACATATGAGTTGTTTAAAACTGAGTTATTCAACAATAGAGTTGTTCAATAACTAAGTTAATTTTTTTATTAAAGGTGTTCTCTTGAAGTTCCATCAATAAGTAATTATTTTTCTTTTAATGACAATACATCAATTTTAACTTTTAAGACTTGAGAAATCATAAGAAAAAATTATTTTCAATACATTAATTTTGAATTTAATGGGTTATTGAGATTATATGTTCTATAAGTTTTTCTTTTTTAAAAACTTACACTTATTTTCTGAGTGAAAAAACATCAATTTTGATTTTGAACAACCTAGCTAGTTATTCAAGTGTCTGACATAATTATATGTTTAATGGTGTTCATAATTTGTTATTTAAATAATAATTTGAATATATTATAACATGAATATAAATTATGATGTAGTGAATATTGTGATAATAATTCTTGTGTAATAAAAAATATTATTAACACTTGAATGAAATACAACAATTTTCTTGAATTTTGGGGTTCTTCTCTCTAGCTATGATCCTCTGATTCTCCTTCAAATCTTGACTCGACTTTAGTCTTGACTTGACTGGTTTGACTTTGACTTTGACCGGCTGATCCAAGGACGAGCTGTCTTGATTTGGATCGAACGAGGTCCTTGGAAAATTTTGATGAAGAACGCTTCAGATTTGATGAAGAACGATCTTCGAATCTTCAAGTCTTGATTTGGCTGGAAACACTTGATTGGAGGGATTTAGCCCCTTGTTCCTGGATCGAAGTGCGTTTGTGGATGAACTTGACGAAGAACGCTTTGAAGACGGCGATGAACGCTTGTTGATCTTCAAGTTGATTTTCAAGCAGAAACGTCTGATCAAAGGGATTCGCTCCTTGATTCTGATCGAGGGATGTTTCTGACTGGATTTGTCGAAGAACAGTTGAAGTCGGCGAAGAACGCTTAGTGATCTTCAAGGTGTTCTTCAAGAAAAACGTCTGATCGGAGGGATTTGGCCTCTTGTCTTGGATCAAACAGTGTTTCTGGAGGATTTTGATGAAGAACGGCTTGAATATTCGATGAACTTCTTCAGATTTGGTGAAGAACGCTTGAATCTTCGAAGAGCTGAATCGATTGATCTTCTTAGCTCGCAGTTTTTCTCGTCGAGAGGATCTCTGCTACTCGTTCATCTTCGATGGGTGTGGACCGCCTTGAAAATGAACAAGAAAGGCCCCTATTTATAATGTGGAGAGGTGAAGACCTTCCTTTCTTGCACTGACACGTGGCATGCTCCGGTTGGCTGGTGCCGATTTGATTGGCAAGATTAAGTAATCAACCAAATTTAGCTTGATTGATTTCCGCCGTCTTCATAAAAAGGGCAAATAAGCCATTTATTGTCATTTACGAGTGCCGGGAGACTCGTAATTTAATAACGACTTGTATCGTGTACAATAAATATCATTTTACTATTTAATTAGAGAATTGATTTGATAAATCCTCAAAATTAAAATAGTAATATATGTTGATATTTATTTAATTTATACACGTGTCATTATTTAATTGGGAAGCAATTTTTATATGCTTACAAATATATTCCACTAAACTCTCCTTTTATCGGTGACAGAAACTCTAATCAAATTTCGACGACATATAATGCGTACTTCTGTGGACGTGAATGGAGCGTCTCTTTTATTTACAACTTTGTAGAGAAAAAAAAATTGGTCTCATAACTTATCGAGTGTCTACTTTTGATCCCCAAAAAATTTGACTCTTAAATTTTGGTCCCGTAATTCTTTGGATTTGTCCAATTTTGGTCCCATATTTTGCCGAAAAAGTGAAAATAATATTGTTTTTACTATGCACGGCACACATGGTGGTTGAATTTAAAACTTTTCAGCATTCTCGCTGATATTTTATTATTTTTATTAGTATTTTAATAATATAAAAAAATTTAAAAAATACAAAAGAAAAAAATTGATTATTTGGTAATCATGTCAGCAAGAGTATCCGGAAACCACAAATTCAACAATTATATGCATCGTGCATGACAAAAAATGATATTATTTACACTTTTTCGATAAAAATGAGATTAAAAATTAAATGAACAAACTCAAAGAGTTATTGGACTAAAATCGGAGAATCAAAATTTTTGGGATAAAAAATAGACACTCAATATAACTTATAAAAATTATGTCCAACTTTACATATATAATCAGCACCATTCACATGCATAGGCCTATAATAAAGGTGGTAATTCAATCTAATATCAACATCACTGGGTCATTGGCAACTTTTTTTTTTAAAAAAAAAGAAGAGTATAGTGATTATTAATGATTTAATTTTAAATTATTTACTCTCTCGCACTCTTATTATATGTTTCTCACATTTTTTTTTTCTTAAAAATGTATATTGTTGCTGATTATTTTGTTAAGTTCGACGATTTACAAAATACCTAACAAGATTTGTTCCACCCATCAAATTGCCATCCAACTAACTTATAAACTAAGGGCTCATTTGGTTCGTAAGATAAAAGTATTTATCCGTCAAAATCATGCATGTTTTTTACGGATATATATTTTTATCATAGGAACCAAATGAGCCCTAAAGAGAAAAATCAGCTTCAGTATTGCAATTATTTTTCGGTTGTTTAGTCGTAATGCAATTCAAAACATTTAAGAAGAATTTAATCCCATTGTTACGTGTTGACGCATCAACATGTATTTTGTTAAGTTGAACCCATATTTTTCACAAATTTGCCTCTTGACCGTTTTAATTATCATGTTACTTGGACTGATAAACTTTGGTCATGTAAAATTTCTTTAAAAGTTGATCTTAGGTAAAAAAAATTAATAATAAAAAAATTATTATCTTAGGTAAATGTTAGTTGTTAGTAGTTACAAGTTAGTTCGTCAAGTCTCTCAAACACTTCAAGCCAAACTTATATCTCCCTTAATTCGTTTCCAGAGGGAATTGAACCCAGGTCACTCACTCGAGTGAAGAACTCGGTGGCCAGGTGAACTTGCCCACCTGATTTTGTCTTTTTACATTTAGCAAAGTATATTTGAACTTCACCACTTATTTTTACAACTTGAACCCCTAAAAATGCATTCATTAAGTCAAAATTTTGAATGAGCTAGATAAATCACCTTTATTTTTATAATAATAAATACTACCTCCGTCCATTTGCACCTTACGGGAAGACACATTTTAAAAAAAATGCATTTTATATATAAAATAGTGGCATATGAGTAAATATGTGTATAAGTTTGTGAGTATACACACAAATCAATGCTGCTATTTTTTAATAGTGGTGAGACGTTCAAATAAGAAAAGTGTGCAAATTCCGGAGGGAGTATTAATTACCACGGGAATTTCAAGCTTTAACCTAATCCATCGTTGCCCTCACTCAACTCCCAATTAAAATCGACTTTAATTTGCAATTACACGACACATGTACATATTACGTGAAGCAGGTTGCAATGTCGAGTTTATGTAATAAGTGTGCACGTAAATTAAATCAATATATAAAAAGCACCCATCATATATATTAGGCGACGACAAGAAATTAAAGGACATATTACAAAATGTCAACCTTTATGTTGCAATATACTCCGATTCCTAATTACAAATCGCCCAAGCTTCAACACAGCTTCTTCAAAACAAGTAGGTACTGTCTGAAGAGTTGTACCTTCCGATACGATGCTAAGCCCTGTTGTACTCTGTCCCCTACTATACAGCGACGGTCTGGAAATTACAAGCCTCCTCTTTGGGATTTTGATTTTATTCAATCTCTCACCACTGAATATAAGGTACTAATAATTAATAATATTTATATATAAATGATTTTTTCTAATATATATATATTATGATTTTCACTGTCTGTGTTCGCATATTTTTCCTCTGGTGCTAATTATGGGAATTACCAATACATAAATAAATAGGAAGATAGGTACTGGAAGAAGGCTTGTATGTTGATGGTGCAAGTGAAGATAGTAATAGATGATCATCAAAAAATGGGATATGTTGGACGGTTGGAGTTGATTGATGACTTGCAGAGGCTGGGCATATCTTATCATTTTCAGGACAAAATTAATCAAATGTTGGATCGTATTTATTTGGAGTACATGAATCACGATGCACAACAAAGGGATTTATATTCAACAGCTATTGGGTTCAGACTATTGAGGCAACATGGTTTTAAAGTCTCACAAGGTTATCATATTAATTCTTACACTAATAATAATAATATATATATATATATGCTGCATATTTCTTTATTTTTTAAATGAGAGAATTGATTTTTATCTCACGGGACACACACTCATTTGAAATGGTCCCATTTTTTTTTTCTTTACAAAAAATGGGATGAACTTTGTATTTTTATTTTATTTTTTGAGTTTTTTTTAGATCATTTGTATAAAGAAAAAAAGAATTGGACCAAATTTAAAATGTTTTGGACCATTTTAAAATAGTTGTGTGTTCTACTGAACAAAAAGTTCAATTTTCTCTTTTTTTTTTAAATTAAATTTAGCTAGGTGTTAAATTTATAGGAAAATAGTTTTCTAGTTGTAAAAGTTTTTTTTTTTTTCGGTAATGTAAGAGGTCTGATTGACAGATCAAACTCTTTCACTTTAGAGCAACCAAATGTGAGGTTAATATGTAGAAAATTTAAAGTTACAATTATTTTTAATTTGTGAAAGGACAGTTGACTAAAACCAAACTAGAGGTGACTTAATTACTGTACTAAAAAAAGGTTAGCGTGCTGAATTTGAATTGATTAAAGTAGTTTCATAAACTTAATTCAGAGGTCTTTGATAATTTCACGAACGAGGAGGGCAACTTTAAGCCAAGTGTTGCCCATGACACAGTGGGATTGATACAACTATATGAAGCATCTGTCCTACTAACACAAGGGGAAAACACCTTAGAGCTTGCAAGAGAATTTTCCACCCATTTCCTTGAGAGAAAACTTGACGATGATGAATTCGATGAACATGTCACGTTATTGGTGCGCCGCGCTTTGGAGCTCCCGATTCATTGGAGGTCTCAAAGGCCGAACGCAAGATGGTTCATAGATGCCTACGGGAAGAGGCCTGACATGAATTCATATATGCTCGAGTTCGCAAAATTGGACTTCAATATTGTTCAAGCAAAACACCAACAAGAACTTAAACATGTCTCCAGGTGATCGATCGTATACATGTAAATGCCTAATTGGTAACTTTCATAATTAATTAATTAGTTGTTTCGATTTATGTCCATTAATAATTTATATTCGAGTTAAAATTAACTTTTATTGGCCCATAACTTATTAATTGTCCAACTTTGATTTTAAAAAAAAAATATCAACTTAGTCTCATTAATATTAAAAGATTTGTCCAATTTTGTAAAAAAAATAAATAATAGTGTTGTTTTATGTCACACAAATATTTAATAGCGGCCTCATAACTTGTGCCGTCAAATTTGCGATGTTTGTAAGGGATAAAATGACCTTTTTTTTCTTTAAATTAATGGAGATTTTGTGGCCAAACTTGAGGAATTTTTTTTTTATTGTAACTAGATAGAAAGGGAAAAAAATTGGATCAAAATTAAATAGTAGATGAATTACAAAGGAAAAAAACGCCTTTTGACGCATTTATACTGGTTCATGCATATATATATATTTTTTGATTTTAGATGGTGGGAGGAAACAAGTCTAGCTAAAATGCTGCCATTTGCAAGAGATAGGTTGGTGGAGTGTTACTTCTGGACAATCGGTGGGCTCTTGTTCGAGCCTCAATATGGATATCCAAGAATTATGGCCACAAAGGTCAACGTCTTGGTAACTATAATTGATGATATATTTGATGTTTATGCTACCTTGGAAGAACTATTGCAATTCAACAACGTTATACAAAGGTTAGATCATGACCTTAGCTAGGGTGTGTTGGAATTTGACACTATAAATTTTAAATTTACAATCTAAATTTATTTTATTTGTTTGGGTAAAATATTTAAGTTGATAAATTATTAAACATTTGAATTTGACTCTAATTCAAATTGAGAAGAATTTTCAAACACTTAGCAAAATTATGCCACTAAATTCTTAAAATTCATTTTTTTAAAATCTATTTAGTTTCAAATGACTCAATTCAAATGCAATCTTAATTAATTAAATCTAAAAAAATAAGTATATATATAACTTTGAGTTGGTGGATCAGATGGGATATTGAAGGTATGGATGAACTCCCAAACTACATGCAAGTATGTTTCTTGGCACTTAACAACTTCATTAATGAGATGGCATACCATGTCCTCAAGGAACAAGGCATTCTCATAATCCCACATCTAAGAAAATCAGTGAGCTGATTCATTCAAATCTCCAATTAACATTTTTTCTTTATATATGTTTCACTTACATTATATATATATATATATTACAGTACTCTCTAGATTTACAAGAAAATAAAAAAATAATAATAAAATTTATAGAACATAAAAAATTTGAACATTAATTCAAAATTTTGCATGCAGTGGGCGGATTTGTTAACAGCATATACAGAGGAAGCCAAGTGGTACTCCAGAGGTCACACACCAAGAGTGGAAGAATATATGAAGAACGCATGGATTTCTATCTCAGCTCCTGCAATTCTAACCCATGCATTTTTCCTCCTCACAAATCCAATAGAAAAGGAGGCCATCCAAACCTTAATGTACGGATATCACAACATAGTTAAATGTTCTGCAATGGTTCTTCGACTTGCAAATGATCTGGGCACGTCGCCGGTCCGTATCATCATTTCCTTCCATATATATATATATATATATATATATATATTCACAAATTAAAATAAGAACTCTAATAAATAATATATATTTCAATCATTAATTATCAATATTATTGTTAATTAATATATATATGCATGTATAGCACGAAATGGAAAGAGGGGATGTAGCAAAATCAGTGGAGTGCATCATGAATGAGAAGGGTGGACGTTGTAGAGAAGAGGCAAGATTGCAGGTGAAAGAAATGATATGGGAGACATGGAAAAAGATGAACTCAGAGAGAGTAGCAGATTTAGGATTTTCGAAAGAGTTTGTTAGAAGCGCGGTTGATCTTGGAAGAATGGCACAATATATGTACCAATATGGGGATGGCCATGGAATTCAGAATCCCCAGATTAAGCATCGCATTTCTACTCTCTTGTTTCAACCTATTGTTTAGGTAATTATTTCAAACTTCCTTGTCCTCCAAATTATAATTAGGTAAACAAAAATTTTATAGAGGGAATTGTTGTTCTATTGATAATAAATGTAACAAATAAATAATAACTATGGATTAATTTATGGTTATTATTTTATGAGGTTAATACATATTATTTTACACCCTTTCGTACATTTAGGGTATGTTTGGTTCGTAAGATAAAAATATCTATCCGTAAAAAACATGCATGATTTTGACGGATAGATACTTTTATCTTACGAACCAAATGAGCCCTTACATTATAAAATATCTCTTTCACATTTTTATGAATCATTGCGTAATATAATTTTATTGATGACATAATTATTAATGTCAAATTATATAGAGAAAAAAAAAAGTTTATGTTTCGAAAAAAAAATGATTGTTCAATTGAGGCCAGCCCATCCAACTTAAACGGGCCCAAGGAGCAACCAGCCTGTTATCCTCCCACTGCAAAGAGAGGGAGGTTGTCGCTGCTCTGTGAAACCAGCCTGGCGCAGTGCCCTCCACTCTAGGAGCCACGAAGCCCATGCCTTCGCTAGGGCCCCATAGCCTAACTCCTTGCTTGGAACGGGCAGGCTAGCAATTAGCAACTTCAGACCCAGTCGGCTGAGCAGGCCCAACGTTCAATCACGTTAATGCCCCCACATGGGTCACAAGCCCTCGTTACTGAGCTCGGCGTACTGCGAGTCCACATTTTCAAAGTATATACCATACGCAGAAGCTTCAGCAAAGCGATGTGGGACAGTCTGGTTTTACTTTCGCAATCCAAACTTCTTCTGAGAATTCTGAATTCGTTGGAGAGGTACTATACTACAGTCTTCCTACAGATGATAAAGAAAAGGAAGAGAGACATGGGAGACGATCGGGTGAAGAACGTTGCAATGGAGATTATTGGTCTGTTTTGAGTTGCTGCCTCGCTTGGTCGTTTTCGATCTCGATTATACTCTCTGGTATTTCGCTCGCATTCTTTCCTCGTCATCGTTGAATTCTCACAATTAATCTTGTAAAATTGGATTTCAATTGAAATTTTCCTTCGGCGATGGAATCTATGATTTTCTCTGTTTGGATGGTGAACTGTGTTATTGCGTTCATTTTTTATGGTTATTTTAGTTACGCTTTCTTCTACCATTTTATAGTTTCGCACGGGATGTTTTTATTTTGGAATAGTGAGTGAAGAGCTGAAACGTTTACCTGGCAGTAGTATATCTGATGCTATTGCTAAACATGGATATAGAATTCTGGTAAAGGTTATCATCAAGATGTACAATCCTGTAGAAATATCCTATTTGAATATGCAGTTAGAAAATGCTACATCTATGAAATCTTCAATACTTGGTGAAAAAATTTCTGAGTTGTCCACGTAGTTGCAAGTTGCAACAATGAGATGGGAAACGAAGGCTTTTGCCCTATGATTGAGCATAGTCATATTGTATAATGACATAGTAGAACAACTCGGTTCCTGTTAAATCTAATGATGAATTTTCAGCTGTATATATTGTGCCATGTTATAGAAACACTACATATAAATTGCATAATGACCCTTCTTTTTCATCGAATTCATTTTGTGTTGCACGTTGTATGCTTCACTATTTTGTTCATACCTTTATGGTTCTGAATTTCTTATGTTATCTATTTTAAGTGAACGTCGCTCCAAGAGGGACATGCCAAGATTGCATCCTCATGCCAAGGGTATTCTCTATGCTCTCAAGGATAAAGGTATTAAACTTGCTATTGCCTCCAGATCACCAACTCCTGACATTGCTAACACATTCCTTGAGAAATTGGGGATAAGATCAACGTTTGATGTGCAGGTACGGAAATTATAGTGTTGGGAGTCCACATTGATAAACAAACTTTGCAGGACTTTTTATTTCAACTATATCTCTGCCCTTCCACTCTTTTTCTCTATTATTGTATCTTGCTGACTATATGTGCTCCTCATAAATGCATATAACATATAGTGTTTAATTCATGGCTTAAATATGTCCGCTTGTTTCTCTAGCATATGTGAGATCATTTTTATTGTTTGTTTCTGTACTACTCCCTGCCCCTCAAAACTTTTGGGGCATTATTTAAGAATTAAATGTAATGAGAGGTAATATTGTATAGTTAAAGTATAAATTTTCTTTTTTAGGATTTGTAAAGTGTTTTAGGACAAACTGCAAAGAAAAGTATGTAGAGTGTTAAGGGACAGAGAGTGTAGTAATTAATTTGATAAATGATTGGGATTTAAACTCAAGCAACAAAGGTGCATTTGGAAATAGGAATTGTCAAGGAAGGCTCTTATGAAACTTCTTTATATTATGTAAATTAATCAATCTCCAAATGACTAAGGTAGTACTTAATGTTCTAGTGGTCTGGCTTCCTCCGAATATGTAGGAGGAATCTGTGACTAATCATGAAAAAAGTGCTTGAGTGTTTTTTTTCAGAAAAGAATAATATTTCTCTTTGCCTCATGAAGATGAGAGGAGTAAAAACCTGGTCTGCTATTGAAGGAGCCTTTGCTGCTTTCGATTGCTCTTCTCATGCTAAGCTATAACCATTTGTTCTAAAAACATGATGCTAATGTAACATGCACATTACCTTTTGAAGGGCTGAACAAATGTTTTCTGCAAGTACCCACCATGCTGAATATTTTCTAATTTTCAGGAGATATTCTCTAGTTGGAGCCACAAACTCCCAAACTATAGATCAATATACTTTCCCATGCAATTTTCCTCATCACAAATCCAATAGAAATGGGGGTCATCGAAAGCTTGTATGAACACCACAACATAGTTAAATGTGCAGCAATGGTTCTACGAGTTGCAAATGATCTGGGGACTTCGCCCGTCCGTACCTCTTAATTTCCTTGCATATACAAATTATATTAACAATATTTCTATCATTATTAATTATGTTATTACTTGTTAATAGCATGAATTGGAAAGATGGGATGTAGCAAAATCAGTGGAGCATCATGAATGAGAGGGGTGGTTGTAGAGAAGAGGCGAGAGAGTGCGTGCCAGAAATGATATGGAGACATGGAAAAAAGATGAACTCAGAAAGAGTAGCAGATTTTGGGAAATGTGCTGTTGATCTTGGTAGAATGTCACACAATATATGTACCAACAGGGGATGGCCAAAATTCAAAATCTCAGATTAAGGAACGTATGTCTACTTTGTTGGTTCAACCTATTGTGTAGGCCACCTTCATTGTCCATGTATACAATGAGGAGTCAGAACTTTTTTATCTAGAGAAGCTTGATAACAAATCTAACAAATAAATAATATGTATTGATTTATAAAAATATAAGTTACGTGTTATTATTTTATGAGGTGAATACACATTCAGTTGCACCTTTTAATACATTTACATTATAACCCCTTTATTCCAATTTAAATTTCACATGTTATCAAGCACACATATTAAAATAAATATTTTTTATTGACTTGTTGACCAATAAATAATGATATAGTATTAGTATGTTCGAATGGTAAAAACTCCCACTTTAATACTGCTTTTTAAATGCATAATTTCACTATTCAATAACTTTGACAAAATATAAAAATACATTGTTCAAATATTTACATTTGTACTGTGCGCAAATAAAATTATGTCTAATCAACCATTACTACAACTCTTCACTCCAAAATAAGCAAGATCAAATTTTCAGCATTTACACAAAAAAAAAAATCAGTATTGAGAGGCAAAAAAAGTGATTGTTCAATTGAGGCCAGCCCATCCAACTTTAATGGGCCCAAGTAGCAACCGGCCTGTTATCCTCCCACTGCAAAGAGAGGGAGGTTGTCGCTGCTCTGTGAAACCAGCCTGGCGCAGTGCCCTCCACTCTAGGAGCCACGAAGCCCATGCCTTCGCTTGGGCCACATAGCCCAACTCCTTGCTTGGGACGGGCAGGCTAGCAATTAGCAACTTCAGGCCCAGTCGGCTGAACAGGCCCAACGTCCAATCACTCTAATGCCCCCACATGGGTCACAAGCCCTCGTTACTGAGCTCGGCGTACTGCGAGTCTACTTTTTCAAATTATATACCATACGCAGAAGCTTCAGCAAAGCGATGTGGGATACAGTCTGGCTTTACTTTCGCAATCCAAACTTCTTCTGATAATTCTGAATTCGTGGGGATAAAGCAGAAGCCATTTCAGAGAAATAAAGATAATAGAGAGAGAGAGATGGGAGACGATCGGGTAAAGAACGAGGCGATGGAGATTATTGGTCTGTTTGAGTTGCTGCCTCGACTGGTCGTCTTCGATCTCGATTATACTCTCTGGCCTTTCTACTGGTATCGTACTCGCTTTCTTTCCTCGTTTAATTCTCTCAAGTTCTTTTTTGTAAATTTGAAGTTTTCCTTGGTCGAAATGGCCTGCAAAATATATGACTTTCACTGTTTGGATGGTGAACTACGTTATTGCTGCCCCTTTTTTCTTTTCTTTTTTGGAATAATGAATGAATAGCTGAACTTTTACCTGGCAGTAGTATATCTGATGCTAATGCTAAGCATGGATATAACCTTGTGGTTCATCAGGATGAACAAGCCTGTAGAAATATCCTATTTGAATTATAGTTAGAAAACATTACATCAGTGAAGTCTTCAATACTTGGTGAAAATATTTCTGTGTTATCCACATAGTTTGCAACACCAAGATGGGAAACAAAAGGTTTTGCCCTATGACTGAGCATCTCATATTTCATAATGACATAGTAGAACGACTCAGGTTTCTATTTAATCTCATGATGAATTTTCAGCAATGCTGGCAGAATTTGGTTCACATTCTTGGATAGATGGATATATTGTGTCATATTACAAAAGAACTAGATATAAATTGCATAATGACTCTTATTCGTTGAAGTCGTTTTGTGTTGTATGCTGTATGCTTGATTATATTGTTTGCTCGAGTTTATGGTGCTGAATTTCTTCTGTTTATTTGTTTCAAGTGAGTGTCGCTCCAAGAGGGACATGCCAAGATTGTATCCTCATGCCAAGGGTATTCTCTATGCTCTCAAGGATAAAGGTATCAAACTTGCTATTGCCTCCAGATCTCCAACTCCTGACATTGCTAACACGTTCCTTGAGAAATTGGGGATAAAATCAATGTTTGATGCGCAGGTATGCAAATTATAGCATTAGGAGTCCACATTGATAAACAAAATTTATATGACTTTTTATATTTACTATATCTCTGTCTGTCTACTATTTTTCCTTTTTTACTGGGCTGGTCAGGGTGGGCGAAAGGAAAGGTCCTTATGCATTAGTTCCCCTACTACTGTATCTTGCTGAATATATGTGCTCCTCATAAATGCATATAACCTATAGTGTTTAATTCATGGCTAGATTATGTCCGTTTATTCCTCTAGTGTCTGTGAGATTGTTTACCGTTTGTTTCCGTACTACTCCTTCTATCCCTCAAAACTTTGGGCACACTATTTAAGAAAAAAATGTAATGAGTAGACAATAGAGTGTTGAGGGGTAATTTTGATATTTATACTGGTAAAGTAAAGAAAGTTGTTGGATTGAATGTAAAAAGTAATTAATTTGATAAATGATTGGGATTTAAACTCAAGCAAGCAAGGTGCATTTGGAAATAGAAATTGTCATGGCAGGCTCTTGTGAAATTTCTTTTTGTTATGTAATAAATCAATCTCTGAATGGCTAAGGTAGTACCTCATGTTTCAGACTATTACTATCATATCACATCCAGATTTGGTGGTCTGGTTTTCCGCTTACAGGCTAGCTCCGAATATGTAAGAGGAGCCTGTGACTTATTACCCGGGAAGCACAAGAGAACACAATCATGAAAAGAGTGCTCGGGTGTTTTTTCAATAAAGAAAAAATGCATCTTTAACACAGACCAATATTTCTCCTCACCTCATTAAGACGGAAGGAGTAAAAACTGGTCTGCAACTGAAGGAGCCTTTACAACTTTCGGTAGCACTTTTTATGCTAAGCTATAATTGTTCTTCTAGAAACATGATTTAATGTAACATGCATATTGCCATTTGAAGTGCTCAACAAATGGTTTCAGCGAGTACCCACCATGCTGAATATTTCTAATTTTTCAGGAGATATTTTCCAGTTGGAGCCACAAGACTGACCATTTTCAGAGAATCAATAGAAGGACCAACATTCCGTACACTGAAATGCTGTTTTATGATGATGAGGATCGCAATATAGATGCGGTAAGATCTGTTCCCTTGTGGTATCAGTTGCTGGAGACCTCTCCATACGAACCTTGAAGCACATAATAGTTAACTGCTTTGTAATCACTCAATAGGTTTCTAATATGGGTGCGACGAGCATATTGGTTGGCAAGGGTGTGAATCTAGGAGCTTTGAGACAGGGTCTGTCGGAGTTTTCGCAGAACAATTTGCCTTCGAATAAGAAGCAGCAAGGAAAGAAGAATCTTTCGAGAAAATCAAGTTCATCAGGAACAGAGGAGCAATAAACTATCCATCCATTTATGTTGTAAAAATGCTTACGATTTACTTAGCCATCAGTTCATCACTCATTTGATACACATACAATTCATTTTTTAGCAAATTAGCTGGTGCAGTCGGCTTGTATGTAATAATTCAATACATTCTGAATTTTCAGGGAGACAGATTTATGATGATTTATACAAAAAAAAAAAAAAAGAGTGCTTGAGTTTTTAAAAAAAAAAAGAAATATTTATTTTTTGTAGTTCAATTTATTTTCTTTCACAAACCAAACTTCTTATAATTCTGAATTTGTTGGGGAGGCATAATATGCATTATACATGCCAACATATACTGACACATGTATAACTAAGTCATATATCTGACCAAGTCATATGTATAGCGAATTTGTTAAGAAAAATGTTTAATTAGCTGTATGTTAGAAAAGTCCTCCAGGAAAAGTCATCAAATATAACCATAATAACAGCAGAAAGTCATTTCATTCGTCCTACAAATAAATAAAGTTAATAAAGAAAAGTAAGAGAGAGGGAGAGATGGGAGACGATGAGGTGAAGAAGGAGGCAATGGAGATTATAGGTCTGTTTGAGTTGCTGCCTCGCCTGGTCGTCTTCGATCTCGATTATACTCTGTGGCCTCTCTACTGGTACATTACTTGCTTTATTTCCTCTTTATCGTTGTTTACTTTTACTTAATTCTCACAAGTTCTCTGGTAAAATCTATGACTTCCACTGTTCGGATGGTGAACTATGTTATTGGTGCCGTTATTTTCGTTTTAATTTCCTGTGTATTCTACAGTAGAACTCAGTTCCTATTTAGTCAATGCTGTAGATGTTGAATTAATGGACAACAGGATTTGGTTAACATTCTTGGACAGCTGGATATATTGTGCAATATTACAAAAGCGCTGGATATAAATTGCGGAATGACTATTTTTTCATCGAAGTTGTTTTGGTTTGTATGTGTTGTGCTTGATTATAATGTTTACTCAAGTTTATGGTGCTGAATTTGTTCCATCTATCTATTCAAGTGATTGTTGCTCCAAGAGTGACATGCCGAGATTGTTTCCTCATGCCAAGGGTATTCTCTATGCTCTCAAGGATAAAGGTATTAGTCTTGCTATTGCCTCCAGATCATCAACTCCTGACATTGCCAACACATTCCTTGAGAAATTGGGGATAAAATCAATGTTTGATCCGCAGGTATGCAAATTATAGCATTAGGAGTCCACATTGATAAACAAAGTTTTTTACTTATATTAAATATATCGCTGTACATATACTCGTTTTCTTTTTTATGGGTTGGTGTGGATGGGGGGGAAGTCCATATGTGTTACTTCCCCGACTATTGTGTCTTGCTGCATATATCTGCTACTAATAAAGCTCATAACCTATAGTGTTCAAATTCATGGCTTGAATATGTCCAACCGTTTCTCTAGCTTTTCTGAGATTTTCTACTTGTGTGAATTTTTCACTCGTAACTAATGTGATAAAGCATGGGATTTTTACTTAAGCAGCCTCGACGCATTTGGAATAGAAATTGTCATGGCAGGCAGACTCTTATAAAATTTAAGATTAGTTGAAACTTATTTTCCATGTCCAGTAGTAAGTCAATCTCTGAATGACTAAGGCAGCACTAAATGCTCAAACTATTACTATAATATCACACTCAGACTAGCTCCGAATATGTAAGAGGAGCCTGTGACTTAACACCTGGGAAGCACAAGAGAAGACAATCATGAAAAGAGTGCTCGAGTGTTTTTTCAATAAAGAAAAAATTCATCTTTTTTACAGACAAATATTTTTCGTCACCTCATTAAGATGAAAGGAGTGAAACCTGGTCTGCAACTGAAGGAGCCTTTGTGACTTTCGGTAGCTCTTCTCTTGCTAAGCTATAATTGTTCGTTCTGGAAACATGATGTTAATGTAACATGCATATTGCCTTTTGAAGGGCTCAGCAAATGATTTGAGTGAGTACCCACCATGCTGAATATTTTCTAATTTTCAGGAGATATTTTCCAGTTGGAGCCACAAGACTGACCATTTTCAGAGAATCAATAGGAGTACTAACATTCCATACACTGAGATGCTGTTTTTTGATGATGAAGATCGCAATATAGATGCGGTAAGATCTGTTTACTTGAGTTATCAGTTGCTGGAGAAGAACTCCACAAAAACCTTGAAGCACATATTATTAACTTCTTCGTAATTATCACTGAATAGGTTTCTAATATGGGAACCACATGCATCTTGGTTGGCAATGGTGTGAATCTAGGAGCTCTGAGACAAGGTCTGTCAAAGTTTTCACAGAACAATTTGCCTTCAAATAAGATGCAAGGACATAAAGATCTTTCAAAAAAATCAAGTTCATCAGGGTGGCAATGAACTATCCATCCACTTCTGTTGTATAACAGCTTAAGATTGCATTAGCCTTGAGTTCATCACTCATTTAATACATATACAATTCATTGTTTAGCAAATAGCTGGTACGGCTTCTGTGTAATAATTCATTACATTCCGAATTTTTCATCATTTAGGATGAGTCAAAAGTTGTGTCAGTTTGGTAATATAAACAAACACTCACCCCATCCAAAAATATCTGGTGTGTAAAAGTTTACAGTGCATGTTACCATTCAAATCAAGTGAAAGTGAGTAAGTTATGCACTTGGCTAATGGAAAACAGAAGCATGTGATGAAAAACAGAGCATTAAAAGATCCAAAACAAACTATTTGTTACACAGTAGAGCAAGAGAGAAGAGATTATCAACTAGAAGGGTCAAAAGCACGTTTCATTTCAAATGGAGAACCTGTAGTGAGAACAAAACTAACTACATTGTAGCAAATAATACAACAATGGTTCGTTTAGCATGTGTAACAAAATTGCATGAAGTTAGAAAGACTACAGATTTAGCTCTTTCAGGGGAGTCCTTTCATCAGAACTCATTTGAATAGATTTTCTTGATGATGAAAAGGCTGTGCAGTCGAATTCATCACTATCTGGTTCAGTGCCTTCCTCAGAAAGGTGTAACAAATTCCCCAACATACCCATCAATTTCACATCCTCTGTAGAGAGGTCTCCAATTTTTCCACACACACCTTCAAGTTGTTGAAGCAAATCCTCCCTGTCAATTGTTTCTTTCCTTCTATCTTCATGCAAAGCTCGTTTATGGGACTCAAGCTCCTCATAAAAGGACCTCTTTTCCTGCTCTAGTTGACTTCTCAGCGCTAGCATCTCCAAATCTTTCATTTCTTCAACCTGCAAGGCCACTTGCCTCGATTCAAGCAATGATTTTTCTTGGGCTTCCACTTTGTCTCGTAAGCTAGTCACTTCATTCTCCAAGTTGGAAATGGCCATGTTCCTTTCTTCAATCTCTACTATTTTCTGATGCTCTGCTGTCTTTAAGGCCCCATCAAGCATAACATTCTCCTCAGCAAGAGACTTAATAGCACTTTTGAACTCCTGATTCAACAATTCAAGCTCTTTCTGAAGTTTTTGTATCTTATGGTCTTTCTCCTTAATAGAGGATGCATCTCTCTCATATACCTGTTCGAGATTGTTATGTGCAATTACTAGAGCACAGTTTGCTGATTCTTTTTCAGTCAGTTTGGCTTTTAGCTGCACAATCTCATTCTCAAGTCTTTCGATGATGCAGTTCCTATCTTCAGCAAGTCTGACATATTTATCCTTCTCTTGATTGAATATTTCCGCAGCCTCTGATTTCTCTAAAATTCCCAACTCCAACACATTAATCTGTTCCTCTAACTTACCAATTCTCACATCTTTCTCATTCACGATGACAAGCAGGTTGGTAATCTCTTGCTTGTGTGCTTGCTCATTTTCTTTCAAATTTGTTTTCACAATTTCTACCTCAGATTTCTCTTTCTGCAGCTCGAGCTTGCACACTGCAAGTTCAGATGTTTTCTTAGCCAGCTCAGAGTTTACCATCTCTAAACCATCTTTTATGTTTTCTCTGTTAGTATTTTCCAATTCTTGCAATTGCTGTTCCAGGTGGCTTCGACATTCATTTGATTCGTCAAGCATTGTTTTCAATCTTCTGAGCTCCTCATCGACAAGATTATTTTTCACCTTTGAAGATTCTATAGACTCGGCCTTCTCCATTAAAACTGCCACCTCATCAGATCTCTGCTTCAGTTCAGCATGAACATTATGTAGCTCGGTGTTCTTTAACTGCAACTGCTGATCTAGAAACATATTTTTCTCTTCAATTTGCACAATGTCCATATCCAACTTTTCTTTTGCATCATACAGCTTTGAGTAAGCATCATAAAACTTAGATTTCAAAACCCATACAAGAGCAAAAATTTCTTCGCTCTTTACCTCCAACAGACACTGGCAATCTTCCAATTCCTTATGGAGTTCATTTACGCTTTTATTTTTTACAGCCATCTCAGACAAGCAACGGTTCATATCCCCAGTCATTTTTTCTATCTGAGAATTCCACTCAGTCTCCTTCTCTTTGAGGCTTGTTGCACATTTACTATGCAACTGTTCCAAGCCCTTGAGCTTGTTTTTCAAAATTTTCAATGAAGAAGATGGCACATTGTTTTGAAGCTGATTCTCTTGAACATCTTTCAGCGAGGCTAGCAGGTCACTGTTGACTAGCTCTAACGATTGAATTTTGTATTCCATTTCCTTCGCAGACATCTCTTTTTTCCTCAATAGCATCCGTAACTCTGCAATTTCTTCATCCCTCCTCATAGTTAACTGCACAATCTCTGATTTTGTCTCTTCACATTCACGGAAGGCATTCTCAAGTTTTGAATTATATTCAGACACTTCAATTTCAAGAACTTTCCTTCTGCTTTCTTCATGAGCTAAGGCTTGATTGCACATCCTCAACTGGGCCTCCAGGCTTTCTGAAACTTGAATTTGAGCATCCAAAGAAGCTTGCAAGGAAGAAATTTCGTCAACAAGTGAGGATTTCTCATTCTGCCACTCCAACTTGCTCGCCTGGAACTGACCACGAAGCTTCTCGTGTGCTTCTACAAGGTGTGAGAACTGCTCATTTTTCCATTTCAACTGGTCCTCTCTAACCCTAATCTCCTCCTCCAATTTGAGTATGCATGCATCTCTCTCTTTCAGCTCATTTGACTTATTCTTCTTCACCTCAGAGTTCTTCTCTTCTTTAATCGATAAAAGCCTCTTAAGACCAGCAATTTCCTCAGAACTTGCACGAGTCTTCTTCTCCAGGTCCTGAATTCTTACTACTGCTTCATCTAAAGACAAGACCAAGTCCCTGTTTTCACCCTCCAACTTCAGAACTTTGTCATTGTATTCAGCTTGACGCTTTTCACTAGCAGAAGTAACCTGCTGGAGAAACAAGTCCTTTCTGTTCAAACTGGACTGGAGTTCCTCATACAGTTGCCTAATCTCATATATCTCCTCAGACTTGGCATGAAGTTCCTGAGCTAGTTTATCAATCTCCAACTTTTCTTGTTTTGTTTTGCTTAGTTGCTCAGCATGGGTTCTCTCCAAACTATCTGACATCTTGGACTTGCCTATTTGCCTTACTTCTTACACGCCTGGTGCAAATAAGCTGTGATGCAACTGAACATAAGTTAAAAATAATTACAACCCAACAATCAGGAAACATAACAAAGAAATTTTTAATCTTACTTGATAATCATACTTCTTCAGAAATTTAACTGCTCTATCTAAGAAAAATATGTATGTATTGTCTGTTACATTACATCCAACTGTATACTCCATACTTGGTTTTTTATCCAGGTTTAAACTTGTATGTGTAAGAATCAACCCATTCTGGTCAGTCTTTTGCTTTAACCACATCCAACAACAAAAGGAAGAGACGAAATAGCTGGACTTTGATAAGCTAGATTTGTAAATGGCTTCCCTATTTGCCTCGGACAAGATCTACGCCATAAATTACGGGAATTTTTTTTTTATAAACAGATTTTGGAATGCAGTTTCATATTATAGGAAAGGGGGGAGAAGATGTTGATGAAAATTACAGGAACAGTAAAAGACAACATACAAAGTGAAAATCTAAAAATTTTCTACTTTACACGAGTTGTGCATTTAGATCGTGAAAAATCGATTTCATCATTTCTTTATTTTTTGGATTCTACATATCTATAAATAATAACTGGCAAATTGACCTGACATTTAATTGAAAATAAAATTACAGAATTAAAGCATTGCACTTGAGTATCAACTTCGCAATAAATTCCAAGGCTAAGATTCACTTATGACCTACAGGCACCAAATATCAACCCCTTAATCAAGCACCCGAATCCCACAACCTAAACAACTGCAAAAGGAATATTGAAGAAGAAAACAATGGCGGCCTTCGTGAACGAACGACTTCGACCACGATTAAAAGCGAAAAAACTTCAATTTTGCTAATGCTGGCGTATAATAAAATCACGAAAAGGAGAATTATTAACTCATCTCCCAAATATTTTGAAGCTCTGTATAACTGCAACATGATCTTCAAACCCTAGACAATCGAAAATTAAAACTCAAAGATCCAGACAAAAGCAAAATTACTCACCTTTCAGTCGATAGAGCGAGTATTCGGCAGTCAGTGAAATGCAGTGGAATGGAGCGGAGTCAGGCTTTCCATTTGTCTCCGACGCTGGGCGGCAAAGAGGTTTATTTGAAAATTTGAGCGATCTTACAAAGGGCGTGTTTGGCTTGATAAAAATTACTATATTAAAACAGCCAAATACTAATTTATTAGTCGTTATCCTTTATTTTTTTACAGGAGTACTTAATAATGGTAATATAAAAGTTGAATATTTAAATATTAGGCTAATTGTAAAATAAATTACGAAATTTTTACCTCTTTCAATTACTTTCTTCGTTCTCTATAAAAAAATCAATTTTATTTTCATTTTGATATGTTACATTATAAATTTCTTGTTTTTAGCAGCTGTTAAGTGTAAAGATAAGCTGAGTTTGAGTAATGAAGAATAGTCAGGAATCCTGATCCTGAGAATTGGATCCGGAGGAATATTCCTGAGGAAAGCATTCTGAGCCTGAGCGAAGACTTGTTCCTGAGTCAGGAGTGTTCTGATCCTGACACTCATCCTGAATGTCATCCTGAGTGGTCAGATCAGTGAAGACACTGAAGACTCAGTAAAACTGAAGGCAATCCTGAGAGTTCATCCTGAGCTGAAAATCACATACTCCCTGAGTCACTCAGCATGAAGGCGATCCTGAGCTGACAGTTAAGAAAACAGAGCATGGCAAAGGCGACTTCACCAGAGTGATAAAGTCGATTATTTGGGCAGCTGGCGGAGCAATCTCATTAGACGCCGGAACAGTTATTCAAGGCGGTTATAACCATACGAATCTCGTTGATTGGTTAAGAGCTCAAATGTGGTTAAGGGTATGATCTATAAATATGTATTCATTCCAGTCTTTTAAGAGAGTGCTTCAATTCTAAATCTTAGAGAGAGAGAAAACTTGTAATATATAAACATTATTCATCATTTAGTGAAGTGAGCCAACCCCATCCGTGGACGTAGATCAATTTGATCGAACCACATAACTTGCTTGTTCCTTTTTTATTTCCTGATTATTTCTGTTGAGTGTGTTCATCCGGCAAGTTCTTCCAATTGCTCTTAAAAGATCAAGTCTTATTGAGCTCGATTTAGTTCCGATTGATTTCACAACAATTGGCGCCGTCAGTGGGAATCGGAGGAGGAATCGACTGGTTAATCATCAATCATGGCATCTACCAAGCTGGAATTCGAGAAATTTACAAGAGCAAACGATTTTGGTTTGTGGGAGATCAAGATGAATGCTCTCTTGACTCATCATGGGCTGGCCAATGCTCTGAAACCTGAAGATCAATGGCCCCCTTCTTCGTCAGAAAATTCAGGCAAGAAACAAGAAATAAGAAATATTGGAAAAGGCTCATAGCACAATCATCTTGTGTCTGGGGGATAAACCTCTGAGGGAGGTGTGCAAGGAGAAGACTGTCATTGAGGTTTGGAGTAAGCTGGAGAAGGTGTATCAGACCAAGTCTGTCACCAACAAGTTGTTCATGAAACAAAAGCTGATGTCATTCAAGATGAATGAAGAGAAGGAGTTGATTGAACAACTTGAGGAATTCAACAAGGCTGCTGATGATCTTGAGAACCTGGGAGTGGAAATTGATGATGATGATAAGGCTCTGATGCTCCTGAATTCTTTGCCTAAATCCTTTGAGAATTTCAAGGATACCTTACTATTTGGGAGGCAGGATAAATTGTCCTTTGATGATATTCTGGGTGTGCTGAAAACTAAGTTTATTCAGCTACAAGCTGATAAGAAAAATTCAGTTCAGGCTGAAGGATTGAATGTCAGGTTCAAGAAGGGAAAGAAAGATTTTCAGAACAAGAAGAAGAAGAACACAAAGGGGCCAAAATCTGGTGATTTTGTTGAGAAGAGGAAATGTTTTGCTTGTCACAAAACTGGTCATCTCAAGAAGAATTTCCCTGACAAAAATAGGAATCAGGGAGAAGAACAAAAGGCTGATATAACTGTTGCTGCTGAAGGTGGGTATGATAGTGTTAAGGTGTTAACGGTTACTAACCTGAAACTGAATGATAAGTGGGTACTGGATTCTGGATGTTCATTCCATATGTGCCTTGATGAATCATTATTCAGGGAGTTGAGGAGGTTTGATGGAGGCTCAGTTGTACTGGGCAATAAGACATGTAAGGTGAAAGGGAGTGGTTCTGTCAGGTTGAAGCTGCATGATGGAGTAGATAAGATACTCTCAAATGTGAGGCTGGTGCCAGAACTGAAGAGAAATTTGATCTCCCTGGGTTCACTGAATCAACTGGGTTATGAGTTCAACACTGAGGATGGTTATATCCTGATAACCAAAGGCAAGAAGGTATACATGAAAGGCAAGAAAGTCAATGGGTTGTATATCCTGATTGGAAGCACTTCTTCAGGGTCAGCAAACAATGTTATGGACAGCACTGAGGCAATGATATGGCATAAAAGGTTGGGCCATATTGGAGAAAGGGGGCTCCAAGAACTTTCAAAGCAGAAGGCATTTGGGGAAGGAAAGGTGATGAAATTGGATTTTTGTGACAATTGTGTCCTAGGTAAATCCAAGAAAATTCCATTCCCTAAAGGTAAGAAGACTACTGATGCACCTCTAGATTATGTTCATTCTGATATCTGGGGACCAGCTAAGGTGGAGACTCATGGAGGGGGAAGATACTTCATGACAGTCATTGATGACTTCAGCAGGAAAGTATGGGTATTCATACTGAAGCAGAAGAGTGAGGCCTTGGCAAGGTTCAAGGATTGGGTCAGTGAACAAGAAAATAAGAGAGGAAGATCCATTAAACATCTCATGACTGATAATGGATTGGAGTATGTATCAGAGGAGTTCAACAATTTCTGCAAGGAAAGGGGGATCATGGGAGGATCTCGGACTACAATAACCTGAAGGTATTTGGTTGCTCAGCTTTTGCCCACATCAGGCAGGATAAGCTAGAACCTAGAGCACTGAGATATATCTTCTTAGGATATCCTAAGGGAGTGAAAGGATACAAGTTTGGTGTTTGGAACCTGGACATAAAAGGTGTATTGTCAGTAGAGATGTAACTTTCAACGAGAAAGTCATGAGATATAATCAGCCCATCAGCATACACAACTCAGATGGTATACTTTCAGGAGATGGATCTCAGGTTGAGGTGGAGACTCCTGAAAGGAACTCAGGACAAGGAATATTTGAGGTAGGTGAAACCTCAAGGAGGACTCAGGAGGAGTCAGAGGAAAGTGATACTGACGATCATTCTGACCATTCAATTTTAGATACTGAAGGCCAAGATCTCAGGAATTATAGTCTAGCAAGAGACAGACACAGGAGAAGCATACACCCTCCAACTAGGTTTGGTCAGGCTGACATGGTGTCCTATGCCCTGATAACCGCTGAAGAGGTGGAGCATCAGGAACTACAAAGTTATGCTGAAGCTGTGTCAGGCAAAGACAAAGAGAGATGGATATTGGTCATGACTGAGGAACTTCAGTCATTAGAGAAGAATAACACTTGGACACTTGTGAACAAGGTTCAGGGACAGAAGGTAGTCAGTTCCAAGTGGATCTTCAAGAAGAAATCTGAAATGGGGTCAGGAGGAAGAGAGAAGCTGAGATATAAGGCGAGGCATGTTGCCAGAGGCTTCACTCAGAGAGATGGGGTAGACTTCAATGAGGTATTCTCACCAGTGGTAAAACACTGTTCAATCAGAATCCTATTGTCAAAGGTAGCTCAGGAGGATTTGGAGCTTCAGCAGTTAGATGTCAAGACAGCCTTTATACACGGAGACCTGGAAGAAACTATACACATGCAACAACCTGAAGGTTTTATTCTACCTGGGAATCAGGATAAGGTGTGTCTACTGAAGAAATCATTGTATGGACTGAAGCAAAGTCCGAGGCAATGGTACAAAAAGTTCGATAGTTTTATGATCTCCATAGGCTTTACAAGATGCAGGTATGATAGTTGTGTCTATCTTGAAAAACAAGGGAAGGAAGTACTCACATATCTGCTGATCTATGTGGATGACATGTTGGTTGCAAGCAAGAGTCCTGAAAGAATTCAGAGGCTAAAGGCAAAGCTCAGTAACACATTTGACATGAAGGATCTGGGTATGGCTAAGAGGATACTGGGCATGGAAATTATCAGAGATAAGGACAAATGGAGGTTGTTCTTAACTCAGAAGGATTGCATCCTAAAGATACTCAGGAGGTTCAACATGCATGAAGTCAGAGTTGTATCTACACCCCTTAGTCAACAGTTCAAACTGACATCAGGTCAGTATCCGAAGTCCGAAGAAGAGAAGGCACACATGAGTAAAATCCCTTACTCAAATGGGATAGGTAGCATAATGTATGCTATGGTGTGCAGCAGATCAGATTTAGCATATTTAGTCAGTGTGGTCAGTAGATTTATGGCAAATCCGGGAAAGACACACTGGGAGACTTTTAAGTGGATAATGAGATACTTAAAGGGAACTGAAAATCTGGGGTTACTCTTCGAGAAAACTAAGGATGGCACTCAACCACTTCAGGGATATGTGGACTCAGATTATGCTAGAAGCATTGATACGAGAAAATCCTTATCAGGATATGTGTTCACATTATATGGTACAACAATCGGCTGGAGAGCAGTACTCCAGTCAGTAGTGGCACTCTCAACTACTGAGGCTGAGTATATTGCGATGACTGAAGCAATGAAGGAAGCGATGTGGCTCAAGGGTATGATTAAAGAATTTGGAATCAGACAAAAGGAAATCGCAGTTCAGTGTGACAATCAGAGCACAATTCATTTGGTTAAGCATCAGGTCTTTCATGAAAGGTCAAAGCATATTGATGTCAGACTTCATTTTGTGAGAGATGTGGTGGAAAAGAAAGTGATTTCAGTGCAGAAGGTTTCCACTGAGGACAATGCTGCGGATATGCTGAGTAAGGTCTTACCTATTTCCAAATTCAGATATTGCTTGGAGCTGATTAAGCTACAGTCATGGGATGTATCATGAGCTAGGTCCTAAGGTGGAGTGTGGATTGGGGGGAAACTCACTTACTTTAAGGTGGAGAATTGTTAAGTGTAAAGATAAGCTGAGTTTGAGTACTGAAGAATAGTCAGGAATTCTGATCCTGAGAATTGGATCCGAAGGAATATTCCTGAGGAAAGCATCCTGAGCCTGAGTGAAGACTTGATCCTGAGTCAGGAGTGTTCTGATCCTGACACTCATCCTGAATGTCATCCTGAGTGGTCAGATCAGTGAAGACACTGAAGACTCAGTAGAACTGAAGGCAATCCTGAGAGTTCATCCTGAGCTGAAAATCACCCACTCCCTGAGTCACTCAGCATGAAGGCGATCCTGAGCTGACAGTTAAGAAAACAGAGCATGGCAAAGGCGACTTCACCAGAGTGATAAAGTCGGTTATTTGGGCAGCTGGCGGAGCAATCTCATTGGACGCCGGAACAGTTATTCAAGGTGGTTATAACCATACGAATCTCGTTGATTGGTTAAGAGCTCAAAGGTGGTTAAGAGTCTGATCTATAAATATGTATTCATTCCAGTCTTTTAAGAGAGTGCTTCAATTCTAAATCTTAGAGAGAGAGAAAGCTTGTAATCCGTAAACATTATTCATCATTTAGTGAAGTGAGCCAACCCCATCCTTGGACGTAGATCAATTTGATCGAACCACGTAAATTGCTTGTTCCTTTTTTATTTCCTGATTATTTCTGTTGAGTGTGTTCATCCGGCAAGTTCTTCCAATTGCTCTGAAAAGATCATGTCTTATTGAGCTCGATTCAGTTCCGATTGATTTCACAACAGCAGCTATTTTTAAAATTTTAATTCATATTCTTGTTAATTTTTATTGTAATATCTTATTCTTTCTCCTTTTCTATACATCACTTGAACTATAATTAATGTTGCACGAGTGTGTAACGCGATTGTGGAAACCACATGATATGAGTTCGTGGATATTAATTTTTTAAAAAATTACGGTGTGATTTGTTAAAAATACATTTGTTTATTTATATTTTATTATATATATATATATATATAATACCTAACAAGTATATTATGAAATTTAAATATTTATAAATTAAATTTATATAATTCATATTTTCTCTAACTCAAAACTTAAGCATAATTAATAATTCAATATAATTATGTAAGAAACGCCGATTTATGCTCCAGGAGTTCAATTTCAATACATACTATACAATAGATAATTCAATCTAAAAGATTGTCGTATTGTCAATTTAAATTATAGGTCATAAAAAATTCAACTAAAATAAAATGTTTAATAAGTAGAATTTGCGTAGCGAATTTGAGAATCTGTTAGTTGAATTCACCATGTGGAGAATCTAACATTCAAATTCAAGAATTGCACCCATTTTAGAAGATAGAATTCGCGTAGCAGATTCGAGAATCCGTTAATCGAATTTGCCACATGGAAAATGAATTCGCAAATTCAAGAATTGCACCGTTTTAAAATATAGATGCGGATATAATACTCTAATATGATATTTTTAGAAAAATTAATGACTATAACTATTATTTTAATACTTATTTTAATTTGTGTTTGCCCAAATATATGAGAAAGTTATAAAGGAGCCAAAGGAGTATATTATAAATTCTTTTACACAAAAATTTGTGTGCATACTCATACACTTGGATTAAGTTCGATTTTGTTTTTTAAAAAACATACAATACATGGCGCACTATTTTTATTTTTTATTTTTGGCTTGGGGTATTACGAACTTGTTCTTCGGATGTTACATGCTTGTTCTTGAGGTATTAATGAGTTATTCTTAGAGTATTAGTGAATTTTTCTTGGAGTATTACTTAAACTTGTTATTGGGGTATTAATTAGTTGTTCTTAGAGTTTTACTTAGACTTGTTATGGGAGTATTGGTAAGGATAAGTTATTTTTTGTGTATTACTAACTTATTTTTGGGGTATTATTGAATTGTTCTTAGGGTATTACTTATACTTGTTTTTAGGGTATTAATGAATTATTCTTGAGATATTACTAATTTGTTCTTTGGATATTATTGACTTATTCTTGAGGTATTTTTGAGTTGTTCTTGAGGTATTACTTAGACTTGTTCTTGGAATATTACTAATATATTTTTTGGGTATTAGTGAATTGATCTTTAGGTATTGTTGAATATAGCATGAAATATCATTCAATTGCTCTTCAGGTATTGTTGAAATATTAGTAAAATTTAAGAGTATTGAGGACATTTTAGGGCAAAAATTATTAAGTGGGTAGAAAACTTTTTATTTAAAAAAAATGGGTAAATGTTTTTTATTTTATTAAAATGTGATTTTAGCCGCTTTTCGTTTTGAAAAACTACTCATTTTATATGAAGAATTAGCTTAAACTTTTTAAACGAAAAGTGGCTAAAATACGAAATAAAAAAAAAATTAACCCATTCTTTTTAAATAAAAAGTTTTCTACCCACTTGGTAATTTTGCCCTTAAATTCCCTAAATACTCTTAAATTCCCTAAAGTTTATTAAATCATTATTAACTTTTAAATTTTCACTAAATTCAATTACTACTAAATTAAAGTTGATTAATATTATAAAATTAAATATTAATTATTATAGTCATTGTTAAACACCATAAATTATTGAAAATTTTACAACAATAAATAAAATTAAAATTGTAAAATAATGGATTTTAAGTAAAAATAAATAATAATTATATTATAATAAAAAGTTAATATTGATATAATATTAATTAAATATTAATGATTATAAATATTTATTATATACACATTAAATATATCTTTAATAAGGGTATATATATTTATATAAAAATTGGTAGAAATTTTTTTATAAAAAGGAGGTGGGTAAAAAAAAATTTATTTCATTAGAATGGGTATTTTACTTTTTGTCCTATTCAAAAAGTGCTTTTCAGTTTTCTCTTCTTCTTCCTTTTTTTTTAGACACTCTTTCAAATTCTATTCCTTTAGTTAACCCTCTGTCAGGGTTATTTGCTCGCCTGGAATGACACGTGGTTTAAGAAAAATATATTTTTTAAATAAAGTAATTGTATATGGGTAAATGTGTGAAAAATTTTGTGAGTATACACACAAATCGATGTTCTCCTTTTAAGTAGTATGCAAAGTATTTCAAAAGAATCCTGGCATGCATAATATGATAACAAAAATATATTTTAACAATACTTCCAAGATTTTTCAAATCTTTGACCTTCAAAGTTTGGACATCCTCCATTTTCAACATAGCCTTAATCACTCAATTTAAGTAAATAAATAAAAATATCCGTGGACAGTGGGACCCCCGTATTTTCCAGATTGGGACACCTCCCCCGTCCTTACTTCAGGAGTTCAGGAAGAGGAAAACCTCAGTTTCAAATTCCCAGGTCCAGTTGAATCAGGTCCTACTGTGGGGAAGGTAAAAAAATAAATAAATAATAACTAATATCTTTTCAAAAGAGCAATAATATCGAATTTAAAACATGTACGGTTATGATATAAAATGAAATATTGTGTGGAGAAAAAGAAAAAGTGCAAGCTCCTCAGTTGTCCCTTCAGCTCAACTTGTAGCGCTACCACAAGGTAGAGCAGTTCAGTAATTGGAACGATAGTAGAAATTTAAATTCATCATCGGAGTTTTCAAGTTGAAAAATACGAGCAAAAGAAAACTAGGCGCGCTGCCAAAGAAACTCTGAACATGATAACAAAAGAACAGGGAAACTATTAATTATCTGAATGATTATCACCATAAGGCAAAGAGAACTACCGGGAGAATATCTTCCTGCATTTACTTGTTCTTAAATTTTGCAAATAAACAAAATTCAAACCCTCAAGAGGAAGGGATCGTGCAACACTAGCAGGTATTTCGACTAAGTTTTATCGAACCCAAGAGAGGCAAATTAGGAATATGTGTGTGTTTGTTTATATTGTAAAATAAATTCCACTAAAATGGGGGGTTGTTCCTATGATCTATTACTCATGCAAATCAAATAGAGTTAAAAAGTAAACTAAGTACGAAATTAAACTTAGAACAAATTAATTAACTTCCAAGGTTAAAAATGCAAGGATTGAGATTATGCTCTAAACATGATCCTTAGGATAATTTTTCCCCTATTAGTCTAAACCAAGATATAAATGTTCACATAGAAGGATCAAAAGCCACCACTTAATTAAACCTAACACTCATAGACAAGTAATTAGACTATATTGTCCATCATCGACGGGTCGGGATAAGTGCATCTAGAGCCCTCATTCCCACCTTCAAGACAAATTAATATCCTAAGGTGTAGAATAATTTAATCATTTCCCAACAAGGTACTTAAACTAATTTATTCGGCTCTCACTAATTATTAACTAGTGTTTCATGTTATCGTCCTCAGCTAATTGACACCACTGGTCCATACATTAACCCAATTAATAAGACTCTTAATTAGAAATCATATAATTGCATCAATTACTTCCGAGCACCTAATGGTCTTAAGCATGCAAGAAATCCAATTTATGACAACCAAAATTCCTAACAATTATCTCACAATTCAATTAATAACATGAAATTAATCCTAATAGGGTACTTAATCCTAAATCACATGTTTAGAACATAAATAAATTGAACGAGAAAATAAATTTAATAACATACATCAAATAATCCATTGCAAGAATAAGAAATTTCAGAAATTAAAGAACAAAATATAAATATGATATCACCGTATGTAGAGAAAAATCTACGAGAAAGAGATTGAAAATGGATAAACCTAGACAACTGATTTAATCACGTGCAGCCATCCAATTCGTACACTCATAAGTAATTCTGATCCCCCGAACGAAAAATGCAAGGAGACAACTTACCAGGAAAACAGGTGAATTAGATACATTGTGAATGGACATCTCTTGTAAGAAGGAAATAAGTCCCCTGATTCACTGCAAAAAGGAAATATCAACGTCCTTTTCCTTTGAACACAATAAAATGAAAATCAAAGAGACTGAGACTAAGAAATTACCGACTATAAAAGAACACTACTCTATCATTTTTGCACAACATAATATTACTTCTGCACGAGAAGAGAACATATATCCATGACAAATTGTGTTACATCCAGGCAAAGGAAAATATTAATATTGTATGCAAAAGTGTGAGGTTTCAAAGTAGCAGAGAAAGGTTACATAACCATCTATACATGCTAATATGTTGGAGGGAAAATATATAAGGCACGCAGATCATAACAGGCACGTCATTGCTTAATGGAAACAACATCAAACCGTACAATTTATGAATTTAAAAAAAAAAAAAAAGTCAACCCAGTCAGTGTACAATAAGTTTGTAAGTCATGTGCAGTTCTTGTAAGGCTGCAAGAAAGCAATTGACACCACTATATGAGCCAAAAATCAGAGTAAAGAGGCATTGCAGTAACTATATTACTAAAGCAAACCATAATAGCAATTCCGAGGTTTCAAACAATTCATTCTGATATTGCATGCATGTAATCCATGAATGTTGACCAAACTTTGTGGAAAATAATAGCAAGATAACACAGCCTGATATCAGTTCATATATCTCTTCAAGACTTAAGTTCTGTAAATATTCAACGTAATCTACACAAGCACAATAATGGTCTCATTAGAATCAAACTAGCAAATGAAACTGGAAGTGAGCAGGGGGATAAGGTTAGGCAAAATAAATATAAAAAACTTATGTGTTTTCTGCGTAAATGGTTCCCTTAATAAGACTTCTTGATACACTTTCCTCAAATATTTCTGCAATTAGTGGCACATGCATGAGTTCATTCAGCTTCAAAATAATTAGCATACTTAAAGCATTTCATAGAGCATGACCTCAGGCTGCATCACCACAGTCGTCTATTGTTTGCTTCATCTCACCTTTGTGCAATGACATATTCCATTTAATGCATCAACTCTCCTTACATATTCTTGGGAATATAGTCGCAGAGTCATCTGAGTGTCCTGTTTAAACAAATTAAAAAGGAAATGAAAACAAGAATTTTCAGAACCAGCCTTAAATTAGAATCTCTAGTATAATACCCAACAATGTGTAATTAGACACAATCCAGGGAATTGGGAGAATTAAGAGCAAGACCTTGACTAATTGCATGAACTCACTCACTCCCTCCATTACTCCACCGGCAATTCTCTCTCTGTGAATACAAAAAAAAATATGCAGTTGTTGGATATGCGACAATAATAAAATAAGTGGATTAGATAGTGCATAAACATATAAAGATATGAAGAAATAACCTTTTCAACGTTTTGAAGTCGCTGAAGCGAAGTGGATCCATGGCAGCGAATGCGATGATTACAAAGTAAATTTTACAATCCATTTTTTAAGTCGACGGGGAACACCAAGTAGTAAACCCTACCCAGGCCACCACTCAGCTGAAATCAAAATGGGATCGCGGGAAATAAATTACACTAAAAATAATTATATTCTTCAACAATTAGTGCGAAAGCGCATCTGGTGTAGTGGTATCATAGTACCCTCCCACGGTACTGACCAGGGTTCGATTCCCTGGATGCGCATATTTTTTTAATGATAAAAGTCCTTTGTATTTTATTCTCTAAAATGTAATTTGGATATAATAATTTTTCTTCAATACGCGTCCATATAGGCGCATCTGGTGTAGTGGTATCATAGTACCCTCCCACGGTACTGACCAGGGTTCGATTCCCTGGATGCGCACATTTATTTTAGTTTTGTACCATAACTCTTTGAGCTTTTGCTTTCTTTATAATCTTTAACCAAAGAGAATTGTTTGCCGTCCGCATGAAACCTTATGATTTTTTTTTTAATTTTTTTTTGTAAAATCCCTCCCTTATCAATCAAAATTTTCAAGGGTTAGAGATGTAGTGTAAAGCTTTCGATCCTTTTTCATTTGGTCTCTTACAACAAGAATAATAATAAATGGCTTTGGATTGCATTTATGATCATGAAAAGCAAATCCACAAATTCTGAAAAACCAACAGCCCTTCAAGAAACTATAAATTTCCAGTTAACACTATCAAATCAAACGCCAATCGAAATGAACAAAGATATTGAACTCGCAACTAACTAGTGAGATGGTAATCTAGAGTAGAAAGTGGAAAACAGGAGTGACATTCTTCTTGCATTCAACTGAGGCGAAAAGTGATTAGCTCTGATCTAGTTATGTAGCATATGCTTGCATTCAAGTACATGCAACTGTACAACAGACTTAAATCATGACCAGTCGTCCACATAGAATAGTTGAATGTTTCTACGGCCACATTTATACTCCAGATTTAAACTTGATTATCGAGCAACAAAGACTCAAGTTCTTCTCTACGTCGCTCAAGGTCCTGCGATTGTTAGCTAAGTGTAAAAGACAGCACAGTTACAGATCAAAAGCAGGAAGCAAGTAAAATACCCTCAATTAAAGAAGCAGGTTTTGGTCAAAAAAGTTAAAAGGTGCAGCATCAAATGTTAGCTGCTAAAACAACAAATAACCTTTCTAATTGCGAACACAAGCATCTTAGAGGAAGAATTTTGGTTCCTATCATACTACAAAAAGAGATTACCTCCAGATTCTTTATCGCTTGCTCTCTGGAAAGTTCTTTACTTTGGCGAGCACGCTTCACCATGCCAACACAGAGTATTCCCTAAAGAGGCATTTAAAGTTCAAACGTAAGTTGAAGCATAGTGTATAAATGTATGTTGGATTCTTCGAGTGAAACTGAAGCAACACAGTGCCATATTCTTCATCTAGATAACATATCTAATGAATACCAAAAACAAATAGGAAAATTACAAAAAGGTTCAAAAAATATAAAACTAATTACAAATTGGTGTTCTGTGCAAAAAAAAAAAAAAAAAAAATTAAGTGTCTAGGCAAATATTTTGAACCAATTTATAAATATGGTCACTTTTTTTAATCAATATGTAAATGCTCCAAAAAAAATACTCTCTCTACCTTTCAAAAAAAAAATACTCTCTCTATCCACAAAAAAATGTGATCACTTATTTGCACGTGATTTAATGCATTACGTTGTAGAGTATTGTGAGGTATGTTTATGAATAAAGATTTTTTATGGAACTTTCCATAAACAGTCACTTTATTCATAAACGGACCTCACAATACCTCATAATACCCTCCGACATAATGCATTAAACCACGTGCAAACAAGTGAACACATATTTTATGGACGGAGGTAGTATATTGGAAGAACATGGAAACAGTCACACAGACACTGAATGATGTGAAACAGACAAGAAAACATAAGCCGGAGAAATTTACAACTGGCTAGATTAAATGAAAATGTACGAACTAATAGGATCATGGATATCATGAACTTACAGATACAAGGTAAATCGCACCACATGAAAGAAGGAGGTAGCTTGCAATGCTCTGAAGAAGAAAAAGCTCTGGGCGGTCCCTCAGATACTCAGGGTAAGCTCTAGTCATCACTGCAACACTGGAGAAAAAAGATTAGCACAAGTCTTGATGCAACAATCTAGAAGTAATTCTCAGACATGCAAACAGAAACAGATGCATGAATTTTGTAGTTGTTAAAGTGATATCATTCAATTCATAGGTTCACCAAATAGGTATAATGCTGCAAACACAGAACATAAACAGAAACAGGGATGTTGTAGTGCAGTAGGAATACTATAATTTATTGGTAGGTTCCCCAGATAGGTGAACGCTGCAGATAGATATCTTTCTAGTCGGTATTTGATGTGTATAATACTGTAACCACCATTTACAGCATTGACACTTTAAGTGATTATGGCCTCCCCCAGTTTAGGTACTTGATACCAATCTACAGCTAGGAAGATGAGTACAGGTAATGATCCATATAATGGTGAACACTAAACAGACTTTACAACTGCATATGAGAATAGAGTTGGAGTTCAATCATGAATCACCCAAGAGATCACAAATTTACTTATACAAGGTGAGACGTACAAGATTTGCAGCATTCCCCTGCCCACCCAATATTCCAGAACCTGCAACATGTTTATGAAGATTTAATATAGGAGCAAATGGATATGAACACAAAATATAACAGCTAGGGTATTTATGAACAGATATCAAGGCAAAGGCGAAACAGATTCTTCCAACAAAGCTGCTTTGGACTATTCAAATTTCAACCCACCACATCAGTTTATTGTAAGCTTCAGTTATATCAGGAACCTCTGTAAAATCAAACATTGAGAATGGAATATCATTCATCAACTTCAGATATGTGAATCCTTCGCACTGATTGCAAAACCATCATAAACAACATTTTTAAGTTTTCAAGCAAAGGCATGTGAAAAGTTTAGCAATACAGGCATCCAAAGAGAAACTTAGTGGCATCATCCAGAATCAACCATTCAACATGCTTGAGAAGATAGGTAAAGCATTCAACTCCCAAGCTTTCCCATTACCACAATTTTACAGCAACAACTCATTCACCAACTTGAGCTTACATTCCATGAGAGTATAAAATCGTATTAGTTATTACAGACAATCGTCAGAAGCGGTCCTACCTTGAGAAGCATTAACAGGCTTGCTTTCATGTGGGAACGGTATCAGAGAAACAAAAGGATGGTTGCTATCAGGCCACCAACACAACATTGTCATCTTATTACAGCTCTTAATTAACTAATTATGGGGCTCCATGATGCATCCAGTCAACCATCAGCATCAGCAAAGACCATGAATGAACCCACTAAAACCACTTAAAACGCGAATAGTACACAATCATATAAAACATCATCAAGCCATTGCACCAGGAGAAGATTATGATACACCAATGTTTGCCAGCCTAACGAATCCAATAGCCTACAGAGGTCATATATTAACTACCATCAGATCCAACAGCAGATAAAGTTGGGAGGGTACCGTACCACAGCTCAACTCGGAAAGAATGTGTACAGATTTTCCGTGTAGGTTTTGATGGTAACTTTGGGCCTAATACTCTCTTTAATAGGGGAAATATTTTTCAGGTTGTGTTTAGATAGAGTCATTTGAAATACAAAGGATTTGAAAATGAATCTATGGATTTCAAATAACATGGTTTTGCTAAGTAGTACTTAGTTTAAACTAGAATCAAAGCTAAGTATATGAAATTCGTTCATTTGAATATTTTTCCAAAACAAATTAAATTCATAGTTCAAATCCCTCAATCCAAACACAAGCCCGATGTTTTTATGTTTACATGGATGAGCTGAATCACATGATTATATCTGATTTAAGCTAAATGACCACTAGAATTGGAAAGTTTTCATGTTTCTAAACTACCAGAGGGAGATGATTTATCAGTGAACTCCTATTACCGCTTTCAGCTAAAAATCAATCAACTCTGCCACGATAACTATCTGTAAGCTACAACCATGAGAATTCAGGTGCTAGTGTAATATATAGGGGTGAAATTGGTGAATTGAACGACCTCAACTGCGTTTCAGCTGAAGACTTCACCATTTCAAAACGGCAATCGAGCACTAGATATACACACTGAAAATAACGGTAAAAAAGAGTTAAAAATAAAATAGTACCGAACCTTCGAGAACTTCATAATGAATTGCCACTCAGTCTCGGCGACCACCACAAATATAGCAATAACCACCGCGTAACACCGGAATATTCCATCGAATATCTACACCAAAACGAATTCTACGCTCAACAAGCTTGTTACCGACGAAAATCAGGTTGAAGTACAGTAAGCGGAAGAAGATAACATGACAATACATCAGATCCGTTCTTGAAGGATTTGACGGCGGAGAGGACGTTCACAGCGATGCAGAGAATGGCGGACAAGGAAGTGATGAAGCTGAATATTCGACAGCTTATCAAGAAAGGGTCGGGCCTCGCACGGACCCGTCCCGCGGGCGACGAGTGTCGGGCCGGGTCAGGCGCGTTGCTGTCGTCTCCGCGCGAACTCTGTCCCTCCATTTCTGCAGCAAATTATGACTGAACACACTCGAACGACGATGTTGAATGGTGGTTGATGGATGTGAAACCGCTCGCTGATTCGTTTTTCTTGTTTATTTTTTTGATTAGAGGGTTGGTAATGGTGGGGTTTTTTAAATTAGGTACGGGGAACGATGCTGCAAAAGAAATGCTTTATTTAGATATTACCTCTCCGGCTCTCCCCCTCATTTTTAGTGTATTCCATAAAAATTTATACATCCTAAAAAAAATTAAGTTTTTATCCTCAAAAAAGTTTATTTTAAATATTTTTCCTACACATTTATTTATTATATTTTTTATTTTATATCTAAAAAGTGGATTAGTCTTGTATGCACCAGTTATACGGTGCAACTCTAGTTTATTTTTAAAATTTTAAACAGTTTATAACTGAAAAGTTAAACAGTTTATCACTGAAAAGTTTAACTATGAAAGATACATTTTTCAGTAATAAACTGTTTAATTTTTCAGTTATAAACTGTTTAATTTTTTAAAAATAAACTAGAGTTGCACCGTGTAACTGGTGCACAGGAGACTTACTCCTAAAAAGTATTGTGAACTTTTGAAATATGAAAGCATAATTTTTTTGTGGACAATTGAAATATGAAATCATAATTTTTTTGTGGGAAAATATCTTTTTGTTTTTTCTGTATTTTGCCTACTTTTACATAGTGCAACAAAAAATGAAACATTTTTCCTTTGCAAAGTGAATGCGTAGCATCTGAGACCGTTTGCTAGATTATATAACCTGTGTCTAGGTAAGAAAGTAAGAGTTTGTGATATGAGGACGTGAGAGAGTTGAATTTGGTGTGTCATTATAGGCGTGAATTATTTGATTGAGAGAAATATTTTGTTATATACTTTTATTGATTTATTGAACATGTATCCATTAAAAATATGAGTGGATGAACGATGAAAATGAACTTAGACTGCGAACAGAATCTACTCTACAAATTCATGTTATGAGCATCTATCAAAAGTATTGGACTTAGGTTGAAGATAGGGAGAAAGAATAATTTAAGTTCATGTGGGACAAACTCATACCATCAAAGATTCAGATCCATACTTGGTGAGTGTTATAGAAATGTATTCTGACATCCTCAAAGTTGCACAATAGAAAAACGTTGTCAAACTATGTTGATCGACATTGTGCCTTCTGAGGCAATCATGAAAATTTTGTAAGACGTGTTAAGTGACTTGGATGAAATAATGTTACCATCTAACCCGGGAATAGTTTACACCTCTTCAGTAAATTACTCAAAGGAAATGAGGGACGACATCCCAGTATATGTATTTGAGAATGTGCTATGTGAATATTGTGAAAATTGAGAAACTCAACTATCTATCGGAATGAAAGAAAATTGATGCACCTACTGCTGACTAAACTAAAATCCCGAGTATGGTATTATTTTTCTGCACAACGAAAATGAAACCATCTATCATCTATTTAGACTGAGAGTTATATCTTAAAAGTGTTATTGTAACAGACTTGATACATATTCGTTGTGTCTAGATATTTTCTTGTTTATCACTTATATTTAGGGGTGGCAATTTCGTATACGACACGAAAACGATACGAATATTGCGGATTAGTGTTTAGACTTATCGTGTTCGTGTCCTTATCGTGTCGACCTGATAAGGACACAAATATTTCGTGTTGTGTTCGTGTCGTGTCAACCCGATAAAACTAACAGATGACACATTAACCTGTTATCAATCTGTTAATCTGTTAGTGATCTGATATACATTACTAATATGTATTTGATAGTTGCACGTTAATAAATTTTAAATACAAAATATTAAATATATTCTACTAAAATTGATAATAAAATCTAAAATTTATTAATTTTCGTGTCCTTACAGTGTCGTTCATGTCCGTATCGTGTCCTTTTATTTATTTATTAATTTTTTAAAATTGATAATAAACTTTCGTGTCATTATCGCGTCGTGTTGACATGAAAATTTTTCGTGTTCGTGTTTACATGTATCCTATCGTGTCGTGTTCGTGTTTCACCTTATCGTGTCGTGTCGTTATCGTGTCGACACGATTACACGATTTGCCACCCTGTGCAAAAAAAAAAAAACATGTTTCCGTACAAATATTATGAACTAATTTGTAAATATAGTAATTTTTTTGAACCAATATGTAAAGCACCATAAATTTAATTGCAAAAGAATTTGGTATAAACCTTGAATTTTTTTTGAAAATTCATGATAAAGAGATGAAAACCCATGTATATGTGTAGATTTTTTTACATGTGGCCAACTTAAATTTTTATTTTGGTTAAATTATATGTTGCAAAAATAATATTAACCCTTAATTCATTAACACAATATAACTAATCAGTGAATAATATAATTGTATCATTTCGTTCCAAGTATGTACGTTATTTTTTTATGGACATCCGAATATTGGCAAGTATTATATAAACAATTTTTATAATATAAACTATTTTGTGATACAAGATTTATATTTTTGAGTTTATTTTTTTGCATTGTTAAAAAATGATTCATGATATGAATCATTTTCACACAATACCTACTCATTTTTATATAGGTAAAAATTTCTTGGAAATATGTACTTATCATTTAAAAAAAATATTACTCTCCCTATCCCTAATATTTATTTATATTTTTTATTTATAATTGTTCTCAAATTTAATTTACTCTCTTTCACTTTAAAAAAATATTATTTTATTATCACATTTTACAAACAACCACTTATTCTTTGGTGGACATCATAATTATTCTACAGTATTCTTAATTTACCTACTTTATCACATTTTCTTTAAAACTCGTATCCACACAAAAAAGACTAAATAGGGACAGATCACAGATGGAGTACTTATTAGATAGGAATATAATATAAAATCTATTTGAAACAGGGATACAATTGAATCCCTTTAGAACTATTTTCACACTTGAATATGGCACATGAATAAAAATAATAATATATTTAAATGTAAAATTAAATAATTAAATAAAAAATATATTTTATTGACCTTTGTTAGTATAAAATATTTTTTTAGGTATGTAAAAATAGAGTTGAGACACTCAAATAAGACAAGTGTGAAAATAGAATAGTGACGAAGGTAGTATTCTTTTTGCACAGAAAAATATGAACTAGTTATATTAAAAAAATGTAATTTAATTACACTAAAAAGTTTACACTTATTATCAATTATCCGTGTAAATTTTGTAAGTATGATAACCAACCTACACTTTTCAGTATAGAAAGCTCATGCTTTTTAATATAAATAGTTTTAATTATTAAATAAGCGAACTATACACTAGCTGCAGATCACACTTATTCTTTTTTATGATAAAAACTTGTACGAACTCGAGTTCACGATAAATTTGAGTTTATCAATTATTATTGTTATGCACATACACTTTAATTATTATGTGTATTCATTATCACTGTTATATATATACACTATTACAATTAAAAAATTAAATATATTTTTATAAAGGTAATATATATAAATAACAGTGAAAGTTATTACATATAACAATGATAGAAATTTATGTGAACTCCGCCTATTTTTTTTTTGGGTGATTTATATATAATTTCAAAAAAGTCATTATATTTATAAATAGGTTAATAATATTTGTACAAACCTATTTGTACTGAAACATATTTTTTTCTACATATTTATAAATATAATGTGTTGGTCCCAAAGGCAGGTTTTAGGGAAGAATACACTTGAACAAGTCTAGAAGGGGGGGTTGAATAGACTTGTTAGGATTCAAAAACCTTTTTCAATTTTACTGGTTTATTCAGAAAATCAGCAGACTACTTGAGGTAGTCTGAATTTTGAAAATAGTGCGTTGTGTATAGTGCGGAAACGTTTATAATGAAAATTTGTTTTTGGGTGATGTGCACAGATAAGTACAGAAAGAAATACGAAGAGACACAGGGGATTTATAGTGGTTCGGACCAACTGTCCTACATCCACTCTCCTCAATCCAACTTGGACTTGAGGGGCTCTCCACTAACTCACTTACTCACTTACTTACACAGTTTTGAGAGTACTACTCTCTTTACAACTTGTCAATGCTATAATTGCAATTGACTTCTCACAGCTTCTACAAAGCTTTTACAAAGGATAAGTATGGATGGTGTTTTTTTTTTTAGCGTAAGTGATAAAACTGACAGAGTATTGGCTAGCTTAATGTGCGTGTAAATCCAATACAGAAATTATCACTATTACTCTAATTTATAGGATCAAATAACTAGCCGTTGGAATGGACTAGAAATCTGAGATCCTATAATCTCGTATTCAATCAATCATTGTGATTGATTGAATTTCCTTCTTGATTCCCGTCAGTCTTCGCGATCTTCAATCAATCAAGTTTGTCCCCTTGATTGATTTATCTTCTATTCTGGGAATCTTCCTTTTATGTCGCAAGTTAACCCTTAAGATTGATTCCGAAGAATCTGGGCTGAGCACAAAACTTCAGCTGATCTGTCTCCTCAGCTGGTGTATCAGTCTGCTGATACTTGGACCTCAGCTGATGTGCAAGTCTGCTGGTGTGCACCTCAGCTGATCTTCTTGACTTCGTCTGAATAAGTCTTTTATCCATGGTCCTTGTCTTGTCTGCGACGTGCTCTCAGCTGATCAGTTAATCTTCTGATATCAGCTGATCTGCTCTTCAGCTATCGGCTGATGTTAACTTCTCTGATGATCTGCTCTCGATGCTCCAGTGTCAGCTGCTTAAATCTTCTGTCTTCTAAAAACGGCTAAGTCCACAAGGTCTCAGCTGGTCTTCTCTTCTATGATAGCTTCGGATCTTCTAGGCAGCAAGGTAGATTCCTCCTTACTTGGACCTATCTAATCCTAACTACTCATCAGCTGACTAACATATTCAGCTGGTCCTATTACAAGCTGATTGGTTTATATCATCAAAACATCAAACATAGATATCCTAACATAATGACTTCTCTGAACGTGTATATAAATCTCTCTCTTTTTTTTTTTTTTAAATACTATTGACAGCTGCTAGTGCCAGTGTGTGTGTGTCCATGCGTGAAATTACATTGCTGACAGTACACAAAATGAGAAAATTTGAGAACCAAATAATACACTCAAAAAACTCAGAAGTCAGAACTCTCTTACGAAGTAAGACGGAGAATGGAGAGTAAAGATGATAAAATCATCGCAGAAAATGAGAAAGCTGAAATCCCTATTGACGGTTCGATTTGTGGGTTCGATTCCCTGCACCGTCTCCTCGAATCTTCCCTTTCTCCCCAGCTCTTTCAGGTCTGTTTTATCATCATCCCTCCTTCGCTCTTGTACTGTGTATGACTGTGCTCTGAATTTTTAAATCAAACGATGACTTAATTTTGTTCATTTTCTGATCTCGAATCTTGTTAACTTTCAGTTGCTTATGCTATATACTTGATTTATTCAATTTGAAATGAATTTGATAGGTGTTAGTACACCTGACCTGAGGGGTTTAATCAACTTGAATTGATCTTTTATTCATCTCCAAACCGAGGTTTTGTTGTTGTCAAATTCAATTTGTGCTTATGCTGTGGGATGTCAATTTGATTCGCCCGCTGTATCCCCGCCCCGCCCTATGATCCACAGTGGAGGGGTATAAGTATCATTATTTCCCTATCTCAATCTGTCCTGCCCTATTTTGACAAATACTACTCCCTCCGTCCATGAAAATTGGACTACCCTTGCTGTGCACGGTTATTAAGAAAAATAGATGTTGATGTGTAAAAGTGAGTGTATTAGTATAAAAAAAATATTTAATTATTAAAAAAATACTTGATGTGATGTGTAAAAGTGAGTATATGTGTATAAAAAATGAAAATAATGGTTGTAAGTTTTCCATTTTAAGTAAGTAGACCATTTATTGTGAACGACTATTTAAGGCAACGTGGACCATTTATCGTGGACGGAGAGAGTATAATTTAGGTCAACATATACAGATAAAATATGATATGAAATATAACTATAAATTTCAATTGATATTTAAAAATAAAACAAATTCATAAATGTATTATTAATATCATAAATTTATTTTTCCAATTAAGATCCTACCTTTATCTTAAAACATGTAAGAATATAATATATATTATTATTTCAAAAATAAAATTTTCATTTAGAATGGGTTGACTCGTCTTGCGGTGTTATCCGTAATGGGTTGACCCGACCTGATCCGTACATAGAGTGTGATGGGTCTGATTCTGCTAGTACCCGTCCCGACCTGCCCATTGTGATTCCTATGTGCACTAACTAGTATTTTGAGTCTATTTTATACCACTTTGGAACAAAACTGTGTAATAGTTCAATTCTTTTGCCTTTTCCGCAACAGGAAGCAAGCCGATTACTTCTGGGACTGAACTGTGGAAGAGCCCTTGATACGATTGCTATTCCTGACTCTGCCAAATCCCTTTCTTCTAAACATGATTTTGATCTTCAGGTAAATATAATTTCCAAATATCTATTATCTGGAGTTTTTTTTTCCAACCTTTAGAACTTATTTTTGTTTTTTCACTGTCCAATCAAATTATTGTCATGAGAGTTATGCATATTCATCTCATCCCTCTATTAAAAAAACCATGTTTACTTGAAAGATAGCCTGTTAATTGGATGCACAAGAATCATTGATGACTTTTGATCTCTTATCCAAAAGGTGGATTAGCGTGTATGTTTCGTTATCTGGTTTGGATCCTACACTTCTTTAACTGGTTATAATTCACAGTGAGGGAAGAGAATGACTTGCTGAATAGGCCCTGGAAGTATAATTTCTTTGATACCTCCTTTGAAGCTAGGTATGGAAGATTATTATATAATGAGGACAGCAAATTAAGTTGGAAAAAGAGAAGTATTAAAAGAAAAAATGATGCCTTTTATATCACGTGCCAATAGATGTGTATGACATGGTAATGGTTTTTATGAACTATTGAGCCATAGTGGAACAGCAGTTATACTCATTTGATTGTTGAATGTGACACAAACTATTAATTTGTTTTCGTATTTGCTCTTTTGAGATTAAAGGATGAGTTGGTTGTTATCTCATGACAGACATTTCTGTCTCACAAACTGGATTCCTATACCTTAAATACAGGCATTTTCATTTCATGCTGAAAAGGAGTCGCTGAGAGAACCTCGTATAGTGAGGGTGGGTCTGATTCAGAATTCTATATCACATTTAACTTCTGAACCAATATTGGACCAGAAAAGGGGTATCTTTTGGAAATTGACACCTGTCATTGAGGCTGCTGGCACTGCTGGAGTCAACATATTATGTTTACAGGTATATTCGTTAGTAACCATTCTTGAGCTGTCATTAAATATCATCACTGTAAGAGATAAACCAATAACCTCGGGATTCCCAATGCAGGAGGCATGGACAATGCCGTTTGCATTTTGCACTCGGGAGAAGAAGTGGTGTGAATTTGCAGAGCCAATAGATGGAGAATCAACACAATTTCTTCAGGTCTTTGCTCGGAAATACAACATGGTTATAGTAAGTCCTATTCTTGAAAGGGATGTGAAACATGGGGAAACTATCTGGAACACTGCTGTAATAATTGGAAATCATGGCAACATAATTGGAAAACACAGGAAGGTACACAAGCATATATATGGTCTTGATGTCCTTTTCTTCTGCGCGAAATTAACCTAAACATAATCATAATGGCATTTGCAGAATCATATACCTAGAGTAGGGGACTTCAATGAAAGCACATACTATATGGAAGGGAATACTGGACATCCTGTGTTCGAGACAGCCTTTGGAAAGATTGCCGTTAATATATGCTATGGCAGACATCATCCTTTGAACTGGTTAGCTTTCGGCTTAAATGGCGCTGAGATTGTTTTTAACCCATCAGCAACTGTTGGTGAACTCAGTGAACCAATGTGGCCCATTGAGGTACCCCTCACCCCTCTTCCCAAGACTATTTCCTTTGAACTGTACTCATATGAGTAACACTTGGGTGCACTAGTTGCACTAGTATTGTGTAATGTAATCCACTAAAATTGATCTGTGAAAATAACTAATACCGATACTTTTTAATAAGTCAACTGATACCATCTAAAAATGAGTGAGTTGCACAGTGCATAGAAGTATTTGCCTACTTATATTGGTTTTTGTTACTAAATGAATTTACAGGCACGTAACGCAGCAATAGCTAACAGCTACTATGTTTGTTCAATCAACCGCATTGGAACTGAAGTGTTCCCAAACCCGTTCACCTCAGGAGATGGGAAGCCACAACATACGGATTTTGGACATTTTTACGGCTCCAGCTATATATCAGCTCCTGATTCCTCTTGCACCCCATCTCTATCCCGTTACAGGGATGGATTGCTGATCTCTGACATGGATCTCAATCTATGCAGACAACTAAAGGATAAGTGGGGATTCCGCATGACTGCCCGGTATGAGATGTATGCCGATTTGCTTGCTCGTTACGTGAAACCAGATTTCGAACCCCAAGTTGTTTCTGATCCTTTGATAAACAAGAAAACCTTTTAAGCTGTAATTGGTGGTTGTAATAGAATCTGCCTTATCATGGAGACTGCAAGCCTCTTCATATTTGTTGTGTTTGTGAATAGTTCCAATTCGTCATACATAAATAATGTTGGTTTAAATTTATTCTACCTGTGTAATTGTGGGGACTGGAAAAGCCTCCATGGATGAATATTGTTTTGATTCTTCACTAATTCTTATCTCATTGAAGTCTCTCCCATAATTTCTATGAATACACTTAGGACTCATTTGGTTCGTAAGATAAAATTATTTATCCGTAAAAAACATGCATGTTTTTAGCGGATAGATATTTTTATCTTACGAACCAAATGAGTCCTTAGTCATAAATTGCTTATGGGCTGTTTCTGAACTAATGATTAAAAGGATTAAGATTGTTGCTACAATTTCTACAATAATTGTATTTTTAATCGTTAATTGTAGTTTTTTTTGTTTTAAAATTCTAGATTTTGATTTTAAAATTTAAAATCTATTTTTATTTTTATAAATATTATAAATGACTAGTTTTCAAAAATTTGTTACTTCCTCTGTCTCATAATTGTTTTCACATTTTCCTTTTTCGTCCGTTCCACGATTGTTTTCACACCCTATAAATAGAAACTATTACTTTAACTTTATCCTCATAATATTCATATATTTTCACAAAATGCCATTATTTTTACACTCAATTCAATTAATATCATTATTTTAATAATATAACTTTACACATTATCCTACTTTTCTTAAAAATTATGTCATCCCAAAAGTGAAGACACATCTCGGTGGGAGGGAGTATTAAAAGTCAATTAAAAAAAAACATACCTAAAATTATTGAGAAATGCTAGGTATTATTGGTCGATCATTTCCAGGTCAAGCATTCTCTTGATTTGCAAATTACAAATATGTTTTTATTGTAGTGTGATTTTTAGACTGTGATACATTTGACCCCACGATTTTTTGGGAAGAAAACAAAGAATAATCCCGAGTATTAACAATTTATAAAGAAAAAACAAAAACAGAAAAAATGTGGAATTTTCGAAACCGCTGGCAAGGAAAACCATATATGTCAGCAGGCACAAATACTATCAGCATCCTTATCCTTCTTCCTCCTCCTACCTTTCAATTTCTCCCCCTTGGTTATTCACAGCAGTAAATTGAACAACTTGTATTGACATCGGTATCGCTTCATCGGTTTGTGATTTCTGTATCGATCAATTTCTCCGTGCACCTGTAATGGCGTCTATATGTCCCCCGACGTTTCAGTCACCGCGCGCGGATCCCAATCCTTACCAGCTCAACTTCATCAATTATAGATTAAGCTCCCCGAAGTTCGGTCGGAGAACGTCGCGTTCGGGGGTTTCTCTATCTAGGGTTTCTGAATCCGCGTTCTGCTGCCCCTGCCTCAATAGAAACATTAGTGGTGGAGATGGGTCCAGTTCTGCCTCCGAGGACTCTTGGCGGTGGGATTCCGTTATTCAGGAGACATTCAGAAATGCGTTTAAGCGGTTTGGTTATTACTTGAGTTCGTTGAGGGATCAGAGCGTGGAGGGAAGCCTGGTGGTGGCGGAGGGGTGGGAAGAGGACGAGCAGGAGTGGGACTGGGAGAGGTGGAAGAAACATTTTGATGAGGTTGATGAGCAAGAACGTATTGTCTCGATTTTGAAGGTGCTTTATGTTCTTCGATTATCCTATTTTTGCACATGGACTGGTGGAAGTTCTTACAATGTTAAATCTAGTTGTTTATCACAAGCCGTTTCTATATTCCTCATTGTGACGACTATTTCGTGGTCTCTTCCGTTTAACATGTACTGTCAAACATATTCTATTATTATTAATTTTTTTTTTCTGAAGGAGAAATGTGAAATTAGATAACTAACCATAATTAAACGAAGAGATTAGCAAAATATTAGTGAACTCGTGTATGACGAAGTGAAGAAATATGCTGATGATTTGTCAAATGAGGCTATCTTGGTCTCAATTCCTTTCTTCGTAAAAAACGTTTTTGGACTAGTGAAATACCTTTGTTTGGTATCATTAAGCATTCTTACCAGTGGTCTTAAGTAATAACATGGTTAGCCTTAATTTTCAACAGTCACAGTTAGCAAGTGCAATTGAGAGAGAGGATTATGAAGATGCTGCTAGGATTAAGGTGGCAATTGCAGCTGCTGCTACAAGTGACACCGTTGGCAGGGTGATGTCTCATCTAAAGGTAAGCCTTCTCTGTTTCTTGTTCTCTATCTAGGGTTTCTAATTATTACTGCATCTCTGTTCACTTAGCGGGTGCTTGGCTTATTCAGGGTAATGAGAAATATAACTGAATCCATAGAAGAGAGTAATGAGAATGGGTTACTTTCACTCGCCTAATAATAGAGAGGAATAACGAATGCCAGTACTCGAGGGATCATTATATATGTCCAAGTGTTCATTTCTCATTTCATTCCCATTTCTTCATCCGAAACCCACAAACACCCTATTTGTGTATTCTAAGCTGTTTATTACTCCTTTATATTTATGAAATAAATTATAGTTGCATATCTTTTATTTAATTTCTGTGATCTTTTTAAAATTTAATTGCAGAAATATGTGGAGGAAGAGCTATATGGAGATGCAGCTCTTATGCGTGATTATGCAGGGGCTGGATTGGTGAGTTAGCCTAATAATTTGAGTATGATGCAAGTGCACATGCTAAGTCTTTCTCCTTTAGCAAGCACTTGACTATTTCCTGAGAAGCCATACATGATTTCTATTTTTACTAGCCTTGTAATTTTAAAATTTGCTAATTGATACTATGACCTTTTAACATGAATTAAATGATGAGGTGACTACAACCTGGTCTTGTTATAAGAATAATTTCTTCAAGATTTATTTTATGAAGTAGCATGCAACTGCATCCTATATGTAATAGACATGATTTTGGATGCCTCACTCTGCCAGAAGCAAGTGGGAAAGACCAGTTATGCTAGGATTGCTACTTTTTACGAGGTATTTGGTTCTCATTTGGTTTTGCTTTTGGACTTGGCATTAAGGTTGGCTGGTGGGCAGGAGTTTCAGAAGATGCTACTGATCCTTATGGTCGGATTATTCATATAAGCGCTGAGTATGGAAGATACATTGCTAGAAGTTACAGCCCTAGGTAAAATTATGTCTGTTGTTCAGAAGTTGAGTTTTGGTTTAGCTTGTGCAACACTCTGCATGATCTATTTAGCAATTGGAATCTGTTTATGATTTACAATGTGATGGGTTTTCTGAATTAGACTAGTCTGATTGAAAATGTAGATCAACTATATAACATCAATGTAAACTTTAACATTCTTGTGTTGCGTTCTTTTTTGTTTTATATAAGATTCTGATATCCTGCATGCAATATTTTTGTTGTTTTACTTGTATATCCATCTTTGAAGCATGTATCATATTCTCCCTAATTACTTTACATTTCTCCTGTTCATGCTCATCAGACAGCATGCATGTATATTGTTGACTTCTGCTTTATTGGATATAATAGATTATATGTGTTGTTGGATAGAGAAGAGGAAGGATGTGGTCCCCTGCTAGATAAAAATTGCATCACTTCTGCTTTGCTTCATTTATATTGACACCGTGAGGTTTTGCAAAGGGAAATTACTCCGGAAGCTATGAAATGAGGCGAAACTGGAAATGATGGCTTGGAATTATTTTACCATGTATAGCACGAGTTTTGAGTATTTTGTATTTCGTTGTGTGTTCCTGTCCTACTATCTCAAAGTTTAACAAAGTGGAAACACATAGTCCTTTTGGTTAATATTTATATTAAAATTCGTGTGCATCAGTTGTTGAATATTTTACAATTGCTTTTTTCTGTCACGAGTTTTGTACAGGTCTCTGGTACGAAGTGATAATTATTATGCACTAAAAGGACAGATGTACCATTAGGAGTGTGATTCCTTCATTAATAATTCTGCTCTTTTTAGGATCAGAATTTGCCATAAATATAATACTTTTATTTCCATTGGTCCTTCCTGGCAGGCAGCTTGCCACATCCTCGATTGGAGCTCCCTTGTTTGAGGTATATCTCAGAAACAATAAAGGGGGCAATTATAAGCAGCAGGTATCTTCCTTTTTCCGTAGTTTTCACTTGATATCTATTTGTGCATCCACCTATGTTTTGTGGTTATCATGTTCTGTGAAATGTTCAATTCTGTGTATTCTTTTCTTGTACTCTTCATGTAATATTATCAATTTCAATTTGGTGACTGCAGAAGTTACCATATCTTTCTCTCTGATGGAGTTTTTATCAGTACTTTATCTGGAGAATATGCCATTTGCTATTGCTGTTGCTGTCATCACCCATGAACTGTCTATATGCAGGACAACTTTCTGCTTTCTTTGTTAGGTGCTTTTTGTTGAATGTTAAGATTATGGAAGTTGGGGGGGGGGGGGTATCTCTTATTGCACCCTTTTCAAATATATACATGAATCAGTTAGTGACATGAACATTTTCCTTTCAGAATACCCGCTTGACTTCTTTATCTGCAGATTGCACTCTTTATGGTGTTCTTTCTCACAAAATATAATGATATATGTGTCACTTGTTTCGTAGGCTGTTTACTTGAAGCGTAAAGTATCTCCTCCAGATCTTTATGTTCCATCCTTCAAGCCATCAGGAAGTTCCAGAAGTCTGGATTCTCGTGATGCAAGAGACAACAAAAGTAAGCTACTTGACCGAAGCTCTGAAGATTCAGAGGATGGTGAAGACAGGGATGATGATGCTGGTTTCGATAATATCTTACGGGATATGATTCCTGGTGTGAAAGTCAAGGTTGTTAAAGTAACTTCACCAGAGAAAGTGGACAGGGATATAATATCCAAGGTAATTGAGCAGATAATAGAAGAGGAGGAAGACGAAAAGGACTACGACATAGAAAGTACAGATTCTGACAATGAAATAAAAAGTGAAAATGAAGACGAGCATAATGACATTGAACTGGATTCTAGCAGCGAATTGACCGGGGAAGACGAGCAAACTCAAATTGCACTTGAGGTTGTTGTTGGTGATGGGTTCCTTCAGAAAATTTCTCGTGGTCCACAGGCTAAAGACTTGCTTCGTGTTCCTGCGAGACTTGAGAAAAATGGTCGGTTGTCATTTACGTTTACCGTGGAGGAAGATGTGAAGGAGCATATATCTAGTGGTGATGGACAGTCTACAAAAAACAAAAGAGCTAAGCTTCCTGGTCAACGCAGTGTTGACCATATTATGCTTGATCTTGTGAAGTCCATCGGCAAAGGGAAGATTCCAATGAAGGTTGGCTTTTTAAACCTTGACACATGGACATTCATTTACTTTTTGCTGGTGCTATTGTCCAGAGTTGTTCACTAGAAAATCATTTTCTTTGATTGAAGGTCCTTAAAGATGTTGGTGAATTAATAAACTTAACACTCAATCAAGCTCGAAATCGTCAGCCACTCTCTGGGTCCACCACATTTAATCGCATTGATGTGTCTTCATCGCCAGATCCATTAAATGGTGATTCAATTTCTATACTAGTCGTGCGTGGAGGGCTATGCCACACGTCCCAGTGTCTTTTCTTTGCTGTTGCCACTATTACCATTCTGCTTTCATGTATTTACTAAAATATATTCTTTTCTCAGGTTTATATATTGGTGCACATGGGCTTTACTCTTCAGAAGTTATTCATTTGAAGCGTAGGTTTGGCCAGTGGAAAGAGGATGGAAGCGCAAAGAAATCTTCAAAAATTGAATTTTATGAATATGTTGAAGCTGTCAAATTAACTGGAGATGCTTATGTTCCAGCTGGCCAGGTTATTCACTCATTTGTGTGCTTTTGCTCTTAGACTGCAAATACTTGTTTATAGCAAATATATCTAATACCTATATGTATCAATTGAAACTATTACGATGGATTTTTGTTATGTAATTGGTGAGTGATGGTTATGCATATATCTGGAGGCCCACACTTCAGCTAAGAGCTCCTTGGTTAATTCGTTGAGCTTGCTAATACAATGTTTTAAGCATGGATTATGTTGTCCAAAGTTGAACCTAATATGACATGAGAAGTCTGTTTATCTGCATAACAATTAGTCGCCATTTGGTAATATATGGTTGCATAAACTATATTTGAGCCCCCGCTTGGATTCTTGTGTATTCAAAGAAGCACATTATGTTTTCATTTGTAGGTTGCATTTCGAGCGAAAGTTGGAAAAAAATATCAGCTCCCACATAAAGGGATTATCCCTGAAGAATTTGGAGTGGTATGCATCGAATCACTTGTATTGAGAATCTTAAACAAATATCTATTTTTTTAATAATACTTGTAGTTGCTTCACCTTGCAGATTGCTCGATATAGAGGACAGGGAAGGTTGGCCGAGCCTGGATTTAAGAATCCTCGGTGGGTTGATGGTGAACTTGTTGTATTGGATGGAAAGGTTTAAATTGTCACTCTCTCCACAGTTGTTCCAACTCTGAATATGTCTTTTTTAAGATTTCCATGTAGCTTCTTTTTTCACTGATGCATCCAATTTGTTGCAGTACATCAAAGGAGGGCCGGTCGTTGGTTTTGTCTATTGGGCACCTGAATACCACTTCTTGTTGTTCTTCAATCGACTGAGACTGCTGGATTGAGTTCTTGTTGCATAAATATGTCGATATTCTTCCCGATTTGTTCTTATTAGGTAAGTTCCATTTGTTAGAGATGTTTCCTTGATGATCTGGAATTTCCTGAGGATTTAATTTTAACCATGTGCACAGTTGTATGGTTAACCCATAATTACTAATCAGTAGCTAGTTTGTTTTGCAAGTGAAAGATTTAATTAATTCCCCTTATTGAACTCTATCATGATTACGCTTTTCACCAACAAAGCTTAACAATTCCATGATTTAGTCTTCTCAAATTGAAAGGGTGCACAACTCCGACTGCAGAATTCTGGTTCAGAAATTAGACTTGAGGCTTTAAGAAACAGTTCCAACTTTAGGTAAACCAGTTGTCAACTTGATTGCACCAGAGGTCTTTTATGGATTTAAAAGGAATTTACATATTTGTTCACAAAGTGATCATACTTAAATTTTTTATTTTTTTGCACAAATGCATAAACATTTCGTACGTATAAATATTTTGAACCAATTTGTAAGTATGATTATTTTCTTGAACCATTTTGTACTTTTCCCTGGATTGATTTAGTCACAAGTAAGCTTGCTGTCTTGTGTCCTCGTGTTGTAGGTGGTCTGCTTTTAAGCACTAGGCTTGCAATGATGGTTTCTCTGTGCTTCATTTTGCAGCTTAGGCGTGGTTGCGGCCCAGATTATCACAACATCAACACTTTGAGAAGCTGAAAATTTACAGCTATCAGGCCAAATCCCACACGACTAACTTCGTTGCTTTGAGCACAGACCATGAGGATCTTTGTTTAACTGACCCCAAAATTTTGAGCTGTAATAGTTTCAGTTTTGGAAAACAGCCTCATCTAACTAAAGGTCCCTTGCTATCTTCCACCCCAGAATGTACATATTTCTTTTGCCTTATTCTTCAGAGCATGCGCATATATTGCCGCCATTTAGTAATATTAGTTCGAACTCATACGTTTTATTTGAATAATAATGCCATGATACTTAAAATGTCCCATGTGTTACTCTCTTGTCTTTTTCTAACTATGGAGGGGGTTTTGCCTGAGAATTGACAACGAAAGTTGTTTATTTCCTAATTTGTTATATTCGCATCACTTTTGACTACATATAATATTTATAGATATGGAATATTCAGTTAAGCTACAACACTCTCCATTTATATGATACATAGCAGTTTCCACTCATCGTTATTAGCATTGTAGTAATATTTGTTCACAATCACTGCATCTTGAGATCGTGAAAGGCGAGTTCCCTTGCAATTTTGGCCCCTCTTCCCTTTGCCATGTAAAGTCCTACGTGATGCATCATCTCCTGCCATTAACCAATGCAAAATTAGATGGAGATTCGGGCTTTTGCACGATTTTCTTCGTTCAAACAGTACCTGAGGATGAGTTAATAAATCGTTGGTGACTGAAGCAGGAAAATCAAAGGTAGCACATCCTCTGGAGTAAACCACGACATCCTCGAGGGGGTTGAGAAGTCCGTGGTTTTTAGCTGATAATGTGGAACACACAAAGTCCAGCACACATATGTCCGTGCAGGAACCTACCACCACCAACTGCCACAATGTATGGAAGATTTCATTTCATTTATCATACTATATGATTTCTGTGGACTTCACTCGAATCAGAGTTTCAAGGAATTCATGATTCAAGTACTGAAGTCATAGTCTTGTCTTGTATATCACAAGCTCCTCTTCATTTATATTGATTGTAATTTGTAGTGCAAAGCTGGAAACGTACAAGAAAATACTCACAGTTTGTATGTAGTTCTTCTTCACCCAATCAACAAAGAGATTGGAACCATCCTCCTGAATTGAACCTATGAACCCATCATAACAATCTTTGCGCCTAATCGTCACGTTTGCCTCTTCTTTTATCCACCTTAGATCTGCACAGTAAGTACAAAAAAAAAACAAACTTGTGCCCATTCAAGTTATATATCTGGAAATATCGAAGATATATCGCGAAAGTTACCAGGAACGAGGTCCGACTCATCGGTGCCAATGATACAGTGAGGAGGATAAGGGTGCTCAAGTTTTCCAGGATGGTGCGAGTCAAGAAAAGCAAGCACAGGCCATTTCTTGTGGCAGAACAGTTTTGCAAGCTTTCCAGATTCTTCAATCATCTCAGAGATCTGCCTGTTGGCCTCCCTTGGGGCCTTAAAAATGAACACATGTACAACATAAAGAATTCTTACTAGATATGATAAAAGATTCTAGAGAGAGAGAGAGAGAGAGAGTCTGAAACACTTGATACCAGGTTGCCTGATCCGACGGTGCAGAAGCCGTTGATGATGTCAACGAGAACCAAACCAGCTTTAGAATCCTCAGATATGAACACTGATTCCTCCTCAAAGGGAATCTCATTTTTCACAGTTGGTAGCACCATTGTCTCACTTCTTTTCCTCTCTTTTACTAATCTATCTTACAATAAAGACTTGACATCGAGGTGTACATGTTTTTACGTTCTGAAATGGGTATATATGGACAAAATTTTGTGTTGTGAAGACTGGATGAGCCATGAGATAAATAGAAAGACTTCAATTTTGACACGGAAGAAGTTTTGTCTATGGACAATTTTCCATGAAATTAATCAAATAATTAGTTGTGTTGCAAGTTTTGTAACTGGTGATATTATTATATAATTGAAAAAGAGTAGGTATTATGTGAAAATAGTTCATGATAAATTTATTATGAAATTGTTTTAAAGTATCAAATATTTGATCATGTGTATCAAAATATGCGTCATGTATATTAAAAGTTGAGGTCAATATATAAATTTATTTGACATACTTTTGATACACCTAATGAAATTTTTGATACACCTGATTAAATATTTGATACTTTAAAACTGGTTCATGATAAATTTATCATGAACTATTTTTATACCAAACTTTGCCATAAAAAAAAAAGCAAAGATTTGTATGAAAATAGTTCATCATAAACTTATTATGAACCAGTTTTAAAGTATCAAACATTTAATCAGGTGTATAAGAAATTTCATCAGATGTATAAAAAAATTAGTGTTAATAATATTATATTATGATTGTTATAGATATTATTGACCTCGATTTTTTATAAATCTGATGAGTATTAATACATTTAACTAAATATTTGATATTTTAAAATAATTTCATAATTTACTTATCATAAATTATTTTTACAGCACTTGATATAGATAGAATAGACTTGAGTCGTAGACTCGTATGCAAGTGTTTATGATAAGGTTGAAAATTCTAACTCTGTAAATAAGCCATGGAAAAAGTCTAAAAATATGCCCAATAATGGAGGCCAGAAAAAAGATAAGATTTGTTGATGTATGCACATGCCTTAGCTCATCGGAGAAATTAAGGGTGAATTTGAGTTGGGGTTTGGTGAATTTCAAAATTTTGATATAAATAGGAGTTGTGTGCGTTTTTTTGGGATCTAACTAATAATTTAATGGAAGTATTATACTCCTCCACCCCGTAGGAATTTGCACCCTACGGGACAATATATTTTTTTAAAAAAAAATGTATTTTATATATAAAAAAGTGGTATATGAGTAAATATATATATATGTTTGTAAGTGTACATGTAAATTAATATTTTTTTTTAGTAGTGTATAAATTTGTATGGGACATCCAAATAAGAAAAGTACGTAAATTTCTATGGAATAGAGGGAGTATTAATATTGATTGAAATTATAATGTTTAAATGTTTGCGTAATGATTTGTGTGCTTTAATTTGAAACTGTAAAAGTGAAAAGATATTTGAATAAGTGATACTTTTTTCTTGGTATTAAGGGTGCATTTTCAACCACTTAAAAAGTGTAGAATATTTTTTTTTTTTTAAGATAAATTGGGTTTCACTCAATTCTATAAAAAAATAATTCTACACTTTTTTTTACGTGATTTGAAAACACACCCTAAGATAGATTAAAACGCATTTCTACACAAATTTTCCCTTTTAGTGTAACGCACACAACTCTCTAGTAAATCCTAATTCATAAACTTTCCCTTTTAAGTATTATTACATATTAGTATTGTTTTAAAAAAATAGTTAATTCTAAACAAAGATAATGTGTATACATAAAAGTGATTATAGATATATTGAATAAGTCTCTTGTGCACTAAATGCACCGTGCAATTCAAGTGTATTTTTAAAAAGTTACACTATTTATTATTGAAAAGTTATACATGTTATTATTGAAAGGTATATTATTAAAAAGAAAAAATTACAAATAATTCACAAAATTGACACTAATTACAAATTGGTTCTTTGCAAAAAAAAAAGTTTACATGCAAAAAAAATTATATTTCTGTGCAAATAGCCAAATATTATGAACCAATTTGTAAATATAGTCACTTTTTGAACCAATATGTAAACGCCCCTATTAAATACTACTCCCTCCGTCCCAGAGGTGTTTTCACCTCTGGGATGGCACAACTTTTAAGAAAAGTAAAGTGTTGTGTAAAATTATATTATTAAAATAATGAGATTAGTTGGATTGTGAGGATAAAGTTAAAGTAATAGTTTCCATTTATAGGGTGTGAAAACAATTGTGGGACGGACTAAAAAGGAAAGTGTGAAAACAATTATGGACGGAGGGAGTATATGCTTTTCAGTAATAATATATATAACTTTTCATTAGTATTTTGTGTAATTTCTTAAAAATGCATTTGTGCATACCAAACTAAAACTAGATATATATACTTGAAAATAGTTGCGCTCACATAAATTCAAATTTACGTAACTTGTGTTTTAAAATATTATTATAATTGTAATATTTTTTTCTACATTTTTCATATTTTAACCAGACACAAGATGACAAAAAAAATATATATACATTAAATTTTGTTAAAAGAAATATGAGAAATTTAAATTTAATAAGGTGGATTTGATAAATAGTTAGTGTAAATTAACAGAGCAGTCTCATCAGACGATTACCATCATATTTCCTTTTTTTTTTCTCTGTTTTAAAATAATTTTTGCACTCTTAATATGAAAAATCTTACATAAATTTCATTTTATAATATTCTCAAATTTATAAAAATATCATTACTTTTGGCTCACACTTATATCCAATTTAATCAATTTATTTATTTTATACGTAACTATTGACAAAATCACAGTTGAAATTTCCACTTCTATCACTCCACCTTTATAATTTGTGTTCCCTTACACATGAAAAAAAAACATGGGACAAAAAATATATGCAACAAATGATTATTTGAGCATTGAATATTGCTTGAGAAGTAAGAGAGGTAGTCTACAACGTAAATAAAGGTGGAGAGCTCCTCCTCATAATTTGTACTGCCTCAGTCCAGTAAATTAATTTACATATTTTTTTATTTAAATATTCCACGCAAATTTATATATTACTAAAAAAAATATTAATTTATGTGTATATTCATAAATATATATACATATTTATTTATATATTACTATTTTATACATAAAATACAATTTTCTTAAAAATGTGTCATTTCATAAGATGCAAATTTTTACGAAACAATAGTAATGCTATTTATTAATTTGTATACTATAAATAATATAGCTTTTTAATTTATTCCATTTTCACAATATTTATAATTTTACGCAAAATACAATTTGTTTTAGATTTACGTGTATACATAATTCAACTCTATATATTTTTCCTTGATACAAAAATTTTTATGTATTTGTGTCTCAAAATCTCCAAATCATAATTGAATTTCTTATTTTGTCTGCCCAAAATTTATGTGCAAGTTAATATTGAAACCACAGTTTACTAATTAAAAAAGTATGTAATACATGGCGATTGATAATTTATCAAAAAAATAAAATAAATATTATAAATATTTATTTATTTTTTGTGATTTTCAATTCGATGATTTGTTGAACTTCCATTTGTTAGATACATGTAGAATCGTGGTTTAGAAATTAGAGTTGATGCTTTAAGTTTTTAGGTAAACCAGTTTATTAGCACCACAAATCTTTTATATATAGGGTGGTTTACATAAAAGTTAAAAAAATCGCTATATTTATAAATCGATTCATAATATTTGCACGGAAGCATGTTATTTTTTTTGCACGGATTTTTTTTTTATACACGAATCCAATATATAATTTGTGTCAATTTATTGAACTATTTTATACTTTTTCCTTATATATGTGGATTTAATCACAAATTCACAACTAAGCTGGTCGTCTTTGTGCTCTGCAGCTAGGTTTGCAATGATGTGATTTTATATAAATGTTAGGGATGTTTGTATCAATTTAAGATTTGAATGATAATGAGTATCATTAAATAGATAATTATCATGGAGTTAGTAATTATATTTTGTTTAATCAATATTTAGGCGACGCTTGTTTCAAATTCTTCAATGATAATGTAAATGAAATTTTATTTTCCTCCAACCCTTGCATATATTGAATGATAGTTTGTGTTCGTGGTGGTTACATCATTAATGTTGTGCTCCAATTTTGAAAAAGTTGACAAAAAAAAAATGTTGTTAGTTGTGGTATATATACCTCATTTGTTCTCATTATATATGATAATTACTATGTGTATATTCTCATTTTCATTACCATTGAAAAATTATTTTACTAAGCGCCCCCTTATAATGTCATTCATGTTTAATAAATAATATCAAACACTATTAATGAGAATAAATCGTCATTAATCCCTATTCATTCACATTCTCTATCTTCATTACTCTCAATCAAACGGACCCTCGTAGTGCTTGAAATAACTCTACCACTTTTTGATTATTCAAAACTAAATAAAATATTATAATTCAACTACACGAGAGGTATCAATTTCATTCTATATCCTTTACATTCTTATAGGATTTTACCATTACACCCTTAATTTTGCAATTGAAACCTGGAAATCAAAGGTGTGCATCCTCTGGAGTAAAGCACGAGGGGGCTGAGGAGTCCCTCATATTTAGCTGATAATGACGAACAAACAAACTCCATCACACACATGTCTGCGCAGACGCCTACCACCACCAACTGCCACATAATATATAGTAGTATATGATTTAAATATTAATTAATTAATTAAAATGAAGTATATATACATATAATAATAATAATGGTAAATTAATTTGTAGAAACATGAAGAAAATCGATATATACTCACAGTTTGTATGTTGTTGTTCTTCACCCAATCAACAAAGAAATTGGAAGCATCCCCTTTAATTGAACCTATGAACCCATCATGACAATCTTTGCGCCTAATCGTAACGTTTGCCTCTTCTTCTATCCACCTTAGAGCTACCACAAAAAACATAAATTAATTCCGTCCGTGTCTGAAAATTAATTCTGAAATTGAAGGAGTATTTAATTGAACTTATATAAATTATGTTTGGTAAAATAAGATGTCAGATAGATTTTAAATTAAAATCTTGGTAAAATAAGTTGGAATACAAACATAAAAAATAATAAAAAAATAAATTTTTTTTTATTAAAATTACATTTTAAAAATATTATAATAAATTATTAAAAAAAATTATAAATTATATTAGAAAAACACTCCAACAACTTATAAATTATTTAAAATAAGATATTATAAATTACCGGGCACAAGGTGGAATTCATGGGTGCGAATGATGGTGGAGTGAGGAGGATAAGGATGGGAGTCAAGAAAAGCAAGCAGAGGCCATTTCTTGCGGCAGAACAGTTTTGCAAGCTTCACAGATTCTCCAATCATCTCAGAAACCTGCCTGCTGGACTCTCTTGGCGCCTTTTTTTTAAACATGAAGAATTCATTCATTCTCACAACTAAGCTATATATATATATATATATGTACGCATAAAATTAAGAATATATAATTTAGAGAGAGAGAGAGAGTACGAGGTTGCCTGATCCGACGGTGCAAAAGGCGTTGATGATGTCAACGAGAACCAAACCAGCTTTAGAATCCTCAGATATTACTGATTCCTCCTCAAAGGGAATAATAGTATCACTAGTTTTCACAATTCGTAGCACCATGATCTCCACTAACTTTTTTTCCTCTCTTTCCAAATCCTATATATAATATTAATAAACCTAAACTTGATATATATCGACTCTACGTATGTCTTTATACCTTCTACTAATTAAATGTGTATATATATTTTGTTTTGTCAACACTTGATGAGCTAACGGAAGACTTCAACTTTGACACTAGTTTTGTAACTGCTGATATTATTATTATTATTATTATTATTATTATTATTATTATTATTATTATTATTATTATTATTATTATTATTATTATTATTATTATTATATTATTATTATTATTATTATTATTATTATTATTATTATTATTATTATTATTATTATTATTATTATTATTATTATTATTATTATTATTATTATTATTATTATTATTATTATTATTATTATTATTATTATTATTATTATTATTATTATTATTATTATTATTATTATTATTATTATTATTATATAAAAATCGACTTGGGACGTATACAAGTCTTTATGATAAGGTTGCAAACTTGAAATACAATCTCTGCAAATAAACCATGGATAAAGTCTAAAACTATGCTCAATATAGGACCAGGCCATTAAAAGGATAGGATTTGTTAATTTACACATGCTTAAACTCATCGAAAAAATTAAGGGTGTATTTACTTTAGGGTGGATCAGGCCATTAAAAAGGATTGAATTTGTTACTGAAAAGTTACACCATTAAAAATAAATTTTTCAATAATAATATGTGTAACTTTTTAATTGTATGTGTAATTTTTTTAAAAAATACACTTGAATTGCACTATGTATCTAATATATAAAGAATTAAGGCTTATATTAGTCCAAAAAAAAATTTGATGATTTAAATGCAAAATAATGAAAATTCGATGAATTTAATACAATTAGACCTATAAAAAAAAATAAAAAGGGACCGTCTATTAGAGATGTTAAACGGGTCATGGGCTGGCGGGCCGACCCGTTTAACCTTGTTTTTTACAGGGTTAGATCCGAGCATATGGCGGCCCGTATAAAACCGGGACTTTTTGGCCCGGACCGGTTAGCCCGAGGGCTAAACGGGCTAGTCCGCCGGTTAACCGGGCTGACCCGGTAGCCCGGTTTTTTTTAATTAAATTAAATAATTAATATATAATATAAGTTAATTAAATTAGAAAGTGATTGTGGGCTGTGGGCCGTGGGGCTGTGTACTGTGGCTGTGGGCTGGCCTGATTTCTCCTCACTTGTGTTACATAATTGTAAACTTTATTAATTATATTTTTATTAATTATTAATTACTAATTCATTATTAACTAATAACTTAACTACAGATTAAAATAGAAAATAAGTAAATAAGTTAGATCTCAATTAATTCAAAATTTTTAGGGATGTGTGAACTTTAGTTATTAAATCATTAGTTCTATTTTATATTAAATTTTAAATTTGTAAAAAAAAATTACCCCGAGCCCGTTAGTGGCCCGTTTAGCCCGCCGACCGCTAGGGTTAGGGTTAGGTCCGAACATATAGTGGTCCGTTAAGGATGAACCGCTAAGGCTCAGGACCGTTTAGGCCCGGAGCCCTGTAGGGCTGGCCCTGTAGGGTTAGGGCCAGCCCGTTTAACATCTCTACCGTCTATGGTAAAATGTAAATGACTTTACTACTTCACCACTAAAATACATCTTTATTTATATCTTGTATTGTTTATATTTATGTCTAATTACAATTTAAATACAAATATTATATATATGGGGTTTGATATAATTGTAAGAAATAAAAAAGTATATAAATAGAAAGGGTATGAAATGAAAGTCATAGTTCTCAAATAGCTGAAATATGGTAACTTTTTTAGGGGGCGCTTGGTAAAAAAAAATTCTTTAATGATAATATGAATGAGATATACACATAATATTAATATTATATGTAATGAGAATAAATAAGGTACATATCATTGTTTTTTTCCTAAATAAGATAATCATTACCCCATTTGATTACCTCCATCTCACCTTATAATCATCCTCCACAATTAATCTCTCATACCACAATCAACAACACTCTTTTTTTGTCAACTTTTCCAAAATTGGAACACAACATTAATGATGTAACTACCATGAACATAAACTCTCATTTAATATATATAAGGGTAAAGGAGAAAAATTAAATTTTATTCTCATTACTATTGAAAAATTTAAAACAAACATCACCTTAATTTTTTAAAATCAAAATTATAATAGAATCGTTTCAAATACATACTAATAATTTGTTCGCGCACAGTACATCTAACAATTGGTCAAATTAAGAGTCAGGATTATTCTAAAAAAGTAATCTGATTTGGCAACATGAATGTGGGAAAAACCAATAAATCCCACAGTTCGGCGATTAACGTTATTATATTAATTGTGACATATTAATTATGACATTTATAGAGAAGAGTGGATGAAGGAAGGCCCACGCCACAGCGGAGAAACGACCAAAGTCGCAAAGTCGCTTTAGTGGGCGACTTTTCATGTTCCACAACTAAATAATGGGATAATACTATGTGATTATTTAAAACTACTTCTAATTAAATGGTAAATACTTAACTCATGTTTTTATTTTTTATTTAATCAGAAAAATAAATATAATAATATCAATAATTATTCTATTGATCACCCATTACTTATAATATTATTAATCGAAGGAAACAAATTTAACAAAGCCATAATATTGTTATTAGTATTATTAAAAAATTATATTATTATTAAAAAATTATATTACATGCATACAGTTTTAAAAATATTTTAAAATGTAGTATAATTTTTATTACTATAAATATTGCCGATCAAATGAATGACTGACACCCAAAATCTTGTCTTTCGTACTATATATACTCAACTATATATTTCCAATAATTAGCGTTACTTTTATAAAGTAACATCTTTCCACATTTTCCTCCTTTTAACGTTTAATGTAAATTTCCACGCTATTAATTTTTTTATTTATATATATACTCATAAAATTATATATATATATTTATACTATTATTTTATTTATAAAATATGTTATTCATAATGTAGCCAAACGGGCAGTTATAATAGGATTAGTTTTGTATGTACCAGTTACACGGTGCATATCAAGTTCATTTTTTAAAAGATACACAAAATACTATTAAAAAATTACATATATTATTACTGAAAAATATATTTTTTACAGTGTAACTTTTTAGTAATAATTTGTACAATTTTTCAATAATAAATTATGTAATTTTTTTTAAAATAAATTTGAATTATACAGTGTAAATGGTTCACAGAGACTTACACGCTGTAGTAACTCTTTCGAGTGAACGTGAGAGAGCAGCCGTATCTTCTTTTCCCTCCTCGGACATCAAATTATTAAATTAAAAGGGAAGAATATTATTTTCAACGCAATTTCCAAGATTTTTGCTGCCAATATTTTTGGCATTCATCGTCTTCTTCCCCCCGCTCACTAATCAGTTGTAAACAGAGAAGATCACACCATACATATATATATATATATATATATATGTGATGAAAAGGAGAAAGAATGTATTGAAACCATCTGAAGGAGTTGGAATTCAAAGTGGAAAGTTGTGATGGAAAGTTCCGTTGTCTTTCCACCAGTAAAGAACCCTATCTACACCGCTTCCACCACTACGCACGAGCCCAATAGTAACCCCCTACCCACACCCGCCGCCGCCGCCTTCAAACGCTTCAAGCCGCCGCAGCCGCCGCTCTTCATCCCTCAGGGTCATGTTCTCTTCCGATTGCTCTGCCACGCGTCCCGCATCGGCGGCCTCATTGGGAAATCCGGGTCCATAATCAAGCAACTTCAGCAACTCACCAACTCCAAAATCCGGGTCGAAGACCCGCCCGATTGCAGCGACAATAGAATCATCAGCGTTCTTGCCTCCGCATCCATTATAAAACAAATTAACCTTTCTGCCGTTGCGTCGAAAGACGAAGAGGAGAATAATGGGGGAAGTAAAACTGATTTTGAAGTGGATGAGGAATGGTTCGATGTTTCGGCGGCGCAGGAGGGGGTTGTCAGGGTGTTTGAGAGGGTGGTGGAGGTGGCGGCGGATGGGGATGCCGTTGCCGGAATTGGGGGCGTGGTGTCATGTAGGCTGCTGGTGAGCAAAAATCAGGGTGGGGTGGTTATAGGGAAAGGAGGGAAGGTGGTGGAGAAAATTAGGAGGGAAACAGGGTGCAGAATTAAGGTTTTGGGAGTGGATATGTTTTCTCTAGGTTTGGATGAAATTGTGGAGGTGAGGAATGATTAATTTAGTCGCTAATTCTGACTTTAATGCTCAATTTACAATGTTTGTTTGGTTTTATTTTCTTTCTGTTTTCAGATGACCCGAGCATTTGATCTAGCTTTGATGTTCGCATATTTGAAAATTGAAATGTTAAAAATAAAGATTGAGATTTTTTTTTTGTGCATAATTGAATTAGTTGTAGAATTTTTTCCAAATGTCCGTAGGTAATTGGAAGTAGAGAGCATAATGCATGATTGATGGCTTTTCCAATGATACAACTATAGGGAGAAGAAGATACTGCAACAGAGTAGATTTCAATCAGATTTTTCTTTGTTTTGAGATCTAGGTTACCTGGCAACTGGTATATAAGTTTGTTATCCTTATATATAGACCTAGAACATGCATTGGCTTGATGAGTTTGGTATTCTTGGGCAGTTGGTTTTCATTTCTAGTTCTTTTTTATTTTGCTAGGTTAAAGGAGTCAATGTCTTGAGTGACGATTACATAAATTTCCGAGAAACTGTTATTTTGGGTTTCTCTTGAGTTGGAACAATATATTTGGACTTAATTGCACAGTTGAGAATGAGAATCTGGTTCATGAATGCTGTTTTAAATAATGAAAGATCATAAAAACCAAATTGTGCAGTCTTTGAGTATTTGATATCTAGTTGGCTCTTCTTAGTGGTGTCTGAGTGCATACTGCCTCAAAAAACCATGATTCTTTGACTCATATTAATTACTATACATACATTTTCAACAGAAATTCTGTCAACTGAGTTTACGTGAACTCTTTTTCTTTAAGTATCACTGTTGTGCATACACACTATCATTTTGTTGTTTATAGGAAGTGTCACTGTTTAAAAATCAAGCATTTTATTAAACATTGACACTTCGTATGCGTAATAGTGACACTTGAAAAAAAGAGTTCACGTGAATCGGGATTAATGGAAGACCTACCCTACATTTTCAATACCGTTTGTGGTCTTTCAGTCCTGTTAGCTCTTACAAGAAAATACTCTAATAAAACAAAGTCAGAGATAGGAGATCTTATATAAATAGTAGTGTTAAGCCCATAATTAAGACTTGAGTTAGTGTAGTGTGTTATGTTAGTCTGTCAACAATAACTTCTTATCATCTAATCATTTGGGCTTGATGAATTTGAAATTTTTAAGCCATGGTGCTATAATTTTATTTATTTCCTCTCAATGAGAAAAGAAGTTATTTATGAATAAATTTTTGTATGTTTAATTGGGTGTTCTCTGTGTAGTGGTGATATGCAATAAGAAATTTTAATACAAATGAGGTTTTGAGGAACATGAGCATTTAAAACAGTACTTTTAGGTATATTTTGTACTTGCTGTCTACTCAATATTGTAAGAGTGATGAATTTTCATCAGGTTAATCGGCAATTACTGTTGCCTGAACTTTAATTTTGATTGATGTATTGCAGATTGAAGGTCTGGGTTTAGGTGTTAGGAAAGCACTTGTTGCTATCACTGGTCGCCTTCAAGAGTTTCTACCACTTGAAAAAACAAGAACATGTGGAACCAGGCCTCTCGAGTATGAATTCTTGCCTATTCAAACGGTAGATTTACCCCTGCAGCGGAGCCCAACACTACAAACGACATCTTCAAATTCTGTAAATCATGCCTGGGGAGGCGGTCCACCTTTAGAGTTTGAGAGAGTCACTGATGTGACCTCTAGAACACCTCAACAAGAAGTGGTTTTTAAGATACTCTGCCCCAATGAACGAGTTGGTAGCATTATTGGCAAGGGAGGATCTATTGTGAAGACTCTTCAAAATGAAACTGGTGCTTCGATAAGCATCGGGCCAACTGTGGCAGAATGTGAGGAACGAGTGATAACAATTACTGCAGTGGAGGTGAATCTATTGCATTTTTAATGATTTTTTAATTTCATAAGCAAATCTTTTTTATTTACTTCGTCTCTTATTTTGTAGAGCGTAGAATCTGAATACTCACCAGCGCAAAAAGCAACTGTTGTTGTGTTTAATAGATTCGTGGAGTACGGTGTTGTGAAGGGATCTGATCCTGATGCAAAAGTATCACTTATAGCTCGAGTTATGGTGCCATCACACCAGGTTGGTTGCCTGTTAGGAAAAGGCGGTGCAATAATTTCAGAGATGAGAAAGGTGACTGGTACTAGCCTAAGAATAATTTGGGGTAACCAAGTCCCAAAGTGTGCCTCGGAAAATTTTGAAGTTTTACAGGTAATTCATTCTTTTAGTGCATCATAATGGATAAAGTATATTTAGAAAATACATAAGATTATATACGATTACTCTTTATTGGTGGTTGTTGACTACTTGATTGAATTTCTTATGTTGCTCTATTTGCCATATCTTCTGCCCAAATCAAGAGATAGGCAGGACAAAATTGAGAATAAAATGCAAATAAGCTAAAAACCGTTTTATAAGCTATGACATCATTAGTTTTGACATTCTATTGATTTAAGCCATGATGCCTTTGAAGTGGATAATAATGGCTTCTTATTCTTCTTAGATAACTGGAGAGTTTGCAAATGTACAAGATGCTCTGTATAAGGTGACTGGTAGACTGCGAGATAATTTATTCTCCACAACAATCTTGACTGGAAATGGGAATCGTAATTCTTTGAAGACAGAGAATGGTGCCTATGGCAGGTCAATGAATTATCCTCCTTTTGGATCTCATTTATCTGTTGGTAACTCGGACAATCTCGATGATCACCAGTCCTTGATCCACAGTGTGGACCATCTTGCTATTTCCAGTAATAAAGATCGATTACCATCTCCAAGTGTCACATCAGGGGTATGATTTGATAATCATTGTTTCCTTTCCATTTATGCATTTTATTGGTTGCACCGAAAACTTATGTTCGTATGGATGACAATAAATTGCAGATAGTTTCTGGCTTAAAGCAGGGAAATATCATGGCTAATAGTGGCAGATTACCTTCGGTTAATGGTGGTGTGGAACTTGGCAGGTTAGCACAATTCTCCAACAAGATAATGATTGCAGACTTGTGTTTTCTATCATTTACTTTTGATTACTTATATGATATGATAGAAAGGCTAGAAGCCTAGAAGTGCTTGTAGATATTCTTAGTCCTCCATCAAGACATATTGCAGGAGCCAAGCTACCAACATGTGAATTTCCACTATATATGGAAGATATTTATGACTCTCTCCATTTCATCTAACTGACCGTCTACAAAATAAAATTTATTTCAATTTATCTATCAGTTATGTGATCACCTAGAAGAATTGAAATTTTCTTCCACTTTTGCCCTTGTCTTGCTCACTGTAATAGGTCTCAACTTGGCTTACTTTAGTTCAACACTTTTAGTAATTCTAGAAATGGTAATGTGGTCATTTAAGTACATTTTTAAACTTAGTTTCTTAATTTTGATCAACCTTTGCTGAAATGAAGTGAGTGAAGGTATAATGTTCATGTCAATAGATATTTGAAGGGTCCCGCTGTCCTGCACTCATTTCTGAGATGCTCTAATTTTTTTACTTGTAATTTTGCCATTGTTGACTTGAGTTATGAATTCTGTTTGTGTTGTCCCCCACCTTGCCTTGCATTCTTTATGTATAAGCAGCGGAGGCAGAGGTGCATCTGCAACAAATTCAACTGTAAAGATTGTTGTCCCTGATGCTGTGTTTCGCTCCGTAGATGAAGATAACTCTAGCAATTTGACTATGCTTCGGCAGGTAATTGATTCGTCAACTTTATTTTTGTTTCCAAATGCCTTGTTTGGGCCCTCACCTTTCATCAATATATATACTCTGTATCAGATATCTGGAGCCAAGGTAACGGTGTCTGATCCTCTTCCCGGAGCAACACAGAGAATAGTTGTCATATCGGGGACATCTGATGAAACACAAGCTGCACAGAGCCTGCTCCAAGCATTCATGCTCACTGGATCAGAATATAAATAAAACACAATCTTCTAGACAATTTCTTTTCCTTTCTGATAATAGTTGCATTTCGTTGATAGCTTAGCAATGTCACTAGTATACTCATTTATATACAAATGTAATCTGCTTGATGACTGATAGATATAAATGAGGAACATACAATAATCCCTTTTTTCAAACCTCATTATACAGTGACTCGTTTCTCTGTTCTATTTGGTATGTAAATGTTCAGCATTTCTCTATAAAAACCCAGAAACTGGTATAGGTAGGTAATTTTCAGAATCATGAAATACATTCAAAGATAATTCCAAATCAGAAAGTTGGTAGGTTACATATTATATAATGGAAAATACAACATCACAGATTTTGCAGTCCAAATTTATAAGTACTTAATGTAGCAGGCAACCGATTAATTTCTTGGGAGCTACAGCAGGTGTTTAGCCCTTTACAAGTCAAGCATCGCTTGCTGCTGCTTGTGCTTTGAGCTTAATTTCAACATTATCATGGACTCCTTGCAGGAGCAATTCACCATCGTATGTTAAAATTTTACGCTTTTTTGCTGCACGTAGCGTCCCAACTAGAGCTTCAAAGATGTTTGCGCACCTGTCATCATTAAACAGCACACCAAACGTTACCTGTACATAGAGAAGGACAACATTTCATCAGAAAACAAGACCCTTTTTGGTAGATGTCTTAATAGACACCAAAAAAAGAGAAAAAAGGATGTCTTGATGGATGCAACCAGTCGAATAAGACCCCTTCAGAGCTATTGCAGCACTAAATTCATAGAGCAACAAGGGGTCAAGGAATACTAGCAACAGTTGTGTAAAAGAGGGAAGGAATGTTGCTCCATTAGGGTAATAATCAGAAAATATGATGCATACTTTCAAGTGGCTCCGCCTCATTTCCCAGCTACCGACACAATCTTTTTGTGCACATATCCAGAACAAAAGGAGAAAAGGAAAAGAACAAGTTTCTACTTCATCGTCAGAGCAATAATACCAGAAGTACAAGAACAATCATTAGCTACTTGTGAACTACGTACGGATCACCAAAACCCATCAATTGATCATAGTAATGGCTAAGCATCTTAATCAGTAACCCCAATGCTATAATCATGTGCATCATATAATCAGTAACCCCAATGCTATATTCATGTGCATCATATGAAGAGAAAAAAAATCAGTGTGACTTCGGTTTACTTTTGATCTCTCTCGACTTAAACCCGTACCATTAGATAACAAAATCATCTTCGACTTTTACAGGACTACAACTAAATTCTCGAATTTCTTATAATTTTTTCACCACCATTGGCATTGCAATCACATACAAATTCCTAAGCTAGCACAATGTTATTGGATCTCAAATACATCAGGAGAAGAGGATAAATATATCACCAGAGCTGAAGAAAACATCCAAAAAAGCAATCAGACTATTGGATAATGTAAACCATATATAACAACAACGAGTAGCTACGAAATGAAGATCAATACTGTATGAGAATTGGTTAATTTCATATTAGTAAAATTGAAAGGAGATCGAGAATATGAGAAGAGAAGACCGTGTAGGAGCCATCAGGTTGAAGTTTGCCGAGACGTTGGATCTCTTCTTTGAGACGCTCCACCTCTTCATCCACATTCATCGTTCCCTGTTTTTGATGCGATCTATTTTCTTCTCAGATATTTTTTCTCTTTCTTCATCGCAATCAAGGATGATTTCTGGTTTTATAGTGTGAGACTTTCCAGTAAGGCTGTAAAATGTAGAAGCAAGGATAGAAATGTCAGTGGCTGAATTTTTATTTTTATTTTTTGAATGGATTGAGGTATAATTATTTTGTGGGAAAATTATTTTTTCGGCCCTGTAATTTTACCTTTTTTTTATTTTAACTTTTTTAAATTTTAATTTTCGTCCTATAATTTTTTTTTTAGTCTCATAAAATTTTAGAATTTGATTTCCATTCTATAAATTTACTTTTTTTGTGCGCAGATGAGAAATATCGCATGACTAAAAACAAATATGTATATATAAAATTAAATTTTGAAAGTTAATAGAATAAAAGAAACAAAAGTTATTAGAACCAAAATATAAAAAAAATCACAGAAAAACAAACAAAAATCTCGATTCTAATAATTGGCGGCACCGTCTAAGCACTTGGCGATACTCGACCGTCCGACGATCGCCAAGCGCCATTTGCACCCTTATTAATTCCTACAAACATCCAATCTTGCATTATAATTCTACAAACTTCGGATCTTTCATCGTAATTTTCAATTAATATCAAATAGAATGACTCATGTTATTGACACTAGTCTTTTTGGAAAATATATTTGTTGATAGAATTTCGTAACGATGTATTTAAGTGGCTGTTAGAACATGTAATTCTACCAAACAATAATTCAAGAAATATGTGTTCTTGAATGTGTAATATAGAGAGAGAGAGTGGGGAGTTTTGAGAGAGAAAATATTTGTGTATTATGATTGTGTTATAATTACAAGAGAGGTCTTATTTATAGGTGTACGAGTGTGAGACGGCACCTTACGAGCCTATATGACCTCCGGTGTTGACGAAGGTTTCATCCCTTCGCCTTAACTCCTCACACTGCTCCCTACATCGTGCCTCGTCCTACTACGATGCCCTAGACTAGATGGGCCTCATTAAAAACCTTGCCGTAAATCACCCTTGTGGATAAACCGGATGGAGGGAAAAAGAGCGCACCATCGAGGTCCTATCGACTAACAGGCGAGCTCATGGGCGAGCTCTGAGGTGAGCACTTGGGCGAGCTCTGACGCCTTGGTGCTCTCGGCGTTGTATAACAGGTGATGTCTCGGAGGTTGGCACCCTGGATGCCGGAAGTGCGTTCGGCACCCTGGCGAGCTCATGGGCGACCCCCCAGTTATTGGGCCTCCTGATTCCCTAATTCGCCTCGGGTAGCTCGCCCATCAACAATTGCCCCCAGCTCGCCTACATCATGACTCATGACATGTGCAGGCGAGCTGACATGCGAGCTCTCGGGCGAGCTCTAGAGAGGCTGTCTCTCGAGCCGACGTGGGTGGAGTCCGAGGCGTCATGCACGCCTTTATAGGCGTCGTTTCCCGCGCCCATAATGACAACTTTTCAAATTCTTTGCACATTGGTCCCTGATCCTTGAGGAAATTCGGGCTCGCACCCAAGTCTATAAATAGGAGGAACCTTCCTCATTCCTCATTTTCACCTCCTTAGTTTTCCGAGGAGATTTTCCGGCAACTGTCCCTCTGCTTCCGACGCATCTCTGAGCATTCCCAAAGGTAGAAACTCGGATTCTTTTCTTCTTCTTCTTTTCTTTCTTCTTTTCGATTCCTTCAAGTTCTTTTCGGATTTTTGGCCGTTTCTTGGATTGTCGGACTGAATTTGGGCCTTTGGACTTAAAAACTGAACCTTTCCGGCGACGCCTCCACCATGTCTGAGAACTCCTCGAGCCGTACTGTTTCGAACCGTGACTTGGGAAAGAAACCAATGACAGATGACCGTCTAAGTCCTCGAACGACACCTGTGGTTATCTCCTCGGGCTCTGGGGCGAGCTCTGAAGCTCTCCTGGAAAGTGGCGAACTCCTGGGATCAGTTCGTTCTGATTCTGGCGAGCGGGCTACTAACTCTGGCGAGCATTCCCCGCTCCGCGAGCTCTGGGACTACTCTGAGCGAGCTTCCGGAGGGGCCGTGGCCCCGGACGAAGAGGAGATCGCCGAGACCGAAGCCCAAAGGGAGGTCGCCGAGGCCGGGGCCGGCGACATCGCTAGCGAGCTAGCCCGCGAGGTCGATTAGGAGGTCGGTGAGGATATGGGAACGGAGGTCACCTACGAATACCTTCGTTTTATTGACTTCCCTTTCCCCAAACTTCCGGAACACCAAATCCCCGCCGACGTCGTGCATGACTTCGACTGGAGAGAATACATGAGGGCCCACGAGGCGAGCTACCCTTTGCCCCGGTGAGCTCCAATTCGCAAGGCCGCTGGCGAATTCGACCTCAAAGCAAACGGGGTGGAGAGCATCGTCAGCGAGTATGCCCTCCCCGACATTCGGAAGCGGTTCTGTATTCCGCTGGATATATTTATGTATGCCGCTGAGGAGAAAGAGCGAGCCGACCTCCCTCCTGCCGGACTCACAGCTATTAATTATCACACTCTGCCCCTGCACCCTATCATCGGGCAGTTTCTGGCGGACACGAACCTCGCCATTACACAGCTCACTCCGAACGCATGGAGTAACATGTTGGCAGCTCTGACCGTCTTTGGCCTCGAGGGCTATGAAAATCGATTAAACACGGTGGAGATCAGTGAGCTTTTCAACGTGATCCGGCAAGTTAGGGAGGGGAAATGATACTATTCTTTCCAAGCTCGCCCGGGGGACAAATTCTTGGGCGACCTCCCAAATAAAGTCCGGGACTGGAAAGAGCAGTTCTTCTTTATTGGAGGAGACTGGCGAGCTTCCAATGGCCGCGGAGGGCGCATCCCTACCCCCGAGAATTATGGGGAGGCGAGTTGTAGGTGGCTTACTTTAGCGTGTGTGCGTTGGATTAGATTTCTAATCTAATCTACCTTTTTGCAGGTTCGAAGCGTCACAGGTCGAGCCGTGGGAAGCAGGAGATTTCAGTTGGCTTCAAGTTTGTGCGGACAGTGTGTTGCCTGCGAGAAAAGAAAGATCGCGAGATCGAGCATTTGTGCCAACACCATTGCCGCAGGCTCGCCGGCCTCATCACCTCGCCACACCACCTCGCTGCTCAAGGTTTTAATTTCTTCAACTCTGAAGTCTACATAGCTCGCCATCTCGTATGTTGAGCTCGTCGGATTGCTAATCACCTATCTTGCAGGTGTGGGTCCCACTGCCGAGCTCCCTCCCATTGAAGTTCCTGAAGCTTACCACTTTTTAGCTCGGCAGCTGAAGATGGGCAAACCTCGCCCGGGAAGGGAAGGCATTCCCTCAAGAGCCGTTCTGGACGCAACAAAAAAGCTAGAGCTCGCCAAAGCTGCTGATAAAGCTGGGGGCTCTGGCTCACAGAAGACCTCGGCGCCTCCCCCTACAAAGGAGAAGGTCGCTGGCACCAAGAAAGGGATGGGCCGAGGTTCCAACCTTGAACGGGGCACCCAGCCCCCTCCACCCCACCAGACGAAGCAGACTCTCCACCGGGGAGATGGTTCGCGAATGAGCGAGGAAGAAGCTCGCTCCAACAAGCGGGCCAGGACTGAGGGTAGCTCCGTTGAGCATAGCGGCCGAGGAGGCTCTGGATCAACTCAAGCGGGGTCAGGGCGAGCTCTCGTGACCCATTTTTCACAAGCGCCTCCAACTCCTCAGAGCGCGCCCCCGCCGTCTCCCTACGGGGTCCCTATCCGGGATGACACCCTCCTCAGGCTCAACCCTGATAGGTTTGGGTAAGTGGGCGAGCTCTTTTTTGAAGTTGGAAGCCATTTTAACTTTTGCGTTTTTTGCTAACTGATTCGAGCATGTGTAGGTACATTCCCGCCGAGCTTCCTCAGCGACCTGAGTCCCTCCACACCTCCGAGAGGTGCAAAACCCTAAGTTCGCCAAGGGACCTTCCCCAGGGGTCGGCCCGTCGCATCTTTACCGAGGCCCCCAAATACCTTTCTGCCTCGAAGCCCGCCATGATCGAGCGATAGAGGCCCGTTGACAAGGGGAGGCTGGCGATGCATTACGCTTGTGCAGCGATGGCGGCGGCCCAGCTCGTCACTGATGAAATTACAGCCGCGGATAACGCTCGCCACGACGCGAGGAATGCGCTCAACAAGGTGGGCGATGAGCGGAAGGGGGCCCTCGAAGAGCTCGCGAGGATGGAGGACAAGGCGAAGGCTTCACTGGTGGCAGAGCAGCTCGCCGTTAAAAAGGCGGAGAAGCTCCAGGACGACTTCCGCCAACAGCAGGCTGAGCTTGAGCGAGCCCGCCAGCAGCTTGCTTCCAAAGACAAGGAGCTCGCCCTTGTTCAGGAGGAGGTGAAGATTCTCCGGGATCAAAGCCGGGGAAACTCGGAGGAATGCAAGAAGTTGAGGGAGGAGGTCGCCGCGAAAGCTTTGGAGGTCACCGAGCTCAGGGGCCGCTCAGATGCCGCCATCACGCCTGAGGCACTGGAGCTCGCCGAGGTGATCGCTACTGACAAGGGCTATGTCCTTTGTTTTGCTGAAGTTATCCGCTCCTTCCAATGGGCGTGGATCAACAATGATAGCGAGTGGGAGGCCCTTGTCAGCGAGTTCGAGGACTGTCTGGAGAAGTCTACGATCCCCTCTGGCACGGAGCTGAACATCGGGGACCTCGTTGGCTACGGGATCAATCTTGACGCTGCTCGTCAAAAGTTCAACATCATTCAGACGAAGCAGGTCTTGACCGCCGATCTTGCCCAGGAAGCCGAGGGTGCCGAGGGGGGTGCTGGAGGCGAGGTCCCTCCGACGATGGAACAGATGCAAGAGGCCCTCGGGGACACGATGATTAACATCAGTGAGCTCGACACCAGCGGGCTCACTGGGAAGATCACCTCGGATGTTGAGCTTGCCCTCCCCATTCGCCAGGTCACCCCGACGGAACTGCTCAAGAGGTCGCCGACCCCGAGGTCCACTAGGCTTGCTTTCCCATTACTTTCCTAGTTTAGTTTTTTATTTTTCGAGTTGTAATAGGTCACCGGGTTGTGGAGCTCGCCCAGAAGGAGCTCCATTTTTGTAGCTTTTGCTTTTTTGTTTCAAGTAGTTAGAGCTCGTCGGGCTTTGTATAGCTCGCCCAGAAGGAGCATACTTTTGTAGTTCACAAACGACTAGCTGGTCGGCCTTTGTGGCCAGCACCACTTTGAACACTTAGGAATTTTCAAGAATTTTTGCCTTGAAAATTTCCTAAGTGTCTTTTGAATATAAACCGAGCATTTTTTGTCTAACTCTTTACACTTCCGTTTTTGGCGCTTTACGTTATAATTTTCAAAATAGCTCATTTTTATTTATTTTTCTGGTACGCGATTGTTCGTCTTACTCTACTTTGGGAAGCGAATCGTTCGTTTTACATCACTCACGACTACGAATCGTACCTTTGTTTTGAGAGTGCGTATTCTTCATCTTATACCACTTAGGGCCGTGAATTGCTCGTCTTAGACCACTTAGGGCAGCGAGCTGCACTTCGATTGATTCACGTTGGGGCATTGGGTTTTATGAACCTTGCCTTAGATGTTTTTTTATTTTTTTTCGCGAATTTTTCTAACTTGTGGCAGTAGGTGCTTAGCAACCCTTTAGGAAGGGTACCTTCGCGACCTTGGGCTCTTTGGCCTCTGCTCTCGAGCTATTTAATTATAACGTTTGGGACCTTGGTCCTTGCGCATTGCGGATTTTCGAGTACGTGGGCGAGCTGGGCTTGGCGAGCTCCCTTGAGCAGTGGGCGACCTGGGGCCGCTCGCCTGGTTGGAGAGCTGCACAGGTCCAAACACTTGGGAATTTTTCTGAATTTCTCTGACTTTACAAATTTTTTGACTTTTTATAGCGACGTAATTTACATCGGTTGCCATCAACATTTCTGATGTAAACCTTCGACTAGTCTATTACAGGATTCTAGTCTATTGGTAGAACTTTTTTAGATGCGCCGCGCTCCAGGTGTATGACGAAGCTTTGCCTTCTGCATCTTCAAGATCATAAGTGCCGTTCGGCCAAGCTGCGGTGACTCGGAACGGTCCTTCCCAATTTGAACCGAACACATCTGGTGGGGCCATCAACTTCTTTTTCAACACCAGGTCTCCGACCTTGAATTTTCGGTCTCGGACCTGGGAGTTGTAATACTTTTCTGCTCTTCGTTTGTAGGTGGCATTCCTCATTTCTGACGAAGCTCTGGTCTCTTCGATCAGATCCTTCTCTACTGCCAGGGCTTCGTCATTTTTTTCTTCGTCATAACCCACTACCTTCCAAGTCTTGTTTTGGACTTCGACGGGTACCACCGCCTCAGTTCCGAAAGCTAGGGCAAACAGGGTCTCGCTGGTGCTGGCCCGGTAGGATGTTCTGTAAGACCATAGGACCTCCGGGAGCTCGTCTGCCCAGCTCCCCTTCTTTTCCTCGAGGCGAAGCTTCAGTATGTGTTTCAGGATCTTGTTCACCGCCTCGACTTGGCCGTTCGATTGTGGATGGTACGGAGTTGAGTAGTGTTTCTTGATCTTCCACGAACTGCAGAAGTCCCTCAACTTTTATCCGTCGAACTGCCTTCCATTATCAGTGATGATCGACTGTGGGAGTCCGAACCTGCAGACCAGGTTTTTCCAGATGAAGCCGATCATCCTCTCTTGGGTTATAGTTGTGAGAGCTTCGGCCTCAGCCCACTTAGTGTAGTAGTTGACTGCCACAACAGCGAACTTTACACCTCCTTTCCCAGGTGGAAATGGGCCGATCAAGTCGATACCCCATTTCGCGAAAGGCCATGGACTGAAAACCGACTTCAGCTGGTTGGCTGGGGAGTGGATGTTGGGTGCGAAAAGTTGACACTTTCGGCACCTCCGTGCGAAGCTGATGGCATCCTTGCGAAGAGTGGGCCAATAGTACCCTTACCTGATCGTCTTGTATGCCAATGCTTGCCCCCCAGCGTGACTCCTACAAATCCCTTCGTGAATTTCTTCTGACACTTTAGACCCCTGCTTCTTAGTTAGGCACTTGAGCAGGGGTAGAGAGAATCCACGTTTGTAGAGTTGGCCGTCCAGCAGTGTGTATCTGGCAGCTTGCTTTACCAGCCGGCTAGCTTCCCAGGTGTCCACGGGGGTTGTTCCGTCTGTTAGGTATTTTTGGATTGGAGTGCACCAATCTTCACCATCTTCACTGTCCTCCTGCCCCCCACTCGAGGTTTGGTTTATCTTGTAATCGAACATCGAGGGGTTTTTCAGTGTGGTGATCACAACCTCCGTGAAGTCGGCCTCGCCGTCACTGGTAGCTAGCTGGGCTAAGGTGTCCGCCTGTGTATTTTCCAGCCGCGGTATTTGATTGATGTAGACTTGTGCGAACATCGAGATCAAATGTGCGGCTATCTTTTTGTAGGTCATCATTTGCGGATCATTTGCTTCATACTCCCCCCGGACTTGGGATATTATTAGCTGAGAATCTCCAAAAACTTGAAGATTGGTTGCCCCCACAGCTAATGATAGCCTAAGTCCTGCTATCAATGCTTCATACTCCGCCTCATTGTTGGTCGCTCGAAAGTCGAACCGGATCATGGAGGTGAAGACTTGTTTGTCCGGGCTGATCAGGACCACGCCGGCGCCTGCTGCTATACTGGTCGATGACCCATCCACGTAGAGGTGCCACGGAGCTATACGCTCCCTCGTCGGATCTTGTGGGAAAGTTAGCTCGACGATGAAGTCGGCGAGTGCTTGTCCATTGATCGTTGTTCGGGGTGCGTAGGTTATACCGTATTGGCTAATCTCTAGTGACCATTTCAGCAGGCGTCCGGTGGTGTCTGGGCGTTGCAGGATTTGACGCAGTGGGAACGTCGTCAGTACCTCTACCGGGTGGTCAAAGAAGTAGGGCATCAATTTTCTAACACTCATCACCAGTGCATAGGCTAGCTTCTCCGTTGGAGTATACCGCAACTCAGCCTCGTGTCAGACTTGGCTTACGTAGTACACTGGGAGGTGTGTTTTCGCCTCTTCTCGGACCAGGACGGAGCTAATGGCCACCTCCGACGCAGCTAGGTAGAGGTACAACTTCTCTCCAGGTATCGGCTTTGACAGGACCTGCGTATCCGCCAAGTATGCCTTAATGTCTTCGAAGGCTCGTTGGCATTCACTAGTCTACACGAAGTGTTTGTTGAGGTGGAGTTTTCCGGCCTTGGCCGTCTCCTTGTACCTTCGTGTGTTTGCTTTGATTGCTTCGAAGAATGGGCGGTTCTGGTCCCCAGACCTAAAGATGAATCTGTTTAGAGCTGCCATGCACCCGGTCAGCCTTTGAACTTGTTGTACGGAATTGGGTGTTTTCATCTCGATTATGCATTGGACCTGCGTCGAGTTGACCTCGATTCCACGTTGGCTAACTAGGTGCCCCAGGAACTTTCCCGAATGTACGTCGAAGCTTGTTTTCTTGGGGTTCAACTTCATGTTATAGTGGCGCAGTATGTCGAAGGTTTGTTTGAGGTGGTCGAGGTGGTCCTCCTTCCTCAAACTCTTGACAACTATATCATCCACGTACACCTCCATGGATTCGCCAATGTGTTGGTCGAACATTTTATTCACCAAACTTTGGTAGGTGGCTCCGGCGTTGATGAGTCCGAATGACATCCTTTCCCAGCAATACATGTTCTTGTTGGTGTAGAACGTCGTATGTTCCTGGTCATCTGGGTGCAGAGCTATCTGGTGATAGCCTGCAAAAGCATCCATGAATGTCATCATCTCATGGCCAGCAGTGCTATCTACCAGTTGATCAATGTGAGGTAGTGGGAAGTTGTCCTTTGGACATGCTTTGTTCAAGTCCGTGAAGTCGATGCAGAGCCTCCATGTCCCGTTGTGTTTCTTCACCAGGACGGGGTTCGCGACCCACTGCGGACACAAGGCTTCTTTGATGAGCTTGTTATCTAGCAACTTCCCCACCTCCACGGTTAGAGCTGCGTATTTGTCTGGTCCATACTTCCTTCATTTTTTACATACGGGCTTCCTCGTCGGATCTATGTTAAGTCTGTGGCACGCGTGCTCCAGTGGGATTCCCTTCATGTCTTCATGGGACCAGGCAAACACGTCCAAGTTGGACATCAAAAATAGCTCCATCCTCGACCGGTACGGTTCAGGTAACTCAGAACCGATGAAAAGTTCTAAGTCCCTTTCCGGGTCCACCGGGAGTGCCGTAAGTTCCTCCGTGGGGGTGACTTTTCTCTTTTGACTTTTCCACCTTGGGTCGCCGGTGAACTCGTCCCACTCTTCCCGTGACATCTGAGCAAGTTCATGACCTATGCGCGGCTCGAGGTCATCGGGCTGGCTTTCGGCCCGGGCGGGTTCACTGACTGCTACTACCTCTGGCGGTCTGTCAATTTGGGATGGTTCGGTGACCTGGGGAGTTGGATCAACATCCATCGGTATCGGTTCTTGACCTCCGACAGGTCCCCCATCTTGACTTTCATTAACCACCTCTATGGGAGCAGGTTGTTGTTCCTGCACAGGTCCCAACACTTGGTTGTTTTGGAGTGTGTCCTGCGCAGGTCTTGACACTTGGTCAATTTCCGGCAGATCGCCTCCCTCCATCATCTCAGTTTCGATCGAGATGACGTCCAGGATGTTTGGCTCGTCTGCTGGGACCTGTACGTCCTCTTCAAGGACCTGGACCCACGTCACCGCCTTTTTGACCTGGCCATCTTTAATTTGGAGTAAACATTCACGGGCTTTATTCTGGTCACCTTTTATAGTTCCGGCGCCTTTCAAAGTTGGAAATTTTAAACAGTAGTAGTAGGTCGAACACGCCACTTTAAATTCATTAATAAACAGGTGGCCAAGGAACCCGTTGTAGGAGGACTGCTGGTCGACAACTAGGAAATCAATGAGCCTAGTCAGTCTCCGCTCCGGGTCCTCGGCCGATACAAGTTGGACGCTCAACCTAATGCTACCTAGGGGGACGGTTACAGCTTCTTCGAACCCCACTATCCTAGCATTGCTAGGTTCCATATACGACTTGAAATCACCTAAGGCATTTAAGGTGGACTTGAAGAGAATGTTGGTGAATGCGCCAGTGTCCACAAGTAGCCTGTGAACTCGAACGTTCATGATATTGGCGGTTATCACCAACGAGTCATTGTGGGGCGTCAGTACCCCTTCCAGGTCCGCCGAGGAAAAAGTCAGCTCATCAGTGAGCTGTGCGACGGGCTTGGGGATGGAGCTGCCCTCTTGGACCTGGTTTATGGCCCGGAGCTCGGCCTTCCTCTTTCTTTTGGATAAGGAGATCCCCTCGTCCCGAAGACCTCCGGCAGTTCCAATCTCTTCCTCGAGAACCAAGAGTTCTCGGGTAGGCTCCATATTCTACTGAGGCTGGGGAGGTGGTCTTCTCCTGTTTTGAGGCCCGCGCTGGTCCACGTCCTCCTCCTCCTCATCGTTGGAGGCCACCCTCCTCTCGAACCTTGGCCTCTTAGCTGGGGCCTTCTTCACGAACTTCGCCAGTTTACCATCCTCGTAGAATTTCCAGAGCTATTTGAGGAGGTCTCTGCACTCGCTGGTGAAGTGGCTGATGGCTTGGTGGTAGGCGCATAATTTATTAGGGTTGAGCTTCGTGCGGTTCTGACGGATCCGCCTCGGTTCCTCCAGCATGGCCTTGTCTTTGACGACAGTGAAGATGTGGTCAACGGAGACGGTGAGGACCTGATTGAGCTTTTCTTTGAGCTCGTCTCCCTCGCCAAAGGCCTTTAAGTTCCGGGGAGCTTTGTAGGTGCCCCCGGACTTCTTCCCGTATGGTTTTTTCTCTCCGTGAGCACCAACTTCTTTGAGCAGTGCCTCCTGCATGGCCACGAACACCCCCGCCTTTTGGCAGAATATGGTGTAGGTGTCGGGCATTGCAAGGTGCATCTCCTTCCAGAGGTCGGTGCCCTTCTTGAGCCCTGCCATAGCTGCGATGACCTTCGTGTCCTCGCTCACCGGCTCGCCTTCCAGCAGGATTCTGTCGAACCTCTCCAGATACTGCTGATCGGTCTCATTTTCACCTTGATGAATGTTGGCGAGTCGGTGCTTCTGGGTGAGGTAGGACCCAAACCTAGAGAAGTGGGTCAAGAACTCCCGCGAGAGTTGGCCGAATGAGCAGATCGACCCCGGGGTAAGTGACGAGAACCAACGGTGGGCTCGGTCCCCTAAAGTCAGCGGGAAATTTCGGGATTGGGTAGAGTGGGTGGCGCCCACTGAAATCATAAAGTCCGCGTACTTGGCCAGGTGAACCTTCGGGTCAGATTCGCCCTCATACGCGGACATCACCGGGAACTGGATCTTTTTCTGGACCGGTGCCCGGAGGATGACATATGCTAATGGAGATGCGGTGAGGGTGGTGGAGTCAGGTCCGCCTGATTTGGCTGCTACTTGGGCTTGTAGTAGCTCGATGGCCTTCTTCATTGAGGTCAGCTCCTCATCGAGGGTCGCCTCCGGTGGAGGTTGCTCGAAGGTCGTGCGTCTGGTAGACGCAAGTTCCCGAGGCGCCTCACTCTGGAGCGACCTCTCCGTGATGGGCTGGAATTGGCGTCCGCCCTGGGGGCCCAATCTGTCGGTGGCGGGCCTCCTTAGTCGATCATGGGCGGACCTACGCGGCTGCTGGTTAGAGTCCCCGTGGGACGTAGCTGGGGCCGCCGCCCGCTCATTTTTCCCATATCTCAGGCCCAGACGGCCCTGGAGGACTTCCCTCCTCTGTGATTGGTGGGTGCTGGATGCCCCGGTGTAGGTCAAAGCTCTCCCGGTGTAAGGAGCGGGTTCCTCCTCTGCCACCTTGGCCTTCCCCGTCCTCTGCCGGTGAGCTTGGGCCGAGCTCGCCTCTTGTTCAGTGGGAAGAACACTGTACTCCCCTTGGTCTGGGTGCCCTGAGTGGACCTGGTATGCTCTCGGGCCTCGGTGGCTGGAGCTCGCCTGGGTACCAGGGCGAGTTTGTCCTGTTACCTTTGCTGCAACCTCTGTAGAGTTGCGATGGTGCGTTGGAGCTCTTCAGGGTTGCTGGCCAGGTCCCTCAGGGCGGGGATTAAATCCTCCTGGACTGCTGCAGCTCGCGGAGGTCGCGGAGCTGCGGTGCTCTTCTGGGGAGGTGGTTGTGAGGTCTCAACCACCTGGCGCGAGGTCTCCGCCTCGGCATGGTTCTGGTCCCCTCCTTTGGACCTTCCAGCAGCTGCGGAGGTTTGTCCTTTGGCAGCTCGAGTGTTAGTCATTTTTGGATTTTGGAGGGGGTAAGTTGTTGCAGGTCATCGAGGTGGTTGAGGGAGGTCGCCGGGCTCTGGGTTCTCGGCCAGGTTGGTTTTGTCCGAGTTTTCGTCTAGCCTCGCGTGCGATGAATTATCCGAGATTCGGTTTATTCGTGTACACGCGTGCGTTTGAAAACTTTTTCAGGGCAGATTTTGGAAAGTCCGTAAGTTTAGGTTTTCGTTCGAAGAAATGAATATGCACGTGTATCTTCAAGTGTTCTTGAGTTTTATCAAGAACACCTTCAAATCTTCAAACAACCCTAGTTCTTGTTCTTGAAAATTTTTAATTTTTCAGATTCGTGTACCCTCCTTCTAGCGCCAAATTGTTGATAGAATTTCGTAACGATGTATTTAAGTGGCTATTAGAACATGTAATTCTACCAAACAATAATTCAAGAAATATGTGTTCTTGAATGTGTAATATAGAGAGAGAGTGGGGAGTTTTGAGAGAGAAAATATTTGTGTATTATGATTGTGTTATAATTACAAGAGAGGTCTTATTTATAGGTGTACGAGTGTGAGACGGCACCTTACGAGCCTATATGGCCTCCGGTGTTGACGAAGGTTCCATCCCTTCGCCTTAACTCCTCACACTGCTCCCTACATCGTGCCTCGTCCTACTACGATGCCCTAGACTAGATGGGCCTCATTAAAAACCTTGCCGTAAACCACCCTTGTGGATAAACCGGACGGAGGGAAAAAGAGCGCACCATAGGGGTCCTATCGACTAACAGGCGAGCTCATGGGCGAGCTCTGACGCCTTGGTGCTCTCGGCGTTGTATAACAGGTGATGTCTCGGAGGTTGGCACCCTGGATGCCGGAAGTGCGTTCGGCACCCTGGCGAGCTCATGGGCGACCCCCCAGGTATTGGGCCTCCTGATTCCCTAATTCGCCTCGGGTAGCTCGCCCATCAACAATTGCCCCCAGCTCGCCTACATCATGACTCATGACATGTGCAGGCGAGCTGGCATGCGAGCTCTCGGGCCAGCTCTTGCGAGGAGGTCTCTCGAGCCGACGTGGGTGGAGTCCGAGGCGTCATGCACGCCTTTATAGGCGTCGTTTCCCGCGCCCATAATGACAACTTTTCAAATTCTTTGCACATTGGTCCCTGGTCCTTGAGGAAATTCGGGCTCGCACCCAAGTCTATAAATAGGAGGAACCTTCCTCATTCCTCATTTTCGCCTCCTTAGTTTTCCGAGGAGATTTTCCGGCAACTGTCCCTCTGCTTCCGACGCATCTCCGAGCATTCCCAAAGGTAGAAACTCGGATTCTTCTTCTTCTTCTTCTTTTTTTCTTTCTTCTTTTCGATTCCTTCAAGTTCTTTTTGGATTTTTGGCCGTTTCTTGGATTGTCGGACTGAATTTGGGCCTTTGGACTTAAAAACCGAACCTTTCCGGCGATGCCTCCACCATGTCTGAGAACTCCTCGAGCCGTACTGTTTCGAACCGTGACTTGGGAAAGAAACCAATGACGGATGACCGTCTAAGTCCTCGAACGACACCTGTGGTTATCTCCTCGGGCTCTGGGGCGAGCTCTGAAGCTCTCCTGGACAGTGGCGAACTCCTGGGATCAGTTCGTTCTGACTCTGGCGAGCGGGATACTAACTCTGGCGAGCATTCCCCGCTCCGCGAGCTCTGGGACTACTCTGAGCGAGCTTCCGGAGGGGCCGTGGCCCCGGACGAAGAGGAGATCACCGAGACCGAAGCCCAAAGAGAGGTCGCCGAGGCCGGGGCCGGTGACATCGCTAGCGAGCTAGCCCGCGAGGTCGATCAGGAGGTCGGCGAGGATATGGGAACGGAGGTCACCTACGAATACCTTCGTTTTATTGACTTCCCTTTCCCCAAACTTCCGGAACACCAAATCCCCGCCGACGTCGTGCATGACTTCGACTGGAGAGAATACATGAGGGCCCACGAGGCGAGCTACCCTTTACCCCGGCGAGCTCCAATTCGCAAGGCCGCTGGTGAATCCGACCTCAAGGCAAACGGGGTGGAGAGCATCGTCAGCGAGTATGCCCTCCCCGATATTCGGAAGTGGTTCTGTATTCCGCTGGATATATTTATGTACGCCGCTGAGGAGAAAGAGCGAGCCGACCTCCCTCCTGCCGGACTCACAACTATTAATTATCACACTCTGAAGGCCGGGCTCACTCTGCCCCTGCACCCTATCATCGGGCAGTTTCTGGCGGACACGAACCTCGCCATTACACAGCTCACTCCGAACGCATGGAGTAACCTGTTGGCAGCTCTGACCGTCTTTGGCCTCGAGGGCTATGAAAATCGATTAAACACGGTGGAGATCAGTTAGCTTTTCAACGTGATCCGGCAAGTTAGGGAGGGGAAATGATACTATTCTTTCCAAGCTCGCCCGGGGGACAAATTCTTGGGCGACCTCCCAAATAAAGTCCGGGACTGGAAAGAGCAGTTCTTCTTTATTGGAGGAGACTGGCGAGCTTCCAATGGCCGCGGAGGGCGCATCCCTACCCCCGAGAATTATGGGGAGGTGAGTTGTAGGTGGCGTACTTTAGCGTGTGTGCGTTGGATTAGATTTCTAATCTAATCTACCTTTTTGCAGGTTCGAAGCGTCACATGTCGAGCCGTGGGAAGCCGGAGATTTCAGTTGGCTTCGAGTTTGTGCGGACAGTGTGTTGCCTGCGAGAAAAGAAAGATCGCGAGATCGAGCATTTGTGCCAACACCATTGCCGCAGGCTCGCCGACCTCATCACCTCGCCACACCACCTCGCTGCTCAAGGTTTTAATTTCTTCAACTCTGAAGTCTACATAGCTCGCCATCTCCTATGTTGAGCTCGCCGGATTGCTAATCACCTATCTTGCAGGTGTGGGTCCAGCTGCCGAGCTCCCTCCCATTGAAGTTCCTGAAGCTTACCACTTTTTAGCTCGGCAGCTGAAGATGGGCAAACCTCGCCCGGGAAGGGAAGGCATTCCCTCAAGAGCAGTTCTGGACGCAATAAAAAAGCTAGAGCTCGCCAAAGCTGCTGATAAAGCTGGGGGCTCTGGCTCACAGAAGACCTCGGCGCCTCCCCCTACAAAGGAGAAGGTTGCTGGCACCAAGAAAGGGATGGGCCGAGGTTCCAACCTTGAACGGGGCACCCAACCCCCTCCACCCCACCAGACGAAGCGGACTCTCCACCGGGGAGATGGTTCGCGAGTGAGCGAGGAAGAAGCTCGCTCCAACAAGCGGGCCAGGACTGAGGGTGGCTCCGTTGAGCATAGCGGCCGAGGGGGCTCTGGCTCAACTCAAGTGGGGTCAGGGCGAGCTATCGTGACCCATTCTTCACAAGCATCTCCAACTCCTCAGAGCGCGCCCCCGCCGTCTCCCTACGGGGTCCCTATCCGGGATGACACCCTCCTCAGGCTCAACCCTGATAGGTTTGGGTAAGTGGGCGAGCTCTTTTTTGAAGTTGGAAGCCATTTTAACTTTCATGTTTTTTGCTAACTGATTCGAGCAAGTGTAGGTACACTCCCGCCGAGCTTCCTCAGCGACCTGAGTCCCTCCACACCGCCGAGAGGTGCAAAGCCCTAAGTTCGTCAAGGGACCTTCCCGAGGGGTCGGTCCGTCGCATCTTTACCGAGGCCCCCAAATACCTTTCTACCTCGGAGCCCGCCATGATCGAGCGATAGAGGCCCGCTGACAAGGGGAGGCTGGTGATGCATTACGCTTGTGTAGCGATGGCGGCGGCCCAGCTCGTCACTGATGAAATTACAGTCGCGGATAACGCTCGCCACGACGCGAGGAATGCACTCAACAAGGTGGGCGATGAGCGGAAGAGGGCCCTCGAAGAGCTCGCGAGGATGGAGGACAAGGCGAAGGCTTCACTGGTGGCAGAGCAGCTCGCCGTTAAAAAGACGGAGAAGCTCCAGGACGACTTCTGCCAATAGCAGGCCGAGCTTGAGGGAGCCCGCCAGCAGCTTGCTTCCAAAGACAAGGAGCTCGCCCTTGTTCAAGAGGAGGTGAAGATTCTCCAGGATCAAAGCCGGGGAAACTCGGAGGAATGCAAGAAGTTGAGGGAGGAGGTCGCCGCGAAAGCTTTGGAGGTCGCCGAGCTCAGGGGCCGCTCAGATGCCGCCATCACGCCTGAGGCACTGGAGCTCACCGAGGTGATCGCTACTGACAAGGGCTATGTCCTTTGTTTTGCTGAAGTTATCCGCTCCTTCTAATGGGCACGGATCAACAATGATAGCGAGTGGGAGGCCCTTGTCAGCGAGTTCGAGGACTGTCTGGAGAAGTCTACGATCCCCTCTGGCACGGAGCTGAACATCGGGGACCTCGCTGGCTACGGGATCAATCTTGACGCTGCTCGTCAAAAGTTCAACATCATTCAGACGAAGCAGGTCTTGACCGCCGATCTTGCCCAGGAAGCCGAGGGTGCCGAGGGGGTGCTGGAGGCGAGGTCCCGCCGACGATGGAGCAGATGCAAGAGGCCCTCGGGGACACGATGATTAACATCAGTGAGCTCGACACCAGCGGGCTCACTGGGAACATCACCTCGGATGTCGAGCTTGCCCTCCCCATTCGCCAGGTCACCCCCGACGGAACTGCTCAAGAGGTCGCCGACCCCGAGGTCCACTAGGCTTGCTTTCCCATTACTTTCCTAGTTTAGTTTTTTTTTTTTTCCGAGTTGTAATAGGTCGCCGGGTTGTGGAGCTCGCCCAGAAGGAGCTCCATTTTTGTAGCTTTTGTTTTTTTGTTTCAAGTAGTTAGAGCTCGTCGGGCTTTGTATAGCTCGCCCAGAAGGAGCATACTTTTGTAGTTCACAAACGGCTAGCTGGTCGGCCTTTGTGGCCAGCACCACTTTGAACACTTAGGAATTTTCAAGAATTTTTGCCTTGAAAATTTCCTAAGTGTCTTTTGAATATAAACCGAGCATATTTTGTCTAACTCTTTACACTTCCGTTTTTGGCACTTTACGTTATAATTTTCAAAATAGCTCTTTTTTATTTATTTTTCTGGTACGCGATTGTTCGTCTTACTCTACTTTGGGAAGCGAATCGTTCGTTTTACATCACTCACGACTACGAATCGTACCTTTGTTTTGAGAGTGCGTATTCTTCGTCTTATACCACTTAGGGCCGCGAATTGCTCGTCTTAGACCACTTAGGGCAGCGAGCTGCACTTCGATTGATTCACGTTGGGCCATTGGGTTTTATGAACCTTGCCTTAGATGTTTTTTTTTATCTTTTTTCGTGAATTTTTCTAACTTGTGGCAGTAGGTGCTTAGCAACCCTTTAGGAAGGGTACCTTCGCGACCTTGGGCTCTTTGGCCTCTGCCCTCGAGCTATTTAATTACAACGTTTGGGACCTTGGTCCTTGCGCAGTGTGGATTTTCGAGTACGTGGGCGAGCTGGGCTTGGCGAGCTCCCTTGAGCAGTGGGCGACCTGGGGCCGCTCGCCTGGTTGGAGAGCTGCACAGGTCCAAACACTTGGGAATTTTTCTGAATTTCTCTGACTTTACAAATTTTCTGACTTTTTATAGCGACGTAATTTACATCGGTTGCCATCAACATTTCTGATGTAAACCTTCGACTAGTCTATTACAGGATTCTAGTCTATTGGTAGAACTTTTTTAGATGCGCCGCGCTCCAGGTGTATGACGAAGCTTTGCCTTCTGCATCTTCAAGATCATAAGTGCCGTTCGGCCAAGCTGCGGTGACTCAGAACGGTCCTTCCCAATTTGAACCGAACACATCTGGTGGGGCCATCAACTTATTTTTCAACACCAGGTCTCCGACCTTGAATTTTCGGTCTCGGACCTGGGAGTTGTAATACTTTTCTGCTCTTCGTTTGTAGGTGGCATTCCTCATTTCTAACGAAGCTCTGGTCTCTTCGATCAGATCCTTCTCTACTGCCAGGGCTTCGTCATTTTTTTCTTCGTCATAACCCACCACCTTCCAAGTCTTGTTTTGGACTTCGACGGGTACCACCGCCTCAGTTCCGAAAGCTAGGGCAAACAGGGTCTCGCTGGTGCTGGCCCGGTAGGATGTTCTGTAAGACCATAGGACCTCCGGGAACTCGTCTGCCCAGCTCCCCTTCTTTTCCTCGAGGCGGAGCTTCAGTATGTGTTTCAGGATCTTGTTCACCGCCTCGACTTGGCCGTTCGATTGTGGATGGTACGGAGTTGAGTAGTGTTTCTTGATCTTCCACGAACTGCAGAAGTCCCTCAACTTTTGTCCGTCGAACTGCCTTCCATTATCAGTGATGATCGACTGTGGGAGTCCGAACCTGCAGACCAGGTTTTTCCAGATGAAGCCGATCATCCTCTCTTGGGTTATAGTTGTGAGAGCTTCGGCCTCAGCCCACTTAGTGTAGTAGTCGACTGCCACAACAGCGAACTTTACACCTCCTTTCCCAGGTGGAAATGGGCCGATCAAGTCGATACCCCATTTCGCGAAAGGTCATGGACTGAAAACTGACTTCAGCTGGTTGGCTGGGGAGTGGATATTGGGTGCGAAAAGTTGACACTTTCGGCACCTCCGTGCGAAGCTGATGGCATCCTTGCGAAGAGTGGGCCAATAGTACCCTTGCCTGATCGTCTTGTATGCCAATGCTTGCCCCCCAGCGTGACTCCCACAAATCCCTTCGTGAATTTCTTCTAACACTTTGGACCCCTGCTTCTTAGTTAGGCACTTGAGCAGGGGTAGAGAGAATCCACGTTTGTAGAGTTGGCCGTCCAGCAGTGTGTATCTGGCAGCTTGCTTTACCAGCCGGCTAGCTTCCCAGGTGTCCACGGGGGTTGTTCCGTCTGTTAGGTATTTTTGGATTGGAGTGCACCAATCTTCACCATCTTCACTGTCCTCCTGTCCCCCACTAGAGGTTTGGTTTATCTTGTAATCGAACATCGAGGGGTTTTTCAGTGTGGTGATCACAACCTCCGTGAAGTCGGCCTCGCCGTCACTGGTAGCTAGCCGGGCTAAGGTGTCCGCCTGTGTATTTTCTAGCAGCGGTATTTGATTGATGTAGACTTGTGCGAACATCGAGATCAAATGCGCGGCTATCTTTTGGTAGGTCATCATTTGCGGATCATTTGCCTCATACTCCCCCCGGACTTGGGATATTATTAGCTGGGAATCTCCGAAAACTTGAAGATTGGTTGCCCCCACAGCTAATGATAGCCTAGGTCCTGCTATCAATGCTTCATACTCCGCCTCATTGTTGGTCGCTCGAAAGTCGAACCGGATCGTGGAGGTGAAGATTTGTCTGTCCGGGCTGATCAGGACCACGCCGGCGCCTGCTGCTACACTGGTCGATGACCCGTCCACGTAGAGGTGCCAAGGAGCTACACGCTCCCTCGTCGGATCTTGTGGGAAAGTTAGCTCGACGATGAAGTCGGCGAGTGCTTGTCCATTGATCGCTGTTTGGGGTGCGTATGTTATACCGTATTAGCTAATCTATCTCCAGTGACCATTTCAGCAGGCATCCGGCGGTGTCTGGGCGTTGCAGGATTTGACGCAGTGGGAACGTCGTCAGTACCTCTACCGGGTGGTCAAAGAAGTAGGGCATCAATTTTCTAACACTCATCACCAGTGCATAGGCTAGCTTCTCCGTTGGAGTATACCCAACTCAGCCTCGTGTCAAACTTGGCTTACGTAGTACACTGGGAGGTGTGTTTTCGCCTCTTCTTGGACCAGGACGGAGCTAATGGCCACCTCCGACGCAGCTAGGTAGAGGTACAACTTCTCTCCAGGTATCGGCTTTGACAGGACCTGCGTATCCGCCAGGTATGCCTTAATGTCTTCGAAGGCTCGTTGGCATTCACTAGTCTACACGAAGTGTTTGTTGAGGTGGAGTTTTCCGGCCTTGGCCGCCTCCTTGTACCTTCGTGTGTTTGCTTTGATTACTTTGAAGAATGGGCGGTTCCGGTCGCCAGACCTGAAGATGAATCTGTTTAGAGCTGCCATGCACCCGATCAGCCTTTGAACTTGTTGTACGGAATTGGGTGTTTTCATCTCGATTATGCATTGGACCTGCATCGAGTTGACCTCGATTCCACGTTGGCTAACTAGGTGCCCCAGGAACTTTCCCGAATGTACGCCGAAGCATGTTTTCTTGGGGTTCAACTTCATGTTATAATGGCGCAGTATGTCGAAGGTTTGTTTGAGGTGGTCGAGGTGGTCCTCCTTCCTCAAACTCTTGACAACTATATCGTCCACGTACACCTCCATGGATTCGCCAATGTGTTGGTCGAACATTTTATTCACCAAACTTTGGTAGGTGGCTCCGGCGTTGATGAGTCCGAATGGCATCCTTTCCCAGCAATACATGTTCTTGTTGGTGTAGAACGCCGTATGTTCCTGGTCATCTGGGTGCAGAGCTATCTGGTGATAGCCTGCAAAAGCATCCATGAATGTCATCATCTCATGGCCAGCAGTGCTATCTACCAGTTGATCAATGTGAGGTAGTGGGAAGTTGTCCTTTGGACATGCTTTGTTCAAGTCTGTGAAGTCGATGCAGAGCCTCCATGTCCCGTTGTGTTTCTTCACCAGGACGGGGTTCGCGACCCACTGCGGACACAAGGCTTCTTTGATGAGCTTGTTATCTAGCAACTTCCCCACCTCCACGGTTAGAGCTGCGTATTTGTCTGGTCCATACTTCCTTCGTTTTTTACGTAAGGGCTTCCTCGTCGGATCTATGTTAAGTCTGTGGCACGCGTGCTCCAGTGGGATTCCCGTCATGTCTTCATGGGACCAGGCAAACACGTCCAAGTTGGACATAAAAAACAGCTCCATCCTCGACAGGTACGGTTCAGGTAACTCAGAACCGATGAAAAGTTCTAAGTCCCTTTCCGGGTCCACCGGGAGTGCCGTAAGTTCCTCCGTGGGGGTGGCTTTTCTCTTTTGACTTTTCCACCTTGGGTCGCCGGTGAACTCGTCCCACTCTTCCCGTGACATCTGAGCACGTTCATGACCTATGCGCGACTCGAGGTCATCGGGCTGGCTTTCGGCCCGGGCGGGTTCACTGACTGCTACTACCTCTGGTGGTCTGTCAATTTGGGATGGTTCGGTGACCTGGGGAGTTGGATCAACATCCATCGGTATCGGTTCTTGACCTCCGACAGGTCCCCCATCTTGACTTTCATTAACCACCTCTATGGGAGCAGGTTGTTGTTCCTGCACAGGTCCCAACACTTGGTTGTTTTGGAGTGTGTCCTGCGCAGGTCTTGACACTTGGTTAATTTCCGGTAGATCGCCTCCCTCCATCATCTCAGTTTCGACCGAGATGACATCCAGGATGTTTGGCTCGTCTGCTGGGACCTGTACATCCTCTTCAAGGACCTGGACCCGCGTCACCGCCTTTTTGACCTGGCCATCTTTAATTTGGAGTAAACATTCACGGGCTTTATTCTGGTCACCTTTTATAGTTCCGGGGCCTTTCAAAGTTGGAAATTTTAAACAGTAGTAGTAGGTCGAACACGCCACTTTAAATTCATTAATAAGCAGGCGGCCAAGGAACCCGTTGTAGGAGGACTGCTGGTCGACAACTAGGAAATCAATGAGCCTAGTCAGTCTCCGCTCCGGGTCCTCGGCCGATACAAGTTGAACGCTCAACCTAATGCTACCTAGGGGGACGGTTACAGCTTCTCCGAACCCCACTATCCTAGCATTGCTAGGTTCCATATACGACTCGAAATCACCTAAGGCATTTAAGGTGGACTTGAAGAGAATGTTGGTGAATGCGCCAGTGTCCACAAGTAGCCTGTGAACTCGAACGTTCATGATATTGGCGGTTATCACCAACGAGTCATTGTGGGGCGTCAGTACCCCTTCCAGGTCCGCCGAGGAAAAAGTCAGCTCATCAGTGAGCTGTGCGACGGGCTTGGGGATGGAGCTGCCCTCTTGGACCTGGTTTATTACCCGGAGCTCGGTCTTCCTCTTTCTTTTGGATAAGGAGATCCCCTCGTCCCGGAGACCTCCGGCAGTTCCAATCTCTTCCTCGAGAACCAAGATTTCTCGGGTAGGCTCCATATTCTGCTGAGGCTGGGGAGGTGGCCTTCTCCTGTTCTGAGGCCCGCGCTGGTCCGCGTCCTCCTCCTCCTCATCGTCGGAGGCCACCCTCCTCTCGAACCTTGGCCTCTTAGCTGGGGCCTTCTTCACGAACTCCGCCAGTTTACCATCCTCGTAGAATTTCCAGAGCTGTTTGAGGAGGTCTCTGCACTCGCTGGTGAAGTGGCTGATGGCTTGGTGGTAGGCGCATAATTTATTAGGGTTGAGCTTCGTGCGGTCTTGACGGATCCGCCTCGGTTCCTCCAGCATGGCCTTGTCTTTGACGGCAGTGAAGATGTGGTCAACGGAGACGGTGAGGACCTGATTGAGCTTTTCTTTGAGCTCGTCTCCCTCGCCAAAGGCCTTTAAGTTCCGGGGAGCTTTGTAGGTGCCCCCGGACTTCTTCCCGTAGGGTTTTTTCTCTCCGTGGGCACCAACTTCTTTGAGCAGTGCCTCCTGCATGGCCACGAACACCCCCGCCTTTTGGCAGAATATGGTGTAGGTGTCGGGCATTGCAAGGTGCATCTCCTTCCAGAGGTCGGTGCCCTTCTTGAGCCTGGCCATAGCTACGATGACCTTCGTGTCCTCGCTCACCGGCTCGCCTTCCAGCAGGATTCTATCGAACCTCTCCAGATACTGCTGGTCGGTCTTATTTTCGCCTTGATGAATGTTGGCGAGTCGGTGCTTCTGGGTGAGGTAGGACCCGAACCTAGAGAAGTGGGTCAAGAACTCCCGCGAGAGTTGGCCGAATGAGCAGATCGACCCCGGGGTAAGTGACGAGAACCAACGGTGGGCTCGGTCCCCTAAAGTCAACGGGAAATTCCAAGATTGGGTAGAGTCGGTGGCGCCCACTGAAATCATAAAGTCCGCGTACTTGGCCAGGTGGACCTTCGGGTCAGATTCGCCCTCATACGCGGACATCACCGGGAACTAGATCTTTTTCTGGACCGGCGCCCGGAGGATGACATATGCCAATGGAGATGCGGGGAGGGTGGTGGAGTCAGGTCCGCCTGATTTGGCTGCTACTTTGGCTTGTAGCAGCTCGATGGCCTTCTTCATTGAGGTCAGCTCCTCATCGAGGGTCACCTCCGGTGGAGGTTGCTCGAAGGTCGTGCGCCTGGTAGACGCAAGTTCCCGAGGCGCCTCACTCTGGAGCGACCTCTCCGTGATGGGCTGGAATTGGCGTCCGCCCTGGGGGCCCAATCTGTCGATGGCGGGCCTCCTTAGTCGATCATGGGCGGACCTACGCGGCTGCTGGTCAGAGTCCCCGTGGGACGTAGCTGGGGCCGCCGCCCGCTTATTTTTCCCGTATCTCGGGCCCAGACGGCCCTGGAGGACTTCCCTCCTCTGTGATTGGTGGGTGCCGGATGCCCCGGTGTAGGCCAAAGCTCTCCCGGTGTAAGGAGCGGGTTCCTCCTCTGCCACCTTGGCCTTCCCCGTCCTCTGCCGGCGAGCTTGGGCCGAGCTCGCCTCTTGTTCAATGGGAAGAATATTGTACTCCCCCTGGTCTGGGTGCCCTGAGTGGACCTGGTATGCTCTCGGGCCTCGGTGGCTGGAGCTCGCCTAGGTACCAGGGCAAGTTCGTCCTGTTACCTTTGCTGCAACCTCTGTAGAGTTGCGATGGTGCGTTGGAGCTCTTCAGGGTTGCTGGCCAGGTCCCTCAGGGCGGGGATTAAATCCTCCTGGACTGCTGCAGCTCGCGGAGGTCGCGGAGCTGCGGCGCTCTTCTGGGGAGGTGGTTGTGAGGTCTCAACCACCTGGAGCGAGGTCTCCGCCTCGGCATGGTTCTGGTCCCCTCCTTTGGACCTTCCAGCAGCTGCGGAGGTTTGTCCTTTGGCAGCTCGAGTGTTAGCCATTTTTGGATTTTGGAGGGGGTAAGTTGTTGCAGGTCATCGAGGTGGTTGAGGGAGGTCGCCGAGCTCTGGGTTCTCGGCCAGGTTGGTTTTGTCCGAGTTTTTGTCTAGCCTCGCGTGCGATGAATTATCCGAGATTCGGTTTATTCGTGTACACGCGTGCGTTTGAAAACTTTTTCAGGGCAGATTTTGGGAAGTCCGTAAGTTTAGGTTTTCGTTCGAAGAAATGAATATGCACGTGTATCTTCAAGTGTTCTTGAGTTTTATCAAGAACACCTTCAAATCTTCAAATCTTCAAACAACCCTAGTTCTTGTTCTTGAAAAATTTTAATTTTTCAGATTCGTGTACCCTCCTTCTAGCGCCAAATTGTTGATAGAATTTCGTAATGATGTATTTAAGTGGCTATTAGAACATGTAATTCTACCAAACAATAATTCAAGAAATATGTGTTCTTGAATGTGTAATATAGAGAGAGAGTGGGGAGTTTTGAGAGAGAAAATATTTGTGTATTATGATTGTGTTATAATTACAAGAGAGGTCTTATTTATAGGTGTACGAGTGTGAGACGGCACCTTACGAGCCTATATGGCCTCCGGTGTTGACGAAGGTTCCATCCCTTCGCCTTAATTCCTCACACTGCTCCATACATCGTGCCTCGTCCTACTACGATGCCCTAGACTAGATGGACCTCATTAAAAACCTTGTCGTAAACCATCCTTGTGGATAAACCGGACGGAGGGAAAAAGAGCGCACCATCGGGGTCCTATCGACTAACAGGCGAGCTCTGAGGTGAGCACTTGGGCGAGCTCTGACGCCTTGGTGCTCTCGGCGTTGTATAATAGGTGATGTCTCGGAGGTCGGCACCCTGGATGCCGGAAGTGCGTTCGGCACCCTGGCCAGCTCATGGGCGACCCCCCAGGTGTTGGGCCTCCTGATTCCCTAATTCGCCTCGGGTAGCTCGCCCATCAACAATATTATTTTAAAAATGTTTAATATTCTTTTTCTTAAAATTTTGGCAAAAAATTCAAACACAATTTTTACGAAAAAAATATTAAAAAATTAAAAAAAGTTATCCAATAATTCCCAAAAGGCTAGTGGGAATAACTGGGCAATTATTAATTGTAAATTATGAGCACCCAAGTCGGTCATATTGGGGCAAGGAATAATGCTCAGCCCAACAAAATGAGACCCAAAAGGCGCGTAGTATTGGGGCTCATTGGGCCCATCTGCAGCCTACGATACGAGATACGAATCAGGTTAATGGCAGATTCCGTAATATCTGTGGGTTACCATGGGCTGTTTCGCTGTTCCCCAAACAAAATAAAGTTTGCACTATTCTTTATTAAAAAATGCATTATTAATAAATAAAAAGTAATATAATATATATTTATGGTGAAACCGTAAACACGAGTTGACTCAGGCAAATCTTCAAGCTCCCATGTACGCCCCACAACACGCCTCCATGAATGACACCGCCAACGAACGCCTCCACCAGGGTACAGCTCGTATCGCCGACGATGACGACGAGGACGACGTCGGTCAGTGCTCTAATGGCGACGACGGTATAGACAACGCACCATCCCAGATCAGGTACGACCCCCCAAATGGCGCTCACTCGCCCCACGCGCTAGCTGAAGGCAGCGTCCTCGAGGCGGTTGACTCTCACGCTCTCTATGCTCCCGATGTGGCTCCGCCGGTGCCCGTCTCCGCTGTGGATGGTGGAGCGGACCAGCTTACCCTGTCCTTTCAGGGTGAAGTTTATGTTTTCGACTCAGTTTCCCCTGAAAAGGTTAAATTGAAAGAAATCGACTCTATCTTTCTGCCTTCAGTCAGAATCGAATTTTGTATTTGCATTTGAATTTAGCTTAGAGCTGAATTGCCATGAACTGTTTGCCCTTTCAATGAATGCCATTTTGCTTTCTGTCTTCAGTTATGATATTTTGTGTTTGCATTGAATTTGAATTGGGGGGAGGGCTAAATTTTCCTTCATTTTCTTTTGAAATTTTGTCTCGAGGGTATAGTTCTTATTCTGGGTTGGGATTTCCAACTTTTTTTTCCTTTTTTTTAAATTGCAATTGCAAATTAAGAACCTGTTTGTAAAAGCATTGTTACAATTGTTTCCTGTGAGGACTCTAGGAGTGATTTATTTTCTTCTTCATCCATAATTCAGGTTCAGGCAGTTTTGTTGTTGTTGGGTGGGTACGAAGTGCCCAATGGTATTCCTTCTCCTGGAATGGCTCCTCAAAATCATAGAGTATGAACTAGCTAATTTTAATCTTCAATGATTAAATCCCCTTAATGTGGCATCAATAACTCTGTTTTTTCTTTTGCATTTACCTCAATAGACAATGGGTGATTATCCTGGAAGGTCGAGTCAACCACAAAGGGCAGCCTCTTTAAACCGATTTAGAGAAAAGAGGAAAGAACGATGTTTTGAAAAAAAGATTCGATATACTGTTCGCAAGGAAGTTGCTCTCAGGTTATTAAGACTTTGAATTGTTGGTTCACCTACTTCAGCATATGTAATGGTGTTAAGTTTCACAAATATATTATTTTGTTCACTTGCTTCCAGTAGAATGTTCAGTATTGAAGGTGGGGTTTGGGAAGTACATGCCGACTAGTCCTGCTTAGTTTAAGTTTATAAGCAGCAAGTTTGTTAACAAATTTATATGTCTCGTATACATGCAATCTGCAGGATGCAACGTAAGAAAGGCCAGTTTACATCATCCAAATCAGTTCCTGAGGAACCGGGATCATCTTCTGCAGATTGGAATGGAGGTTCAGGACAAGAAGAGCAGGAGACCTCGTGGGTGCCTAGACTAATTTTTTAAAATTCTGTTTATAAGGCCCAAAACCATAATAGGTTCCTTTCTAGGAATAATGCTTCTTTTGCTCGACTTCAAACAGATGTAGGCACTGTGGAATCAGCTCAAAGGGCACTCCTATGATGCGGCGTGGTCCAGATGGGCCAAGAACCCTGTGTAATGCATGTGGTCTTAAGTGGGCCAACAAGGTTTGTGTTATTGTCAAATATATAATACAGGCCATCTTTTTTTGGTTTTTCTTTTGTCTGTATATGTTAGCTCATATGCGCCGCACTAAAGAACATCCGTACATGCATTAATGCCTATCTGGTATCGGTAATTGGTCAGAATAAGTGACACATTAAAGAGTAAAGAACCCCCCCCCCCAGACGTGTGCCTAAAGAAAACTTAGATCTGTATGTGCATTTTTTTCAATATCTTTGCATTTTCCTCCTCGTGCAGTCAAGAGATATATGTTTGCATTTATTCGCATATCTTTGCATTTTCATTCTCCTGTCGTCAAGTGGATATATTTATTAGCATATCTGTGCAATTTCCTCCTCATGCTGTCAAGCGGAAGCCTTTTAGCCATGTATATTGTTACCATGTGGATTTTTAAATATATACTTTCTAGTTGGAGATATCAGTCAATCAAAATAGGTTTCGTTGCTGCTCCAGTAAACTTGTTACTTGCGATGTGCAGGGAATCTTACGAGACCTTTCAAAAGTTCCCATTATGATGCAACAGAATCCTATGAAGGTTAGTAACAGTGAAAAAGTCTTTCTTTCCAAAAGAAAGTAAATGGTTAATCTCACAAAACAAACAAATATTTTTTACGAAGTACAAATCCAATTTTGTTTTATTTGTTCCAAAAAATATTATTGACGAGTGAATAGATTGACCTTGAAACAACAACGATTAATTACTATTGCTATAAAACAAGCTCGCATTTTATCTTTGTCTCCTTTTCTCCTAAGAGGTTTTTGTTCTGTTCTTTGGGTAGTAAATTGTTAATTTTGTTTTTCCTCAACAGCTGAACGGTGAATCAAATGGCGAAGACACAGGTGTACCTGCTACGAATATACTTGCATCCAGCAAGTAACAAGTTACCTTTTACCGGCAGGTTCCAAATTGTTATTTGAATTTGTTATAAAAGATGAGCGAATTCAGAGAGTAATCCACCCCTCTCTCTCGAATTCTTCCAGTTCCATATATGATGAGTGAGATTGTACATACAACTTTTTACTGCTTAGGTTGATGTGGATCACATTATCAGGTTTATTCTGATGTTTAATGTTGATTGGAATTTGCTATGTTCCGCTGCTTATTACTCGTCTGACTTTTTGTGCTCGAGAAAATGAGAGAAAAAATGGGAATGACCCAGATCTATTAACCTTCGAAAGATACAATTGCATCTTCACTGATAAAATCACAAAAAATGAACTTGTCTATGAACTGCCATATTTAACAGTGTGACGCCTCAACCAGAGATCATACATGACCATATGGAAGGCGTCGTATCTCACAGGCGGTGTATTCCACTCGAAATGTCTCTTCACCTGCATGCATATTTCAGCCACATCAACAAGGGGTGGAAATCAAAACCAAAACCCATACTTCTAAATTAGTTAAGCTTTTTACCTTCCTCAGATTGCTGTGCATCCTTGTGTAATCATAATATTCCTTTGCATACAAAATGCCCTTGAGACGATAGACATCGCGTTCCCTCAAAATAACCGAGAACTTCCCCCAATCCAGAACATCGTTGAATGGCAAATCCAAGTAATCTTCCAGAATCACTGTCGAATAGAGAACACTACATGTTCATCAATACTCATCTTTCATCACTAAATTCATTGCGGAAATAAATTTTACCAGGCACACATCCATGGTGAATCGCCAGTGTGACTCGACTGTTGGTGATTCTTGATCCAACCGGGCATATGCAGAACTTAGCGTTGTACAGATTGCTCATCCTTTCCTTGGAGTGAGCTGTTGTACTCTGGATTTCTGCTGTTATATTCTGGATACTCAGTTCCTTGTCTGCTCCCCATAGATTCACCATTATCATTCTCGTATCAGAATCGGTAACACCGGTCCAGAAACCAAGTATTTTCCTGCACATGTTGACGTCTCATCTTGTGTTTCATGTCAAATTAAAGAGAACAGCGGAAGACAGACATACCTCTTATGCATGCCACTTCCTCTGGATGGTTTGTAAAAAGGTCGCATTACAGAGGGGAGTGATATATCTTTGCGCGGGATGAAAGCATCACTGTCGTATGTAGACGAACACACAATCCGGATCGTGTTCTTCTCCAGTATCGGAATATCAATCTCATGATCAACGCAAGTCACGGCAAAGTGATCTATGCCCATTGTTTGGTTCCAATAAGGGTGCTCGATGATTAAGCTCTTCACACACTTGTCTGCTTTCCTTCCTAATTTCCCGGAAGACGATTCCTGAAGAGTTGAACGCAATGCCATGAAAAAGATGTGTGATTGTGCTTCTTTGCATTTAACCATATCATTGCTTTGATCGATAAATTTATAAAATCGAGTGCAAGAAAAGATACACCTCAGGACAGGAGAAGAAAAAGAAAAGAAGCAAAATAAGGCAAACAAAAGAAAATATTATAATATTCAAAAATCATTGTTACATTTCAATCAAAATCTCTGGAAGTCAGATGAGTAAAAACATCCCCCATTTCTACACACCCTCTAAATCACGCAAGAACATCATTGTAGAGAGAGAGAGACCTTGTTGTACAGTTTTTGGAGAGAGATGGGAATGAAGAAGAGGAGGGCCTCATCAGGATAATCCGTCAAAAACTTGCTCTCTCTGATATTTTTGAAGAAATAGCCTTCAGTGCCGTACTTGTCATCCGTCACTTGATAGCGTGAACACGATTTTCCGAGTGGGTATATGTAGATCTTGAGATTCTCCTCCATATCTGCGTAATCACTCCGAAATATCTCCTCCGAATGATAGAATTCATCATCAAAGACCTCCTCAACCGTCGCATTCTGCCCAGTCTTTCAAAAACAAAAACAAAACAAAAATTAAAAATGTCTCTTGCAATGAACAAGCTAGCTAGCATCTTACCCTGTCAAGCTTTAACTCCATCAGCTGCGTACTGCTGATAATCATTGTGATTGCCACCCACAGAATCAAACCCACGAAAAAAGCGCAGCTGTTTGGAACACGATAACCGCAAAGTTTTGCCATCGAGAGCAGAGAAAGGAGGATGAATGATTTTATATACACTTTCTCAAGAAATGGAAATATAAAACTGCAAACTGTTATATCTTCTTAGCGGGAAAGTCAGTTGAGTTCTCTTTCAGTTTTTTTCCCCTTCAAATCAAGAACGCAATTACCTTAATATGAGTACTCGGCGAGTGCCCGCCCTAAATGTGAGTTATAATTTCATTATTATTGGTGGTTCGTAATTTACATCCACATCAAGCAAATAAAAAAATTTCCTGTTTCAAAAATTTTAATAGTAATATTGGATGAAATTTCATTTTCTCTCTTTATTTTAACATATGTTGAATGAGTATTTGTATATACATCTTTGAAACTACTATATATTTATCTTTATTTTGTTACCAAGGAAAAATTTTCATATCATCTCAGCTGATTGCTTTCTTTCTTTCTTTCTACTATGTCATCACCAAGTCTTGGATTAAGGCCACGGTTTATTTGAACATGAGAAAGACAACATGAAAACCTTGTTTGATTTTGGTGAGTAATCCCCCCTTCCTAAGCCCATGATTTCTATAATTTTGAACGCACCGTACTCCATCGGGACACACCTTTGTTGGAATTGAGATGAGTGACGCCAGCGTAATTGCAAGTTTTCGCATGGCATCCAAGTCGCAGTGTCGAGACCATGAATGAACACTAAACGAGATTGTTACGAGCACTTATCAAGATGTTGATGAGTAAAACTATGCTTCAGCTAGGTTTTAACCATGCATACTAAATCTTCATACATTATGTATGATTTTTTGTGAATATTTGATTCCAATAAGGGCATCGTAGGCTATGCTTCTCAATATACCACTTGGAAATAAGCGTGAAATTTACAAAAAATGTACACCAATTCTGCATGAATGTTGACAAAAATGTAAATGGTGGTATCATCAGTATTTAATAAGGTGACGCCTCAACCAGAGATCATACATGACCATGTGGAAGGCGTCGTGCTTTTCAGGCGGTGTATTCCACTCGAAGTGTTTCTTCACCTGCAACAAAAATACAATCCAAAATCACATCTGGTATCAAAACCAAAGCACCTACATTGAAATCAACTAGCCTTTTTTACCTTCATCAGATTGCTGTACATCATTGGGTAATCAATATCATCTTCTGTGTCTGCTATTATTGCCAAAACGCCCTTCACAACGTGAACGTCGCGTTCCCTCATCACAACCGAGAATTTGTCCCAAACAAGAATGTCGTTGAATGGCAAATCCAAGTAATCATCAATTATCACTGCCCCAAACAGAACAACACACTTGCTCATCAGTACTCATCTTTCATCAATTATATGTTCACTTGCAGAAAATGCAATGAATCTTACCGGGCACACATCCATGGTGAATCGCCAGCATTACTCGTGTGTTGGTGATTCTTACTCCAACGGGGCATATGCAGAACTTCGCCCTGTACATATCTGTCATCCTGTTAACCGTTGTATTCTGTATGTTGAGCTCATTATCTCCTCGCCATATTTCAACTAGTCTCTTTCTCGTATCAGAATTGGCAACTCCAGACCAGAAGCCAAGTATGTCCCTGCACATTGGCACGTTTCATCTCGTATTTCATTAGAGAAGTACAAGTAAAAGTATGTACCTCTCGTGCATGTCATTTTCTTGGGATACAGGTGGTTTGGAGAAAGTCTGCATGACAGAGGGAAGTACGATGTCTTTGTGTGGGATGAAACGAGACACATCGCTATCGTACTTAGACGAACACACAACACGAATCGTGTTCTTCACCATCGTTGGGATATAAACATCATGATCAAGGCAATTCAAGAAAAAGTGATCAGCACCCAATGTTCGGTTCCAGTAAGGGTACTTATCGATCAAACTCTTCACACACTTCTCTGCTTTTTTCCCCACTCTCTTATACGATGATTCCTGAACAATTCAATGCAATGCCATGAAAAAATGTGTGTGTTTCGTGATTTCAACTTTTCCCATTACTTCTTTTGGCGCTTTTCAACGAATTTATATAATCGAATGCCAGAAAAAAGAAGAGCAAAACAAGGCAAACAAAAGAATATATGAGTAGTATTATAATATTCAAACATCATCATCATCACATTTAATTCAAAAGTTACATCAGTAAAAATTATCCCAAAACACCCAATTTCTAAACACTCTATAAATCACTCAACAAGAGGGGCATTGCAGAATCCTGAAACCTAATGGGACTTAGAGGCTTGACAAAGGAAGACGAGAATGGCAGCCATAAGAACAGGGAAAATGAAGAGCATGGAGAAAGACGGGGGTTGAACCGAGCCGGACCCCATTCCGAGCGGTAAGAAGAGCAGAACCACCACTACGCACAGCATTGCCACCACCGACCCCACCCCCCATCCGCCGTGCTCTTCCTCAACTCCTCGCATTTTGACTGCTACTTTTTCAGATTATGCTTCACTCCGAATTTAATTTCTTGTTTCCGATTTCACAACACAACAATTGATAATCCACATTTTTTATGAACATAAAACCACTTATTTATACATTTTAATGGCGGGTTTTCGCATAGGACGCAACTCTTCAAAATCAAAGGGTTGCCTTATTTTTATTTTTTTTGTGAACAGACGCATGCAGTTACCTTACAACGATTCGATTCTACAATATCGATTTTGAATGTGTGCGTGTGTGTGAGAGAGAGAGAGAGACCTTCTGGTGCAGTTTTTGGAGAGAGAGTGGAATGAAGAACAAGTGGGCCTGATCAGGGTCATTGGTGGAAAATTTGCTCTCTCTGATATTCTTGAAGAAATAGCCTTCGCTGGCGTACTTGCCAACAAGCGTGGCTTCAAAATTGGAACACGCTTTTCCCGGTGGGTATATGAATATCTTGAATTTCTTCTCCATCTCAGCGTAATTAAGCCGGAAAACCTCCTCCGAATGATAAACACCGCGATCCAACTTCCTAACCACCTCAATCTCCATATCCTCCATATTATCCATATCCATAATCTTTCAAAAATAAAGGAATAAATCAATTTTGTGCATGAAGATAGTATGAAAGAGAGGCAAGAATTACCTCATCAAATTTAGCCTGCATCAGCTGTGTACTGCTGAAAACGATAGAGGTCGCTAAGCAGAGAGCCAAAGCCATGAAAAGGCAGCTGTCTGGAAATTGGTAGCCGCAGATATTTGCCATCTTCAATGGAGGGGTAGAATCAGAGGGAAAGAGAAGAAATGGAAATAAAGAGGCAACTGTTGTAACTTCTTAGTCAGGTCAGTTAAGATGAGGAGGGAAGTCGTTGATCATCTGAGTGCTGATTGCTTTCTTTCTCTCTCTGTTGTACAACGTCATCACCAAATGTTTATTTATTAATGATAAGTTAACATGAGGAAAGGCAATATGAAAACCTTCCTTCGCTGTTTCATTGATTTGGTTCACAAATGAGTAATCCTCACATCCTAAGCCCGTGATTCCAGCAATTCTGTTGTTGTTTACACAAAGACGAAGCTAGTGACGCTCTTGGTGCCAGAGTTTTGAGTGTTGGCTGTAAATGATTCTTTTCCTATTTCGGCACTACCATTGTTCCTATTTTTCATTATTCATTCATGCATCTATCTACAAGTTAGAATAACAGATGCTTTAGTCGCTGTCAAGTCTCAACTGCCCTTTTCCTCACATTTCAAGCCCTTAAATTTTGAAATACACAAGCATATTTTCTTTCTATGATTAAAGAAACCGAAATATATATATATTTCATCCGTTCCCAATATTTATTCCTAATTTATATTTTCATTCGTTTTCTCAAATTTATTCTCATTCGTTTTAAAAAAATATTATTTTATTATCACATTTACAAAAATTCATTTTATTCACTAATGGGTTCCACAATTATTCCACAGTATCATTACTTTATCTTATTTTCTTTAAACTCTTGTCCGCACATAGAGAAATAATTATTGGGGACGGAGAGGGTATTTACTAGTGTTGTTCATAGCATAGGATCCACATTAAATCACACGTGCATCTTTCCTTACAACCATGCATTGTTTGAACAATTTGCAGGATGAAACATAAGTTACTTCTTCTTACTGTCATCAGTACTCGTTTGCTGATGAGATCCAATGATCGTCCTATGCCTAAAACTCACCATGCCAAGACAAAATACTCGTTAAATTTGCTCCCTCAACAACTTCAAAACCCGCCTCAGGCAAGGTCATCTTTTGAATATCCTGGAGATTGTCCTCTCATGCAAAGATCGAAACCTAACTCATCAATGTTGACCTTTCAAGTTTTTGTAGCACTGCTCCAAAACTCCTCCCTCAGATGAAGCCCGGCTGATATGTAGTCGTTAGTCATTGATAGCTCCTGGAAATAAGGGTACATTTTATCTGTCCTCATCTCTGTGGTACTAATGGCTCCCTGTAGTGGTATGTCATCTCCAAAGTTGTATGCCTATTTATTTAGCACGATTGATTGACCGGGCTCTTCATATTCTTTCTTCATTAGAGAATTTAGACTTTGGAAAGATAATTCATGTTGGCAGTTGGAGTGGATCGGTTGCAGAGTGAGGCATTTAACTTGTCAATGATGTTATTCAGAAGTTCTGTTATAGCCATGGCCTATTTGCTTAGAACCCTGGATTTAGTGGTAGTGCTTATGCATGAGAAAAAGGACCAAGGCTATAAATGATACTCCCTCCCCGCCCACAAAATTTACTCTCATTTTATTAGTGACACAAAATTAAATAAAAATTAGTACTCACTCTGTCCACCAAACTATTTCCCACTTTCCTTTTTTGTTTGTCCACAAAACTTTTTTCCATTTTCTTATTTGGAAACAACTCACACTCACAATAAAATTTTGGGTCCCACAATACTCATACTTTTCCCTTACTTTATCTATCATTTTAATATAATACTACTTTTCATTAAATTCCGTGCCCACAAAGAAATGGAAAAAAAATTCATGGACGGAGGGAGTATTATATTAAAAAAAAATAGGAGAAAATGAGGATATTGATTTTCAAAAAGAGAAGAGTAAATTATATGAACAAACAAAAAGAAAATTGGTAATAAATTTTGTGGATAGTGGGAGTATTTTCTAATTTGAGGGATGACAAGGCAAATAAAAATAAGAAAATGACGTTTTTCAATGATCTATACACTTCCAGCATTCATAAATTTAATCTGGATAAGAAATCAGGATATGGCGTGATGTACTAATCAAGATTACATGTGAAGATTCATATGTAGTAAATATGGATGCCATATTAATAGAAAAAGTTTACCGACTCTGTACTTTGATGAGACGTTCGTTATTACAATTATTCCCATCATATTTGCTGGGTAACAAGATCCCCTTGCAGATGCAAGGTCAAGTTACACCTGGACCTGATTTTACACACACACAGACGCATTGTCATGCATCTGTATTTGCGAGTGGAATCGAGGGATCCAAGTCCGTTTGATGTTCTATCCAAATAAAACGCTTCTCAACCAAAGGCTAGTTTAAAGGAAGTTAAAAGAAATTTGAATAAATAATACTCCAATCAACAAATGCAAACTATACACAAGTAGCTGTAGGTAGTAAGATGGTACAACAGCGAACGAAAATGGTTAGAGGGTTATAACCAACCCTACATGTTAAGGAAAGTAACTTTACTAGTATGGTTAAGAAAAAAATAACAATAAAAGGTTAATCTCAACTAGCCTCTTTCATCATCATCTCAAGGAAAGAAAGAGTGCTGTATACCTAAAGTGTTGGCCGAAAAACTATGTATCAACAGTAGGATATAGACCTGTGAGTCCATTGCTGTAGTTAATATCTGAATAAAATGAAGATTGCAGCAGCTTGCCTGACTTGGGACTTTTGGGAGAGGAGTTGTAAAAGGATGAGGGTGGAAGCCCATTGGTCTTTGGCAACCCAGTAGGGTCATTACTCAAGGTGTAGCCTCTCTCAACGGTCTCAGCATCAAGTGGCAGTTCGTCAAGCGTCTGTATGGAAAAAGATAACAATTCATGTAATCTGCTTCTAAATTCTCGATGTTAACCTAAGTGATAATTTGTTATAAAAAAAATACGGAAAAGTATAATTTATGCTCTTCAAGTAGTAGTCAAGGATCAATTAAGCCCTTTATGTATTTTTGGTGCAAATATTTCAACTTTTCATAATTGAACAGAGAGGCACTTCTGTCAATATAAAGAAAACAAAAGTTTTCTTCTCCAAAAACACTTTTACGGAATTATTCTTACTCTAAAATCCATGACGAAATCTGCAATTAATTTATGGATTGGACAGGTTTTCAAAAAAAAAATTATGGATTGGACAGATGCCACATTCTAAATCCAGTAACGGATATGGAAGTTAAAAGATTTTTAGTTTATCAACCAATTGGTCGTTTGAATCACAAGCATCAAATCTGAAGCAAATTGCCATAGATCCAGCAAGACCCAACCCTTGATCAGAGCTTTCTGGTGATAGATTTCACATCAAGGGGTCATGAATGGTGATCCAAAAGTGGGTGAACCCATCCTTAATACTTCAAAATATGAATGACAATCAGAAGAGGAGAGGGAGGAGAATTATCAGCAGAGTTGGACCTCTTTGGGAATACACACCATGGGTGATGAATGGCCAAAGCTTTCTGATAAAACTCAAATAAAACAGGAACAACTCATATTTTTCATGTTTTTCATTGTTATAATCTTATTTGATTATTATCAATAAGTCTGTCTTCTACATTTATAAAATTCATATGGATCAATTGCCACAAAAAAGGACCAAAATCTTGTGAGAACATAGTTTTGGTAGAAGTGTATTTGTAGGGAAGAAAATGTCGGTTTTTAATGGACGGAAGCGAATTTTTGCTCAATTATGAAAAGATGGGAGTCTTATTTGCATCCATAAATACTTAAAGTGATTACTTAGTCCCTGAACAATGGTTGAGGGGCTTAAATGTATCTTTCCCCAAAAAAATAGTAATAACCATGACCATCTCTTTTTATGCTTAATGATACACTGGCATCACACTCATAATTTTACAGGCCAGATACATCGAGCACTTACCCGGAAAGCCTGCTGCAGGATCCTAAGTGTCTCACGGGTACGTTTTCTCTTGATGGAGAGCTCATCTGGTTCCTGTAACATTTCTTCAAACAGGTTCTCTCTGCTAAAACCAACAGCAAAGACCAAGAATCACACCTTATGCATTAAAATGGAAATAAAATTGACAAGCATATGCAGTACACAACAGAGATCAGTTTCATTGGGATGCAAAATGGAAAACGTTGTCAGCTTAGATGCTCAAATGGTCAAATCTAGCATACAGACGTGTTGATTGACATGTCCTAATTCACTTAAAACAAGAAGCTCAAACGTGTCTCTATCGTCTAGATTCTACTTATTCTACAATTTTGCATGCAGAGAAAAACTATAGACATAGAAATACCTGTAAAGTTCTTTAATAAAAACATTATGGAGCTCTCGCTTGGTGTGATTTACCTGTGAGAAATTCCAAGAACAACTTAAGTGATGATAACACATGCCAAATTCATAGAATGGAAAACAAGGCAGCAGAATTTTGGTGCTGCTGACACACCAAACCACCATCATATACAGGTAACCAGGAAATGAAAAATATGGGAGTTCAATGAAATACAAAGATCAGTGAGCCACAAGTCACGATAACAAATGAATCACTAACATTCTATTGGAATACATAAATGACGGATTTTTGTGCTCATAGGAACCCATACAATGATACAGATAAAGTAGAGAATCACTAAAAGAATCTTAAAAGTCACAATTGATAATGTCAAGAGCAGAGGACGTGAAATAAGTGACAAAACCAACAGATCGAACAAAATCCAGAAAAGTGAAAAAAGTTACCAGAAAATGCATAATTGCTTTTGGTACACAATCCTCAATGTTCTTCCGCACAATGTCATAATATGACCTTAACAACAACTTTGTCACAGTAATCTCAATGCTCCCTTGATCTGAATGAGTTTCTGAGGGCATCAATACACTAGGAGGCTTTCACAAAGTCGTGAAGAAAAATGTTAGCACAGCAATACCAATTAGAAATGTAGCAGCACTTTACCAGAAAATAATAAAATGTGAAAGAGTACTTTAAATCTGTACCTCTCTTAAATGAATAATCGAAATGCCCTGATCCATGCTCTGAACAGGTTCATTATTTCTTTTGCTGGTAGAGCTCTCTTCAGCTGATGCCTCTTTAGCTGATGCACGGTGGTCACGTCCACCAAATATTGAAGACATTCCCCAAGTTGAACCAGTATTGCTGACTGATAAGTCATTCATAATTCAGACATCAGGACTTAGCTAAAGAAATGAGTTGCACAATTAGAATGTACGCACAAGCTAATTAATTGACATGCTCCACATGGATCTAGTGACAGAATTTGGAAAACTTGGATCTAAATATGTTTTAGTCTATTATTAATTATTCTCATGCATAACTGCCCTTGTACGCCCCTAAATCATGTGTTTCCTTCTACACATGTATAAACAGGTTTTTGTAAACCAGGACACTGGTTAATTTAACTAAACAAGTGGTATTGAGTAGAAACTAGAAAGGCACACAAACAAATTGCAAAGACCAAAAAAACGCTTGATGGAAAAGAAAACTGGCATCTGATTTGATTTCATCTGATTATGACAATAGATTTGGAGTGAAGATAACAGCAGAGTCTTTTAGTTGTTGTCCAATATCCATGGAGATTTATACATCAGCACCAAGAAACTCACCCATAAGATAAAAGTGGAATTTACCAACTGAGGAAGCTCCCTCAACATCTGCAACAGGCCGAACGCTCTTTGTTCCATGTAAAGATTGAAAAGAGCATATATAAATAGAAGAGCATTAGTCAATTGGACAGCAAAAACTATAATTTCATCTGCCTACATGAGGTTCTACATGGCAACAGATAACTTACTTGCTCCGGAACAACTCCACTCCCTTTCCGAGCAAGCATAGACCGAAAACTTAAATTCCTGTCCGAATTAGGTGCTTTCTCTGAATCTCCTGACTCCTGATTGACAAGAAACTCATTGAATAATAGAAGACCCTAGTGAACCTACGAGCAAATAAATGCCGTATAGAAAATTAAAGTGACTGACCTTCTGCCTTGCAGTGGAGCCAGCAATACTGGATGACTTAATTTGTTGCAAAGCAATCTCTACAGCTTTACTCCCACCAACAAAATTTGGGTGGGAAGTATTAATGTAATCCATCTACACGAAAATATAGACTCCAAGAAGATACAAGGTATAGAAAGCAAGAAAGAAAGGAATCAATAAACTATGAAAGCATATTGATGAAAGAAGCTAATACTCTGCTAAATTTAACTGATTCTTCGAACTATGAAAGCAAAAAGATGGTAGTGTATTACGCAATCTGTTAAGTCAACTTACTCCTCAAAGTCTCAAACATATCATGGTCAGATAAAATTGACAATCAACCATTTTTCAAAAGTCTGCTCCAAGTACCATTCAAACAAACCTCATTGACCTCAACATATTTTGCATGTTAACTAACTTGGGTCCTGATTCCTAAAGCATACATGTGTCAAATAATATGTAATAAGTTTTAAACAGCTGTTTTCCAGTCTTAAATTTCAGATAATCAAGCAAGTATTCAATAAATTTTCTTTCAACCGAGCCCTCATGTTGGTTTGATGAGTTTGTTCTCATTCAAAGCTCGACCAATTTCCAAGAAATTGGCATCATATGAGAACTAAACCAAGAGATATCATCAAGAGAAAAAAAGGGGGGAACAATAAACCCCCTAGGTTCCAACAAAAAAGATGTAACAAGAGTATTATAGGTAAAAAGCTAACTAACAAGTGTCAAGAACACCAGCAAACTAGTGCGCAATAATGAATATTTTCTAATGTAAGAATGTTGATAGTGTGAGAATGAGATTCACTTTCATAGAGATACTTATTTTAGATCAGAAAGCATGTACCAAAAAAAAAAAGTAACAGATAAAGAAGTAAAGAACCACTTGTCCTCTCTTTGACCAGACTCAGTAAATGCCCACACTTATTACTGTACCCGAGAGAAGAGAGGAAGTGCTGGAGAAGGAAAGGATAAGCTGATAATAAAAATTACAAATGGTTATCACGTATCACTTTAGAATATCACCAATGTCACACATACTTCAAGCATCACTGAAATTTATATTGTATCTGATATCAGATCATTAAGCTGTATGATTTTCAATGAATACCTACAAGGCTACAACACCATTACACACATTACCTCCATTTCAATAAGATGTCCTATCATTATCTCAGATGGCCGAAGACCTTTTTGGAGGAAATTTCCAACAACATCATCCATGCGTTTTCGTAGGATTGGATATCGTTGGAGCTCATTTACCATAGAACGGTGACTCATCTAAGAATAGAAACAAAGAAGTTAAGGTCCAGAGAAGAGGATGGTTGTAGGCTTACAGCTACTCTGTACTGAATTTAATACCAAATATGCACCTTGATTAGCTCATCATAGATAAATCTGGCACACTGAAGACTAGGATCCAATAGACGTGCTATTTGTTTTCTAACAAGAACTTCAAAAGAAACCTGCAAAGTTTGAATTATTATGCACAGTAAGCACTAGAAGAACTTAATAGGGAAAACAGATAGGATTTAAGCTTTTATTAAAAGATCTATGACAGAAGTGATAATCTAGGCACAAAAACCTACTTCTGGCACGAAGAGTGCAGACTTGGTACCGGTTGCATTTTGAATGGCAGTACGGATGTCATTATCAGTTAAATCTTTACAAGGATCTACATCCTGCAGAACATAAAAAAAATGATAAAAAACAAAACTTCATTTAGCTGCTAGTCTCTCCACATCGAAATTGGTAAGGCAACTTACAGACAAGATTCAACCTACTCCATAATATAGACAATACTGTAATTCTTTTGCCCAACCACCTACCACTATATCTTGTATTATAGTGTAATATTATGTCTTATTACCAAGTAACTGACACAACACAAAATAAACACATGAATAAAATGCTTCCTTGTAGGTGTGTTTCATGACCCCTCATTTCAGTTGCACAGTAAACACTTCTAGTATAATACAATATATTAATCCTGAAAATCCAATTGCATAATCAGTTGACAGCATAACGGACTGAGCCAACTCTACGCATGTTAGCTCAACTTGCAAATTAAGTTACAGTAGAATTTATAGTCCAGGATTTAACAGCATTCAGATCAATAGACAAACCTCCAATGCCTTCACAAAAATATGTTGGAAAATATAATGGATTCTCGCTCCACCAGACAACTCAGATGTTGACATTTCTTCATTTTTGCCTTCAATCATTGAAGAGAATGCTGCTCGGGGGGGAAAAAAGAAGGAAAAAAAAAAAAAACAAGAATCAAAAGGGCAAGCTCTGTCTTTCCTTCTCTGATAGGAAGTGGCATAAGCAGAAAAAATGGTTGAGGTATCTAGTATCATTAGAGATAAATGCAGATGACCAAGTGGGAATGTATAATGCCTGGATTATATTTCAAAAGATAATGTAACAATGAAATGTTAACCTCTTATACCTTAGTGCACATTTATTGGTATAAAATAAAAACAGAATCATGTAAATACATAAATATGAGTGCATGAAACACGGGATGCACAGGCACAGAATATTCATATTCAAATAATCCCTGTGGAGTGTGGAGGTTAAGTAGTCAGGTACAAAATGATCATGAATAGCTCAGCTCATTTAAGGCTCTTACGTGAAAGGTGTATATGATGTGCTTCACCAAGTAACAGTAAGCAAATTCACTGCTTGAATCTCTCAGATATGATACACGTACAGAGAAACAGACAACAAGTACCTTCTGAATATTTAGAAAGAATGTTGAGTATTAGTGCTCCCTGGTCAGCCTGTTCATTATGAAAAGGTAAAGAATTAGCAATCAATATAGTAAGCTAATTGTTTAGTAGTATCGAACACAAAATAGTTTCAATTAGCAATTAATAGTAATGTCATGAGGAACAATGGTTGCTGATATAAATAAATGCCAGAAATATAAGAATGACTTTTGTTTAACTTCAAATCTTAGAGTGAGCATCTTATTTGTTTCTTGGGGAAAAAAAATATAGCACAACCCAAAACAGTAACTTAAAAGGGACAACGTCAGTGAGATTACATACCTTTGACTCTGTCATTTCTCCATAGCTAGCATGCTCCTTTGAAACAGAGACCAGTGCAGCACTAATGCACGACTTCAACCCAGGGAGAACAGTCTTTATATGCTGCACAAGGATCTGTTAAAAGCAGAGAGATTATACATCAGCAAACAATGAGACACTATCCTTCACGCTAGTGTCAAAAAGAAGATTGTCAATTATATTTTTCAAATAAATTATCATCTGCAACTCAATTTCTTTGCATTAGTTACATAGAGGCATTTGATATATGTCATCAGTCCTATGATAAATAATGTCAACAAGATATGCACAAGCTAATGTAAATGGACTCTGCACAAAAACTCAGTCATCATTCACATAGTGCAAACTTTACATGAAAAGAGGGAGGGAGGGAGGGTGGGTTTGGGGGGGGGGGGGGGGGGGAACGAGTCATATACAGAAATCCTATTGAATAAGACACTAAAACTAGTTACACTTTAATGTCAATTCCAGTAGGGGCACAGATAACGTTACCTGGTTCAACTTCTTGGCTAACTGAGGGACTCCACAACGGTCAGCAATATCGATGTACACCTGCCATAAGAAGGTTCACAAGTAATTTACTAATTGCATGAGAAGGGCAGTAGTCTATAATCAAATCGGAAATGGAAAAAAAAAAATCAAGCACGTACCTGACGACTGCGAAAGAACTTCTCCTCTGCAATAAGGGCATCCTTGATGCTCCGGTTCAGTTGAATATCCTGTTTAAACACAGACACACAGTGAACTGTAAAGGACACTTCACTGTCCTATCTTATATACAATGAATGATTCTCTTACCCCCAACATAAACTTTTTATTCAATGGTTACAGCATGATATACATTCTGGAAGTTCATTGGATGCTACATAATATTACCCCTCGCATCTTAAGAACACTAAGACATTGGTTAAGATTACTTTCAAATTTTAATTAACGTGTTCAAGTAGAACATTAGATAAATGTGTATTGGTTTTCAGGAAGAATGTTTCCATAAAAGGGACAAGAAAACGTGTGTTGTTTATCATAGATGAATTATGGGTAGGTAGACTTAATAGACGTTTGTTTTTTGCCTATAGGTAAGAAAAAAAGGTGTTGCTTAAAAATCTAAAACATGGAAGGGAACACCTCAATTATATCCGCAAAAGATTAAATTGATATTAGATAAGAAGGGCCAAGTATATGCAGAAGAAAGCTGAGCAATCAAATAGTGAAGTTTTAAAAAAGTGCAAATTTTGAAGCAAATAATTTCAGTCCTGGTCCAAAGTAGTTACAAAGAGGATAATAATGAATGTAAAATTATCTATCTGAAACTGAAATATTACCTCCTGGCTGCGATTCACAACACCTACGTAGCCAAGCCGAAGAGGAATCACTTTCCCAAGCAAAAAATTGCGTGCATCAGTACCTCTATCCATAATATCTAACTGGAGAAGCAAGAGAGCATAAAATGCTTGACGAAAAACACAAGCCAACTGGAAATATACACCAAAAAAAAATATTACAGATGTTTACCTTTGTAATCACACCAATTGTTCTATGACCTGCAGTTAGAGACTTTTACACATAAGCTTTAGAATCCAAAATTTTAAATTCTACTAGGGCTAAAATAATGAGAATAAGTCTTTTAATGTCAATGAAAATATTAACAATGCACCGTCAGGATCTGCAGTTCCAGCCATCTGAAGAGCATCTGAGTTTGCCAGATCAGAATTTGCTGGAGTCACAGCCAGGATTAGGCAACTTTCCCGTCTGATAACATTATTTATCATATTTCTAATAAGAAACTCGATATCAGATGGCTGATCACCAACAGGAACTTTTGTCAGGCCCGGTAGATCCACAAGAGAAAGGTCAAGTACATTCGGAGAGTAAATCTTTAAGCGTATTGGTTTTTCTGAAACACCTTTGTTACCCCCTGCTTCTTTCTCTGTTTCAGCCTAACAAAACACAAGATCGTCTAGTTCAACAAACAGACAAATTAAACAGACTACAGAACAAATAAAGTAACAGAAACAAAAGAGAATCACTACCGATGAATGAAAGCAGCGTGGCTTTAGAATTTTCACGGAACTAAACATGACATATTGTTTTGATACATAAATCCACTAGTTAACATATTCTGTGCGGATTTAAAATGAATAGCTGCTGTATTGTTGGAATGTGTCAAAATTGCATGACCAAATTGGCGTTCATATATGACTCTGGAAATTTTTCCAGTAAGTGCTAAATCTTCATCACAAGAAGCTAGGTATAGTTTCAGTACTAAGCACAACGAGATCATATACAGCCACATTGGTTGGAGAGTGTACCCACAGAAATATATATTAAAGAATGTTCTCTTATGAATCATAAGATATATAGCTTCGCTACTTGCATCCCATCCTTCAGATTATGGCATTACAGAAAAATATAACATGTTTAGGATGTATCCTTTGAACTAGAAACAAAATCCTTTTTTTTTACTCAGATTGACATGCAAAAAACTAATTCATATGAAACCACAATTTATTTTAAATCGCAATACATTACTCGATAACCAGAATTTCCACAACAGTAACCTGTATCTCATTCCGAATTTCATTGAAATCAAAGAACTTCTTCCCCGGCAAATGCAAGAACTCTCCCCACTCTTCCGCTGTGCCATCCGCCTTTCTTTGCCTATGCTCGAGCTGCAGCAGGAGTGGGCGGCGCGTGCAGATATCATTTCCTCGTGGCAGGAAATCACGGCCGACGAGCGCCTCTAAAACACTTGATTTGCCGCTACTCTGACTGCCGATCACGGCCACTTCCGGCAACTCGATCTTGGATTGACTACCTAACTGCGCAAAAATATCCTGCAGTTTATTCACTATGGGTATCACCGAGTGTCCAAGTGGCGTCGCTGCCACGCCACCGCTCGACGCCGACGATTTACCGTCCGCCATCAAATAAAGTAACGAAGGCAATACGGATTATGCAAGTTGCGAAGTTGTAATTTGATAGCAAGTAGGATTGGATATGCGAAGGGGAATCGAGAGTGAGAGTTAAAACCCTACTCAGCGTTTGTAAGAGGGCGGTGACGATAATGGGGGCGTCTAAATTGCTCGGGGAGAGAAAGACAGAGAGGGAAGCGAGAGTAGCGTGTGAGTGAGTGGATTCCCCCAGCGCCTAAGAAACAAGTCTTAGAGCATCTCCAATCTTTTCATTTACAATGGTTCGCACTACATTTACATATATATTTTTTAATTTTTAATATATTTAATTTATATAATTATAATTTAAATATAAAAATATTACAATTTAAATTTAAAAGTATTACAAAATATTACATAAATAAAAATATTTTTTTTTAAAATCTAGCACGGATAAACAGTGCACGCTAGAATCAGTGCGATACTGTTCACAACTCTCATGTAGTACTGAATTGTAGCGCTGTGTTTGAGGTAAAATTCATCTCCACCCTGACGCATAGTGTAGTATTGAAGTTGCTCTACAGTGTGAAAATCTTTCAAAAAAAAATCTTAACAATGTTAAACGCCACTTATAACGGTAGAGCCGTTAGAATAAGCGCAGACTTTCTAATTTTTTTTAAATATATGTGTATACTAATTAAAAAAGTAATAATTTAATAACAAATAAAATTATACTTTTATGCGGAAGAAAAAGGTATATATTTATATAAATATTTTGAACTGATTTATAAATATTATTTTTTTAATTAAATGTAAATACCTTTTTTTATACACATAATTCATTTTTATTTATAATTTTGTGAATCATTTTATTTGAGTAAGTCTCTTGTGCATCAAATATATTGTGAAACTTAAATATATATTTAAAGAGTAAATCTTGTGTAAGAAGATCTCATACATGCATTTATTAATATAAAGTTACCACTTTTTAAAAATGATATATTTTTAATAGAATGTAATAATATTTTTATTAAAAGTGACTATCACTTTTTATTAAAAAATTTATTACTTTTTATTTATAATTGATAGGTCTCACATTCTCATATAATTTTTTTTTCAAATGTTAATATTATTTTTGAAAAGTTACACATGTTACTATTAAAAAATTAATTTTTTTAATAATATAATTTATAACAATATCATATCTAACTTTTATATTTACCTGGAGCATACAAAACTAAATTTTTTTCTTATAGTATTTCATTAGCTACTAATATGGTTGCCTAAAACTTAGTCGCACCTCTTGATCTAATTTAAACCCATAAATTTAAAAAATAAAATAAAAAATCCGTAGAGTCAGTTTGTGAACTTAAAGTATTGATTTTATTTATATAGAGTAACTTTTTTAGGCTAGTGCTCTTATTCATTCATTAAATTTATATAAATTGAGTCTAAAGTTGTCCTATGCTGTGTGCAAAACTTATGGAAGTGTATCTACATTTTCTATTTAAAATATTTTTTAATCTTCAAAAGACATTCCACAGCATATTATCTCCTTTAGTCTAATCACTACTTTTATTTAATTATTTTTTTATTCTTGCAGATTATTTTTATGTCCACTTAGATACGCAAATTTATAAGGTAAATGTAATTAGCGGTGGAGGAAATATCGGTATATCGCACTTATCGTATCGAAAAATATTGAATTTATTGAAATTTTCGGTACAATATGATATCGTATCAAAATTGTAACGGTATATAAATATAAAAATTTCGGTATATCGTGATATACCGAAAATTTCATATTTAAAATATTTCGTATATCAAAAAAATTAAAATTTTCAGTATACAAAAAATATCAAAAATTTCGGTATACCGTTGTATTTGCAGCGGACGTGAATCAGAGAGAAAGGGAAGAAGAAAGAGAGAATTGGAATATTTTAAAATTTTAGTGGATAGTGTATTTATTCGGGCCCATACTAATAACAAACAGATAAGCCCAAAAAAGGCCAAGAATAGAATCATACAAATAAGATAGGGCCATAGTGATTGCTCTTAGGTAGTGGTGTGAAGTAATAACCACACACAAAATCTCATCCATAATGGCCTTCAGTTTCTCCTCTTCCATCGCAACTCGGAGTTCATTAGCAAACCCAGTTTCAGTTTCTCCTCTTCCATCCCAAATCAGCCAACTTCGACTGCTCACCAAGTCCGAGTTGAACGAGTCGTCATCCAAACTCACAAAGCTTGAGATAGGGTCTCCCATCATAGTCACCGAGGCCCCTAACTTGCTAAAGACTGCTGCTTCCGTCCCTTGCTTGCGTGTTAATGACGGTTTAGTTAAGCCAGGCGATGTGGGCAGGTACGACTTTAAATGTATATTTGATTTAAATGATAAAATTATTTATTCAGCAAAAATATGCATGTTTTAATCGAATAAATAAGTTTATCCTTTTAACAAAATACAAGTATACATTTTCTTTTATAAGATATTAGTTGAGATAACAAAATTTTCAACGATAGTGAGAATAAAATCTCATTGTTCTATTTTACTCTTACATATATTGAATATAGTGAGAATATATTCAGTTTCATTGTCATTGAAAAATTTTCATATCAAAGTGTAGAGACTTCAACGTGCAACATTTTAAAGTAGTGCAAAAAGTCTTTTGTATTTAGAAGGTTACGAGAAACACAGTTTGTGCAAACTTTAAAATCAGTGTTCAGACCTCAACGATATTGACAAAATAAAATAGTTAAATTAATCTTCCATCTCAGTATTACATGTCACTATTCATTCCCTACCGATATCTATAAATTACAAGACCTTTACACTAAAAAAAACTATTTTGTTCATTTAAAAATTACAAATCAAATCCACTAAAAAAATTTGTAAGTGAAATGGAAAAATAAAATTGAACAGAAAGAATAATACAATAAGAAATATAGGCAAAACATTAAAAAAAATATTTTATTTGTGTTATCCGTGTTTTGTAATTTAATATTCGATTTCATAAATTTTTTTCTAGACTCAAAATACTTAACACTTTTTATTATTATCGACGGAAAGAGTATATTGCAAGTGCATGTGTGCAGCTTGTATATGCAGACTATTAGAAATTTTAAATTTTGTGTAGCTATTGTTATTTGATTTGGTTAGTGAAAATTAATGTTGTGGATTTTGATGCCCAAAATAATTGACAGGATCGTGTCAAGGAAGCCAAAGGATGTGTGGGCAGTTCGTCTCAGTATTGGTACTTATCTCATAGATGGAAAATATTTCAAGCCCTTGGAACTTGATGATTAACTTATTATGTATACTATGCCAAGTTTTATACTTGTATATTGAAAATTTAAATACTATTGCAAAGTCTAAGCTAACAATGCATTTGTGTGTGTGTGTTTTTTTTAACTAGTAGTACTGTTGTATTTGGAATAACGCTTAGGTTACTGGCATTAGTCAAAATGGTAAATATACTACCTCTGAAATATTCGATTATTTGTTTTAAATTTTCAAAAAAATTTGATAATTATTTTTCCAACATTTTTTCATTTTTTGAAAAATAAACACTTTCTAAAAAAAAATTACGGAACGGAGGCTAATATATTTATCAAGGTAGAGTATTGCCCAAAGAATGGGTCTTGGAATAAATGGTTGGCTCACTCTACACATTAAGGTCCAACTCCAACCCACGAATGAGAAATATGCGAAATCATAATATCGTCAAAAAGGGACAAATGTAGAAGGATTTCTTTTAAAGGAAATAATAAAATTTTAAGTGATTTTTGTGTTGATTTAAGTGCATAATATATTTTTGAATTCTAAAAATTATTTTACTAATATTTTAAAAATTAATCGATAATACTTTAAGTACAAAAAATATATAGTTCGCTGTGTTATTATATAAAAATCAAAATTAAGCTTAAAATTCAAGTGCATGACAAAGTACATGTTATGCACTTGACTGCATATAAGAATTGGTGCAAAGTTTTAGATCTTGTTGTTTTTCGATTTGAGAGAGATTTGTCAAATTTAGATAGAGATATAAAGTTAATAGTAAATTTATGTTGGGGCATCTCCAACAATCCTCCAAAATAGAGGATATTCTTGGATTTAGAGTATTTCACATTTCCAACAATACTCTAAAAATCATATGGAGGATGAAGGATCATCCAAAATCCTCTATATTTGGAGTACTCCATCCTTATTTTGGAGGATGATTTTAATTACAATATTGTCATTTTCTTTCCTTTTTTCTAGAAAATATAATAATATAGAGTGTTGTTGTTGGAGAAGATTTTTGATATAGAGGACTCTATCCTTCATTTTGAAGGATAGAGTACTTCAAAATAGAGGACATTGTTGGAGATACCCTTATAATATGAGATAGAAGAGTATTGGTAGTTGTAATTTTATATTAAATCAATACTTTAATAATGATGAATATAATTTTTTATCAGATAAGGATATTTATTCCTTTCAAAAGAACATAATGACATAAAATATGCCTACAATTCTTAGACGAAAGGAGAACCAAATGCACAAATGGTATCGGCCTAGTACTTGCTTAGGATTTTCATGCAATTTTTTTAGAGAAAAATTACACAGAATAAGATTTTTCGCCAAAAGTCAACTCCAAACTCTCGTTTTAGTTTCCTTTAACATCTTTGTTACTCTGAACTCTCCACCCTCAAACCAACATTTGTTTCTCTCTTTCCACATTAATAATGATATATTATTTTATTATTGTTAATTAATAAATAATAATTAAAATTTTACTTTCATCATTTTACTTTCACTATTTTTTACTTTAAAAATAACAATATTATGACATAAGAGATGCCTACTTTAAATTTTTACTTTCGTCATTTTACTTTCACTACTCTTTACTTTAAAAATACTGACATAAGATATACCTACTTAATTTAAATTGTTCAATTAAGTAGGCATATTCGTCATTTTACTTTCATTATTATTTACTTTTAAATAATAATATTAAATGTATAAAAATAATTTGATTATAATTCAATTTATGATGATAATAAAAAAATATACTCTCCATTTATTGATTGAGGGTATATTTGTTAGTTTTATTTTATAAAAAAAATAGTATATTGTTCAAGAAGATATTAAAGAATATAGCCATATCATATGTAAATGAATGATATTTTGAAGTGTTATTTAAAAAGAGTAGATTTCCTTTCTTTTATATGTGATTTTTTTTTTCATTTTTGAATTTTCATCCATCTAAAATGGCATAGTTACCTAAAAAGGGAATAAAATAATAAGATTAGAAAAAAATTGAGAAATGTACCAAAAATGTTGGAGCTGAGTGCTCTGACCACCAAATACTGAACCAAGGGCGTTTTTGTCCAGTTAAAAACAAATTGACCGATTCTCTCGAAGAATTATCTAGAATTATGTGGATGATGACCCACCCACATTTAGGCGTAACGGGCTTACGGAAACTCGATACAGAGGATTATAGCTCTTACGCGCATATATCTATATATATTGTCTCTGGCTGCCATCGAGGCCACATTTCGCGTTGTATTTGCTTCTCATTCAAGGGTTTCACAGTAACAGCCTACAGAGTACAGACAAATTAAACAGTAAACATGCCTCGCCGTAGCTCCGGTGGTGAGTTCTCGTTTCTTTGCTTCATTTCTACTTTTTCCGCCGGTATATTTTAAGATCTATTTTTCGATTGGATTTCTCCCCCCGGGTATCGGTTGAAGTTGACTCTAGATGTTAGATTTTTGTTGGTTGGGCATGAGATGTTGTACGGCTGTCTAGGGTTTCTAATCCTTATTAATTTTAGGAATGAAATGCGTGGATTTCACTCGATTTCTATTAAATTCAATGATATGAAGGTGTAGAGGATGAATTATTTGTGATTATCTCTTTAATATGATTTCACGGGTTCGTTGACCTTCATCGCTGAACTGGGCGCATTTTGTAAAGTGTTATAGACCAGACGCCCCAAAATATTTTTGCAAGCTTGAATATTTAATTTAGATTTCCGATGTGATTAATTGGGTATTCTTATATATAGGACTAGTTTGTATTTAGTTTTCTTGTATGTTTGGCCGTTAAGCCAATTAGCTGATCCTGTTTAATAAGCACAGAGCCGCTAGATTGTTTGCCTTCTGAAGCTAAATACACTTTTGCATTTGGTTAACTGTGTTTCATATGCATTATTGTCTGAAGGTATTTCTGGGTCTTTCCCCATCTCAGTAGTCTAAATTTCCGCTTGTTTCTGTTTAGTGCTTTTAATGACTCTTGATCTGACCTTTCCTAGGCGAGATGTTATTATTCCACCCTGCATAAAATCAGTTGCATATCTTCTTTCTTTTCTAAATTACGTGATTATCCCGCTCAGATAAATCTTTTAGGTGTCCGAGTGTGTAAAAGAGAGAATGGATTGTATGCTACTTGAGCAATATCTGTACTTGAATAGCTTTATTGGTATTTAAGTGGCATGTAGATTGTGGATGCAAGATACTCAGTGAGAGATAGGTGCAATTTAATTCTGTCTGGTAGCTTCTAACTATTGGTGTTTCCTATTTATCAGGAAGATCTGCCCGCCCAGCCCCTCGTCCAGCTGCACGTAGCCCGCCTCCTCAAAAAGGTGTTTCTGAGTATTTGAGTTTCATTTTGATTACTTATATTACTACTTTATTCAGAAACAATCACTATAAAATGCTGCTATTCTGTTCACAATTTTGTTTTCTTTTAATTTTTTTTCTCCTTTTCTCCTGGTATTGGTATTTGTTGTACTCTGAGGCATACACCTTTAATATCCTAGCTAAAATTTTGTATTGTTTTATATTGCAGTGAATAATGCTCCTCCTCCAGCAACTGTCCAGAGCGGCTCTGGAGGATCCATGCTTAGTGGCATTGGTTCTACCATAGCTCAAGGTTTGGAGACACTAGCTGAAACATTTTTTCAAAATGGTTTTCATACCTTTGCGGTACAAACAGAGAATTGAATGGCTTTCAATTTGTCTCATTTTTCCCTTTTGTCTTTTACTTTATAGGGATGGCATTTGGCACTGGGAGTGCTGTCGCACACAGGGCTGTTGATGCTGTTATGGGTCCTCGGACAATTCAACACGAGACAGTTGTCTCTGAAGCTGCAGCAGCTCCAGCGTCTGCTGCACCCAGCATGGGTGGATCTGATGCTTGCGGTATGCATTTCAAGGCATTTCAGGATGTGAGTGCAACTATCACTTTACCCACTTTATATTTTTTAACTTGTGTTAGATATTCTAACTGGAACTGCTTATTCATGTTATTAATGATTAATTGGGGAATTTCTTGACGTGCAGTGCATGCGTAGTATGTTTTTTAATTTATCAGTGTTGGGTCTATGGTAGTGAATGGGTCAGAAAATTGGAGATTAAACTAGGCAATGTGGTGGATGGATCTTTTTGTGTGTGAGATTATCTTAATTTTCGAAAGTGGTGCACGAACATAATTTTTGGCATCATGTACTGTTGATCCTTGTGTTCATGTGTAGTTAATGGCTTTCTTGGTAGTGCATTGGTTATATCATTCTTCTGAAATTTGAAGGGAAATTAAAGGTGCCATTTTTTCTTTTTGCAGTGTCTGACCAGCTCTGGTAATGACATCGGCAAGTGCCAGTTCTACATGGACATGTTGTCTGAATGCCGCAGAAGCTCTGGTTCAATGATGAGTTCCTAATTGCAGTGCCCTGTTTCACGACATTTGATCCATCATTAGTTCCTAAAAAGCAGTGCCCTGCTTCACTACATTTGATTGATACTTCTTTGGAACATTTATGAACACTTCATTATAAATTGTTAAGGACGTCCGTCATTAAACTGATGTTCTTGTAGACATGGTACTGCTAGGCTTTTGGCCATATCTATGGTGTATTTGGTGCCATTTATATGTGATTTCGGGTAATAAAATACATTATAAACCTTTATGCAATGTTTGCTGTATATGGATGGCATTCTTTTTCTCCTTTTCCCTTTTATATTTCTGAGTTCATGTTGAAGGAAATGATAGAATATCGTTCTATAGTTGCCTTAAAATTTCTCAATTTTGATTAGTTAAAATACTGAAAGGATTTGATACAATAATTGGCGAAGGAAAAATATTGTTCTTAATTAATACTATTGCCGTGGAGCTCTTGAGATGTATTACCATATTAGTATTGGCTGTGGCACTTTCTTTTTCTTATATATACATTGCATTGATGTCGATGAGTAAACATGAACTGAATGGCTATTCTGCATCATGTATTTTATTACAATTGAATGGTGATGTGAAACTAAGTCAGTAGTTGTAGTCGATATTGAAGTGTGGTGCTGCGAAACTAAGTCAGTAGTATGTCGATATTGAAGTGAATGATACATGATCTGTTAATGTTCTGTTTTATTTCGAGCATTCGAAAGAGTTAGATTTATAGAAAGGGCCTGTTTGTTTCATGGAATGAGATCAATTATCTGTGATAGGATATAATATGATTAGATGAATTAATTGGGATGATTAAAATTTTGTATAGTCTTTCCATGTGTTTGAATTGTTGGATTGGACTATAATTTTTTCTCACTTGTTTCTTTGGACTGAATTCTTCAAGAATTGGAAGATTGTTTGTTTCATTCTAGAGCCTTACCCTCTGTCGTGAACCAAACAATTGATTATCAAAAAATAAAATTATCTATGAAGGTTGATTTTCACCAATTTTTAGGAGTAGACAAGGCCAAAAAATTTGTTCATTGTACCTATTTAATGGTTTTTGAGAGAATATTTGAGCTCGCAGAACACGAGGACAATAATTTTGTTAAGTTAAAAAGGAAAAAAGAAAATGGAGCCGATATCCCCTCCTCCAAGAAATATGTGAAGAGTTGCATGTTCTCTTATCGCGGTGAATGCGATTTCTTGGCCCAAAAGTTAATGATGCAATACAAGCCACCTGCCTTTATATATGCCTGCCTGCTCTACATCTTTATCTTCACCTTTACTCTTGCCCTTTTTGTTTCTTCATTAATCATGAGCTCTCCTCCTCCTCCGCCTTCCGCCTCTGTTGATCAGCCTGAGACTCGGAGTAGCTTCGGTAATCAGTCCATAAATGTATAAATTTATGGCTATAGACTTTTATCTGACGGGTGTGTTTTTCCTTGTAGTAATGGAATTTGGTAGTACAATTATGGCTCTAGCGAACAGGGCTATGTTGGCTCGATCTGATGCTAATACCAGTGTCCACTCTGAGGCATTCCAAGATGTAAGTCCAACTATTTTATGTATGTTTAATCAGAGTTGTTGTTCCTTAAATTTCTCTGGTAATTTGAATCAAAATCTTTGCAATCCCCTGCTTCTTGATATCATAATGAATAAATATTATTCCTTTCTTTCACCCAACGTGTTCCAACTTTTCGTTTTGGATTGACCACCAAACTTGTTTATTTAGAATGAACAATACTGACAAACAATTATTTTATACATAAATTGATCTCTCACAACACTTCATAATATCCTTACCTAATCATATTTATAAAAGAAAATTTCATTTAAGTGGCACAAATTTAGTGCGCAGAATGTAGATGAATATTGGTCGGATTTTCTTTAGAAAAAGAATCCTCCAGCTTTTGTATCTCCTGTAATTACGTATTCATATATGATATAATTGATTCAAAATTTTGAAAATAAATTTGTGCTGATTTTTTTTATTTCCTGCAGTGTCTGAATAACCATGAATTTGATGACATGTGAAAGTGCCAGTACTACGTTGATATGTTGGCTGATTGCTGCAGGAAGTCGAGTTGCTAATTGCGTCTCCTACTTCACCACAGGCTTCGCCAATCAGTAATACTAATTGTTGAGATTTAAGTTTGCCATAGAAAATATGTTTCTTGTTTCACGAATTTTAATCTAGTTTTTTTTTTTTTTTTTCGACTCCTATCATTAAAATTAGTTGTATTGTTAATTACTACGTCGATTAAGGAATAAAGATAATATAGCATTATTTTCTGAAAATGGACGAAGTGCTGATTTCTGCATACATTTCAGTCTTGCATGATTTTTATTTTTCCTATTACATGCTCTAGTTTGGGGATTTTGCCTCTATTCTAGACTCTCTAGTCAATATTGTATTACATGGGGCATAAAAGAAATACTACTACGAGTACGAGGTAACAACACAAGGAGTATGATCATCCTACGCACCACTATTATTTTGCCAAGAAATATCATAGCTTTCACGTGGTTTTTTTTTTTTGAATTAGAATTAAATTAGACATTGGTGATAATTTTAATATTTCTTGTATTATATAATTTCGGTGTGGAGGGAGTACTAATTAAATAGAGAAAAACTCACAATTGTATGAGAGTTAGTTCTATTTAAAACAAAAAATACATATAATGTGATGATTATACAAATTTTTATGAACAAAGGAAATTATCATGTATGTATAAGTTTAATCACCACTTAATTCTATATAAATACACTACCTTTTATGAGTTTGATATTTGATATTATTAACACAGTTTTTCCAAGTCCCTGGAAAATATTTTTTCCCATTGTATTTCTCATTCAAAAAATATTTTTTAATATAAAAGTTTGTTAGTTTTTATAATTTATATATATAATATATGATGTGAAAAAAATATATAAAAAAGTAATTTCACACGTGTACGCCAGCGTAACAATATTTCACGCGTTCCGGCGCGACATGTCATCAGTTAATTTTTTACAATAATCGTGAACATCATAGTTAAATTGAAAGTTGAATAAAAGATGAAAAGTTGAATAAAGATAATCTATTTATATAGAATTAACCCTTTAGTTTATAATTCTATTTCTATTTATTTTGATTGTTTGGTAATTTATTAATCTATTCTAGCACTCACATTCAACTTCACATCCCAAAAACCACCATCAATGTACATATCTTATTTTATATAAAATGTAGAAGTAATAATATTGACAGATTACATGGATTTCCCCTCCCTCGAGAAATTCCAGAAATTTCCCATCCTCCAAGAAATATCTGATGGTAAGCCGTACCTTGACCCCACCAAGAGTACGTTGCCTCGTACTAATTCGTTCCATATTTCTATCAATCATTCATATTTTGACACGTGGTGGCCTCTGAAAACTATATATATTGGCTCCACAATGTAATTGTTTCTCGTTTTCCCTTTGTTGCATATTTCTGCTAGGCCTTATCCTGCCGCCCCAGAAACTGAAATCATGCCTCGCCGTAGCTCTACTAGTGAGTTTATCTGTTTCTTCCTCCAATTTTTTTCACACTATTCATTCTCAATTTTGTCCGAGGGTTTCGTGTTCCAATTTTTTTTTTTCCCGGATTTGTGGTTGGAAGTTCGCAACAGAGGTTTGATTTTTGTAGTTTATTCAGCTGTTTCGTTGTATCGTACAATTCTTCGATTTGAGGTGTTCGTTCTTTGTTTCCCTGATCACTGATTTTGTTTGTGTTCTGAGCCGAATGCCGATAAACTTTTTGATTGGGAAATTGAATGAGGTTGATCATATGAAACTAATTACTCTGGATCTGGATCCTATTAATTAAGTAAATTTGTCGTTGTTTAATGTCTCAGCGTGCATTAATCCCTTGTTTTGTCTTGCATAATAACACACATGCCTCATGCCTGGCTCTTTGAGGGTAGATTCCGTGATTTCTTCAGGGAAACTGTATATTGACATTGATTGCAAACGACTTCTGCACTTATATAGCTTTATTAATGGCATCAATGATTTAAACTACTTCTCTCATTACTTGCTGATCTAAATTTTCAGGAAAATCTGCAGGCCGAGCTTCCCGTCCAGCTTCATCACGCCGGCCGCCCCCTCAACCAGGTCCCTGTCCTGCATTTAAAACATTCATGTTTATAACTGAGTGGATTAATTTGTAATTAAATCACCTCTCTGTTCACCTTTAGTTTCCCTTTCTCTTCACCCTTAGCCTTAGAACCTATTGTACTTGTTAAGCTTAAGAAGATGGCTTCTAACTCATGTTTATCATCGTCTATGCTCAGTGCATCATGCTCCTCCTCCAGCTCACGTGAAGAAAAGTGAAAGCACCGGATCTATCATAGCTCAAGGTTTGAAGACACTAGCTGAAACATTTTTTCAAAATGGTTTTCATACCTTTCCTGTACAAACAGAGAATTGAATGGCTTTCAATTTGTTTCATTTTTCCCTTTTGTCTTTTACTTCCATAGGGATGGCATTTGGCATTGGGAGTGCTGTCGCACACAGGGCTGTTGATGCTGTTATTGGTCCTCGGACAATTCAACACGAGACAGTTGTCTCTGAAGCTGCAGCAGCTCCAGCTTCTGCTGCACCCAGCATGGGTGGATCTGATGCTTGCGGTATGCATTTCAAGGCATTTCAGGATGTAAGTGCAACTATCACTTTACCCGGTTTATATTTTTTTATATTGTGTTAGATAATCTAACTGGAACTGCTTATTCATGTTATTAATGTTTAATTGGGGAATTTCTTGACGTACAGTACATGCGTAGTATGTTTTTGAATATATCACGGTAGAGTGTTGGGTCTATGGTAGTGAATGGGTCCGAAAATTGGTGAATAAACTAGGCAATGTGGTGGATGGATCTTTTTGTGTGAGATTATTTTAATTTTCGAAAGTGGTGCACGAACACAATTTTTGGCATCGTGTACTGTTGATCCTTGTGTTCCTGTGTCTAGTTAATGGCTTTCTTGGTATTGCATTGGTTATATCATTCTTCTGAAATTTGAAGGGAAATTAAAGGTGTCATTTTTTTCTTTTTGCAGTGTCTGACCAGCTCTGGTAATGACATCGGCAAGTGCCAGTTCTACATGGACATGTTGTCTGAATGCCGTAGAAGCTCTAGTTCAATGATGAGTACCTAGTTGCAGTGCCCTGTTTCACCACATTTGATCCATCATTAGTTCCTAAAAGCAGTGCCCTGCTTCACTACATTTGATTAAGGAATAAAGATAATATAGCATTATTTTCTGAAAATGGACGAAGTGCTGATATCTGCATATATTTCAGTCTTGCATGATTTTTATTTTTCCCTTTATATGCTCCAGTTTGGGGATTTTGCCTCTATTCTAGACTCTCTAGTCAATATTGTATTACATGGGGCATAAAAGAAATACTACTACGAGTACGAGGTAACAACACAAGGAGTATGATCATCCTACACACCACTATTATTTTGCCAAGAAATATCATAGCTTTCAAGTGGTGGTGTTTTTTATTTTTGGATTAGTGGTGTGGAGGGAGTACTATACACTAGTAAAAATCACAATTGTATGAGAGTTAGTGTCTGTTTTCAACTTCTATTAAAAGTGTGGAAGCACTTATTTTTTAAGTTGGTAAGACTCAACTTTTTCAAAAAATAAGTGCTTCTACACTTTTAAGAGAGGTTGAAAATAGGCACTTAGGGTACGTTTGTTTTGGGATTAAGGGGGTCGTGGGAAGTCATGACTTTGAAATCCTGAGATGTGAAAACCTTGATGAATAGTAAAAGTGTTTGTTTGTTTTGGGATTTTAGTAGGGTAGGATGTTACTTTATGTCAACTCAAAGTGTGATAATGATTGATATTATAGGTATAATAGGTATTTTATGAGTGTTGTGTTGGAAAGAGTAATAATAGGTTTAATAGGTATTTTTAGGTGTGGATTGAGTTTGGGATGTGAAATCCGGATGTTACATCCCAAACTCGTGTAGAGACGTGATCGCAAAGTCCTACGTTCATCCGTGCTAGTCCCAAAACAAACATACCCTTAGTGACTGACTTAGTTCTATTAAAAAAAATTACATATAATAATGCAAATTTTTATTGAACAAGGGGAAGTAATACTATAATGTTTATTGCTAGTTCTAAGATAAATGGGTTGGCGGGCTTTGTCTTATTAACTTCTGGTTTGTTTGGCCCAGTAAGAAGGTGACTTTTAAATGTTGAAGGATAAATATGTCAATTCACATGGACACTTTAAAATGGATAAATCCTATGGACTGTAATTCTACCCCTTTCGACTGAGTGCATTGTTAGCCGAAAAGATGATTAAATTGGATAACAGTCTCTAGCCGCAATTTAATTCTCTGGCCATGGTCAACCAAATCAAAGTATGTATTAAAGAGCATTTGGTTTGATTTTAAAATAAAAATAATAATAAATATTATTAAAAAATAATTATTATGAAATTAGTAATTATCTTTTTGTTTAGTTAATTTTTATAATTTTAATTATATATAATAAATAATATCAAATACTATTAATTAAAATAAATTTTCAATTTTTTATTATTTTTTATTTATTTTCATTTTCTCATCCTCATTCTTTTCAATTAAACGGTTCTAAGTTGGATGAAAGAATCTAACTAAATTTGTCCAAGCAAATCAAATAAATTACAAACAAAATTTAAGACGGTTTTCCCTTAGAGATAAAAAGAAAAAAATAAAATACTTTACTCCAACCAAATCAAATTATCTAAGTTCGATAAAAGAATCTAACCGAACTTGTCTAAGGAAATCAAACGTATTACAAGCAAAATTTAAAATGGTCTTTCCCTTAAGATAAAATGGAAAAGAAATAAAATACTTTACACTATGTTACATTTGTGTATATCTCGAATAATTACGTCTTCAGAATTCAAAATTGGTATTCTGAATTAGTCTACCAGCTCAAAATTAAAACCACCTATGTGTATATAGAGTAAACCTGTTTAGTATAATTTTGTAAAAAAGCAAAATTTAATAATTAGATATATACCATACAATTGAATAACATGATCTAATTTTAAAAAAAAAAATCAAGTAGTGGTATATATATTTTTTGTGTTCGGGCTGTCACCTGGTCACCACATGATACCAACCCACAATCAATACGTAGCGGAGCGAAGCCCGCACTTGTCTGATACGAAGCGTGGACAGATCGTATTAGAGTACAATGACCAAATTAGCGCAACCCAAGAGCATCAGTCAACCACGCGGCTATAGTTGTTTTGGCGCAACAACCAAAATACTTGAGGTAGAACCAGGTTCACGATGCCTCCATTAGGACTTGACGACTAGACATTTACGCGCACATGTCTTGTAAAGGTCAGAATCTTATCAAAGAATAGAAATTTTCATTGCACTGAATCAAAGATGTGTGATTAGGCTACAAATGAATTATTGAACTAAAAAAAAATCGCTTATGAGGCACTTGACAAATAGTGATTAGACTCAACCTATCATAATCGCCCTACACTGAACATTAGGTCAGAATAAGCTAGCCCTATGTAATTTATTGTTGTAAATAAATCTCAAATAGAACATTATAGAAGACATATAATCTTTATCAAAAGAGAAAGAAATAATGCAAGTTTGAAAGCTCAACACAATTTGGTTTAAATTAATTCTATTCTATTTTGATTATTTGGTGATTTATTAGTCTAGCACTCACATTCAAATACGCATTCCAAAAACCACCATGAATATGTACATATCTTATTTAAAGTTTCTCCAACGGCTCGTTAAATTGGCGGTTTCCGCCAAATTCTTCTCCCAACAGCTTGCTAAGTGGTTGCGGCAAAATGAAGGTGGGTTGTTTTGGCGTGATGGGAGCGCCACATATAACGCTGTGTAGGTAAGCGCTATCTTTTTTTTTTTAGTTTGCTAGTTTGTTATTTTTTTTAGTTTGTTAGTTCTCTTTTTTAGTTTGTGTTATTTAATTTTAAAATAATTAATATGTTATTTATATATATATATATATATATATATATATATATATATTTGTATTTATTTTACTTTTATACACAAATTAAAAAAAATTACAATAAAATGATACATGTAAAAATAAAATAATATAATTATAATTAAAGAGAATAATTACATAAATTAATAGAAAGATATCAAAAAAGAGATTACATAATCTGTGTCCATTGTAATTTTATTTTTTATTGTAGTTTTATATTTTATTGTAATTTAAATTTCATTTGTAATATTATATTAAATTTTAAATTTAAATTTGTATGAAATTTTTATTCAATTTAACTATTATAATATTATATTATAGTGCTAAAAAAATAGAGCTACTGTTGAGGCCTGAAGTAAAGTGTTGTCTCTATTATTATAGTAGTCAAGGATGAAAATATCGGTATCGACGGAAATATCGGTACCCTGAATTTATGGATATATCGGTGGAAATATTGATATCGATATTCGATATCGGTAAAAAATAGAAAATTCACAGAAATTTCATTAAAATGATGAAAATTTAACATGAAATTTTAGACAATATTATTACTAGTTTTAATACATTAATTGAACTTAAAATCTCAATAAAATTAGAATCTTACAACAAACATATCAAGAAAACATACATAAGAAATATAAAACGATACAACAATTGTTCATAATTATTGAATATTACACAGCTAATACCAAAATAATGTCATATGAGCCTCAAATGTAAAAGAAGAAAGACCATCTTGGTCTAATCAATAATGGTATCAAGTCCCGAGGATTGAGAATTAAAAAAAAAATTATTTTTCGAAATTTCCTGAAATTTTGACCGATAAATTACCAAAATTTCCACGATATTTTTCGATAATCTGCACATTTTGAATTACTCTGGACCGATATCGATATAGTAACCGAAATTTCTGATATTTTTCCGAAATTTAACCGAAATTTTAAAAAAATAATCATTCAAGCGGTACCCTCAAATTTTCGAAATTTCGACAAAATTTTGTGAAATTTCAAACCTTGAGAGTAAGTATTGAATTGACTCCAAAATATAACAATGAAATAAAGATATTGACAGATTATATGGATTTCCCCTCCTTCAAGAAACTCCAGAAATTTCCCATCCTCCAAGAAATATCTGATGGTAAGCCGTACCTTGACCCCACCAAGAGTACGTTTAATTCGTTCCATATTTCGATTAACCATTCATATTTTGACACGTGGTGGCCTCTGAAAACTATGTATATTGGTTCCACAATTAACTGTTTCTCGTTTTCTCTGTTGCATATTTCTGCTAGGCTTTATCCAGTTCTTGTTGCCGCCCCAGAAACAGAAATCATGCCTCGCCGTAGCTCTACAAGTGAGTGTATCCGTTTCTTCCGCCAATTTTTTCACATTATTCATTCTCAATTTTGTCCGAGGCTTTCGTGTTCCAATTTTTTTTTTTCCGGATTTGTGGTTGGAAGTTCGCAACAGAGGTTTGATTTTTGTAGTTTATTCAGCTGTTTCGTTGTATTGTACATTCTTCGATTTGAGGTGTTCGTTCTTTGTTTTCCTGATCACTGATTTGTTTGTGTTCTGAGGCGAATGCAGATAAACTTTTTGATTGGGAAGTTGAATGACGTTGATCATATGATCGACTAACGACTCTGGATTTGATCCCTTTAATTAAGTGAATTTTTCGTTGTTTAATGTCTCATCGTGCAATAATTCCTTCTATTGTCTTGCATAATAACACACATGCCTCATGCCTGGCTCTTTGAGGGTAGATTCCGTGACTTCTTCAGGGAAACTGTATATTGACATTGATTTCAAACTACTTCTGCACTTATATAGCTTTATTAATGGCGTCAATAATTTAAACATGGCGGTACTGCAACGTCTCTCATTAATCAATATTCTGTGGGAATGATCACGTTGTATGTCTGGCCAATTCTCTCATTACTTGCTGAACTGAATTTTCAGGAAGATCTGCAGGCCGAGCTTCCCGTCCAGCTTCATCACGCCGGCCGCCCCCTCAACCAGGTCCCTGTCCTGCATTTAAAACATTCATGTTTATAACTGAGTTGATTCATTTGCTAATTAAATCACATCGCTGTTCACCTTTAGTTTCCCTTTCTCTTCACCCTTAGCCTTAGAACCTATTGTACTTGTACCTTAAGCTTACGAAGATGGCTTCTGACTCATGTTTATCATCGTTTATGCGCAGTGCATCATGCTCCTCCTCCAGCTCATGTGAAGAAGAGTGAGCGCACCTGATCAGCCATAGCTGACGGTATGAGGACATTTTCTGAAACATTTAATTTTTATGATGTTCTTACTTTTATGGAGAGAGAGAGCGAGAGAGCGAGAGAGAGAGAGAGAGAGAGAGAGAGATTTCTATGCATTTGTGCTTTTGTTTATCTTATATATTTCCTTGTCTTCTGCTTCTGTAGGAATAAAATTTGGCATCGGAAATGCTATTGCACACAGGTTTGTTGATGCTATAATGGGTCGTCCCACAATTCGACATGAATCAGTTGCCTCTGCAGCTCCAGCACCCAGTGCATCAAGCATTGGTGGCTCTGCAGCAACTCAGGAGGCTACTGCACCAAGCATGAGTCAATCTGATGCTTGCAGCGAGCCCACAAAGGCATTCCAGGATGTAAGTGCAATAATTTCTTTTGTTTGTAAAACTATTGTCGAATATTCTGATGGGAGCCGCTATAACACCATTATATGCCTAATCTGATGAAATCTCTTGGCATAAAAAGTGTAAGCTCATATGAAGCACACAGTATGTCCGGCGCACTTGTGGATGAATTGTCTTAGTATTAGTTCTTGATGTTTCATTTTTTCCACAGTGCGTGAATAGCTATGCAGATGAAATCAGCAAATGTCAGTTCTACATGGATATGTTGACCGAATGCCGTAAAAATTCAGGTTCCGTGATGAGTTCCTAAATGAGCTAGACGACCTCTGCTCAACAATGTCTTGGATATTTTATTTTAGATATCTATTTGGAGTGTCCATCATTAGATGTTCTTGTTTTTCAATTAACAATTTTTTTCTAATTAGTTAGGATGTTGTTACAAATTAATGAGGCGTGCCAACTCATAGAAATTATATATTTCTGATGATATGTTGCATTTGTGAATTTTTCGTTTGTTATTATTAAATAATATTAGAGCATCACTCTATCTATGCACCAAATGTTGAATTCGAATGTAAAAACACAGATGACGAATCTATAAATTTAACAATGAATGATTATAATAATAATAAAAAAAATTTATCATATTTGTCTCTATCTTCAATTGTGCCCCTTGAGTTTAATTTACAACTGTTTGGGATTAATATCAAAATCATCCTATAACTTTTTCACTTTTTCGATTTGGTCACATAACTATATAATGTTTCAATTTAGTCTAATAACAATTCAAATCTAACCTAATTAGTCTCATAACTATTTAATGTTTCAATTTAGTCTCATAACAATTCAAATCCAACCAAATTAGTCTCATAACTATGTAATGTTTCAATTTAGTCTCATAACAATTCAAATCTAACCAAATTAGTCCCAAATTGCTGGAAATGACATAAACAAATTTGGGACTAATTAGGTTAGATTTGAATTGTTATGGGACTAAATTAGAATATTACATAGTTATGAGACTAATTTGGATAGATTTGAAATGTTATGGGACTAAAATGAAACATTATATAGTTATGTGACTAATTTGGTTAGATTTGAATTGTTATTGGACTAAATTGATATATTACATAGCTATGGGACCAAATCAAAAAAATTAAAAAATTATGAGATAATTTTGGTATTAATCCCCAACATTTCTAGCATCTCATCTTACATGAAGTAAAAGACCAAATACATAAGAATGATGAAAGAGACATGGATGTTCAAGACTAAAAAGCTATTTCTAGAGTCAAAGATGGTCAACCCCAAATCTAATAGCCGGCCACCATACTAAAGCGTTGAAAATTTGATAATTATATAGATACTTTCATTTCATGAAATTTACCAAACTAAAATCAAAACAAGAGTAACTCACATGACCAAAAAGATTCTACCCCACCAATACTAGTAAATTAGTCTCATAACAAGAGAAATCTTTTATTTTTACTAGTAAATGTACAACACAATGAGAATGATCCTTCTACCCCACCAATACCACATTCTTTTAGTTGAACGATAAGGATGATGTTATTATTCAATAAAAGTTTCACATGCAACTTGTATATACCCACCCAACAATTGAAATTATTTTATAATAAAAAATTAAATTTAATTATATTAAAAAAAAATGAATTGGGTATATTAAAAAATTTACACTATTATTACTTTTTATTGTAATCAACTCATAATTCTTGTATAATTAAACTTAAATTAATATGCACTTTACACAAATTCTATTACTCATTATATGACATGTGGATTTATAAAACTCAACTTTAATCACATTTTAAAAATAAATATGTTCCACAATTAAATTAGAAATCTATTTTATACATGTAAACGTCTCTCATATGCAAGACTGTATATGAATACCGAAGTCCTAATTAAAATTACAAAAAGTAGAAAACTGAAAGAGCATAAGTAGGAATATGAAAGCGAAGATTTCTTATATAATTGGTGTATTTATTTAATAATTATAATTATTTACACTAAAAAAATGTAAAATAATTCTATTAATAAATCCAAACTTTCCAAAATCAAACACTTTTATTTAATCAATTTATAATTTTGATATAATCAACCTATAAATATAGACATGTTATATGGATTCCTCCTCGTCCAATAAATATGTGATGGTAAGCCGTAAGGGTATGTTTATTTTGGGACTAGCACGGATGGACGTAGAACTTTGCGATCACGTCTCTACACGAGTTTGGGATGTAACATCCGGACTTCACATCTCAAACTCAATCCACACCTAAAAATACCTATTAAACCTATTATTACTCTTTCCAACACAACACTCATAAAATACTTATTATTATACCTATAAAATCAATCATTATCGCACTTTGATTTGACATAAAGTAACATCCTACCCTACTAAAATCCCAAAACAAACACACACTTTTATTATTCATCAAGTGACTTCCCACAATCCTCTTAATCCCAAAACAAGCCACCTTTCTTGTGGATCATCCTGTGGTTACCGGATGATGGGAATAACAAAGCAGAAATTTTGAAATGAGCACGCGCATACCAGAAAGAGGAAGAGAGTTTATTCATTTCAGTCCATTCATTCCTGTGAGTCCTGGATTCTCGTATTTCTCGAAAAACGGATTCGATTGATGGGATTTGGTATGAGATCGATGAGATTTGTACATCGGGGTATCCCGACTAGCGAAATAAGGCGCTAAATCGGACCTCGAACAACACTTTTGTGGAGCCCCATGTCATGTAAAGAGAGCTTACGGCGGGTTAGAAGGTCATCCTATTTTATTAAAATAAAAGGGGTTCGGCAATTCTTTTGTAGAATAGTTATTACACAATTGAGTCCGTGTTTCGAGTATATTCAAATAAATATTTTCTTTGTCTAAAGTTTTAATTCGATTTAGAAACTCGTTGTTCAAACTTTTCTCATTTTTCTTGTAGTTGACTTCGCCTCCAAGGGTTGCCCGGCTTTCGCGAACCCATTTCTGTGTTACACGGGAGTGCCCCTACCGTGGTGCTAATTGAGTGAACCGATCCACCAGCGTTCAGTCTTTTCGTACCCCTTTTGTCTCGCTTGGTTCCAACTCATCGGTAGATTGAGGAATTGAGGATTGATTCCCATCTGGTTGAGAGAAAGTACATCGAGAAAGAAGCCAAACAGAAGGGCCAGGTCAAGTTTTGGGATTAAGGGGATCGTGAGAAGTCATGACTTTGAAATCCTGAGATGTGAAAGTCTTGATGAATAATAAAAGTGTGTGTTTGTTTTGGGATTTTAGTAGGGTAGGATGTTACTTTATGTCAAATCAAAGTGCGATAATGATTGATTTTATAGGTATAATAATAAGTATTTTATGAGTGTTGTGTTGGAAAGAGTAATAATAGGTTTAATAGGTATTTTTAGGTGTGGATTGAGTTTGAGATGTGAAGTCCGGATGTTACATCCCAAACTCGTGTAGAGACGTGATCGCAAAGTCCTACGTCCATCCATGCTAGTCCCAAATCAAATATACCATAAGCGACTTCTTCAAAAGCATAATACGTGCCTCATACTAAATTGGCTCCATATATCTGTAGACCAATCATATTTTGAAACGTGGCAGGCTCATGAAAACTCGGCGCAGGTGAAAATCTAACCAGGCACCTAAATATACACGGCGTTTTCATGTTCTTTCCGATTCGTTTTCTGCTGCAGATTTCTCGTAGTCCTTCATCGTTTCCGCCCCCAAATCAGTATTCATGTGCCGCCGTTGCCCCGACTTCGAGTGTGAGTTTATCCTCGTTTCTTCCTCCAAATTATTCAATTCTGTCTTCAGTTTTTGCTGGATTTGTGGTTGAAGTACGCAGGTAGGTAGAGGTTTGATTTTTGCATTTCTCTCCTTCGTGCATTCATCTTCATTCCGCTGCTTAATTTGTTGTATCGTACATCTATCTTAAACATCCATGTTTATGTTTAGCTAACTCAGTAGATTAATCGTTGCCAATGAAATCAACCTCTCCGTTCACCTTTTCTTCCCTTTTTTTTTTCACTTTGTAGAATTTATATTTAGAATTTCTTTTATATTGAATCGAAAATGTATCATTAGTGATTATTGTATTAAATGTTCTCTTGGAATTTGATTTTGAAAGAGTATTAAGCACTCAATAGTAATATCACTGAGACTACTTGTAACCTATGCGAGTAGATCATGGTGGTATTTTTTGATCTCAAAATCGAATTACAGATTCTTGGACTCTATTTTGTCTCGCCGGACAAGGTCATATTCTTGACTCGTTTATTTTTGTTTATGTTTTTGTTATTCATTGCAGTATCCTTTTATTATTCTGTACTCAGTACACACTCTTTGTTTCTACATGTTTTCCTTTCTCTATACTCTCAGCCTATGCACCTGCTATTATACTTGCAATCATGTTAATCATTCGTTTATGTTGTGTATGATGCAGGTTTCATAAAGAATGGATTAACCATAGGTGACGGTATGAGAACATTAGCTGAAATAGTTAATTTGTATACGACGGAGAGAGATTTTTGTGCTTTTATGTTTAATTATCAAATATTTTTCCTTGTCTTGTACTTCTGTAGGAATAAAATTTGGCTTCGGATTTGCCATTGTACAATGGTTATTTGGTCCTTCTAAAGCTAAACATGAAAGAGTTATCTCCGTAGGTGCACCAAGCATGGGTGGATTTGATTCTTGCAGTGTCCCATGGCATTCCATGATGTAAGTGCAATATTTTCTTTGTAATTTTGGGAAACTCTTGTTGGAAGGCCTAATTGGATGACTTTTTAAGATATTTCTTGACGTACAAAATGTTTTGCTGCCTCAGCATCCTGAGCAGTTCTGGAATTTATTGCCTTAGTAATAGTTCGTGATGTGTTTTTCAAAATTTATCTATATATATGTTAATTTTCTTTTTCATTTGCATAATATTCTGATGTGCAAGGTGATTTTTGAGGCAAGGATATGTCCTGTTATTTTCGTGGTTTCGATTCCACTAAGTAACAGTAATTCTATTATTGATAAATTCAATAGGATAAGCCATAGCACACAACTTATGTATAAAAAGCTTATCTTTTTTTTTTTTTGTGTGTGTATGTGTAATATTGATTCTAGACTTCCAGCCCATCTTATATTTTGATTCTGGGTTTGCCCTTGTGAATGGGAACGCAATCCGGAGAACAAAACTTGCCCTAGAAATTCTGAGCATGCATTCCCCATTCTGTTTTGGTGTTTCATATTTGTAATTTTGCTTAGGATTCAAAGAGGATTCTAATGACTAATTTTGCAGCGAACATAATTTTTAAAAAAATATGCTGTTGATAATCGAAGCAATACCGAATTTGTGGTGTCATGTCTGCTGAATCCTTGTGTTTTTGTATCTCTTGCTTCTTAAAATTCTAAAGGAAATATTTGTGCTGAATTTTGTGCAGTGCGTGAATAGCAATTCAGATGAAATCAGCAAGTGTCAGTCCTACATGGATATGCCGACTGAAAGCCGTAAAAGGTCTAGTGTCATGAACACAAAGATTAAGAGGGGTGATTTTGATGAAGTGTTAATTCCGGGAAGTGTTTCAAAGGAGGAGAAATATATTGTTAGTTTAAGTGAAAGTGCAGGTGCTAATCCAAAGGTTGAAAAAGAAATTGATCAAGCAGTGGGGAAGAATACACTTGCCACTCATTTATTTTTTTATTTTCCTTTTAAGTTTAGTATTTGCAATTTAGTACCTTATTTCCCTAAAATTACAGCTGTAATTATTGGTCTCTCTCTCTAATCATTCTCATATCATCAAATCTTCAAAATATAATTCTACAATTTACATTCTGTTCTTATTAATCATACCCAAAAAATATGATTTCATTGGAGTAGTGTACGGTTAACTACATCTAGTTTCGTGGTGAGATACTAAATGGGTTAGCCTTTACACTACATCTGATGAACACTGCTTTACATATTTTGTTTTACCAGAAATGTTATTTGGAGTATACATCATTTGATGCATTAGCTAATTTAGCAACTAATGAGGCGTTCGAAACTGGGAAGACGAATTGCTCGGGTAGTGGATTTGTATCTGCATTTGACATCATGATTGTGTTGGTTTTCTATGCCCTAATCGTCCTGGAAATTTAATTAGATGGTCAATACATAATATTCTGAATCTCTGAATTTCCATGTGTTGAGTAACAAACCAAATATTGTGGCACCAAATCGTTGAATTTAATGTATAAGCTTCACCAGTGAAGGTGGGCATCTTAGGTGATGTTCTTTGATAGATTACACAATGATAACAATAACAATAGCAGAAAGTTGATCATATTTGTCCCCATCTTCGAAAGCATCCCTTGGAGTTTTACGGCGGTTTCTAGCATCTCATCTTTGGTCAACCAACATAATCTATGCATGTAAAAGACCTGAAACATACTGAGAGAGTCCAAGGTGTTCAAACCCATTACTAAACAAGGAAAATTAACAATGTCCAACTTCAATACATAATATAGAAATACTAAGTTTTCTTGCCAAACTGCCCAATGATATTTATCTTATATTTACAACTTCTGGTTCCCCTAGTTCTCTCGAGTTCTTCTCATCACAATCTTCCTTTCAGAAAGCTGGTGCATAGTTTCTTCCACGCGTCCTTGTCTGGTTCGTCCGCCTCCAGCTTCGCCCTGGCCACATCAGCAAGCGACTCCTGAAGTAGTATAGACATACATAAATAATTTATAAATACAATCACCATCTAATCAACAACTGAGATTTCTTATTACACAATAATGTAACAAAATATATCACAATCATCTAATCAAGAACGTTACCTCAATGAGGTCACGGTTGTAAAGACGTTCGATTAAGTGCAAAAGAATGTCCTTTGTGTACTCGGGGTGACCCTGGATGCCCATAATGTGATCACCGTACCTAAACATTTCAACACCGGTCTTTTTCGACCATGCTAGAACCTCTGCTTTGGGTGGAAGCTCCCACACCTAAGTTGTTTTAAGTTAATTAAATATAACAACACATTATCATAGAGTTAAAAATGGAAGTATGATTGAATAACCTCATCCCTGTGGCACTCGATAACGGAAAGGGAAGCAGGCATGTTGAGGAGAGTGAAGATCTTTGATGGATGAAGATGAATTTTTGTGATTCCAATGTCCCATCCATTGCTAGCGCGACCAATCTTTCCTCCAAGAGCTCGACCCAATATCTAATCATCATCAACTACTGTTAGCTACAACATCTGTTCTCAACTGTTTCAATTCTTGTAGCTGTTTGGACATGCATAAAGATGATAATCCAAGCATCAACAAGGAAAGCTCGGAGCAAATTATACACAAGCTATAAGCAAGGTAAGATAGACTTTTCAATGTCGAAAGCATGCATGTCATATGGACTTATAGTCCCACAATAAAAAATCCGTAGGTTTGTTTCAGGATTATGTTATGCAGGGAAAATCTGGATATTGAAATTGTGAGGATTTGAAAATCATTTTGAATGTTTATTTTATGGTAAGTCAATGTGTAAGAGGGATTAATATTGTAGTATTAATGTATAAATTGTTTTTTGTTGATAAGATGAACAGCGTCTGGTTTATTTAGATGTGGATTATAGTTGAACTTTGAAATTCAAATCAGTTTGTGACATGAACTGCAAATTTTCAATTCCTTTTGAGCGAATTCCAAATCAAATATGCACTAATCTGAGTTGAGATTTTTCAATTAAAATATATTATATATTTACATATTTCTCATTTTTGACGATGTGACGGTGGTGGGGAAAAGAATGGCCCACTAAACCAATCACATCATTTGCTTATTAGGAACACACGCAGTCACGATGTTTAGAATTTAGGTAAGAATCACATGTTCGTTGAAAACCACCTACTTTTTTTATTACTTTTGTTGCATAAAAAAATACTAGGAGCATTGTAACTAATCAAAAGGGTCAAGGTGGCAGACCAACTATATATACATATATATTGATTTGACTCTTATTATTCATAAATTGATGATCTAACAAGAATTCCAAATGCATGTTTTGGCTTTTCGAAAAGCTAATTAATGAAAAGACATCACAAGCGACCCAATTTGGATACTATGGTTATATCACCATATAGGTGTCATAAAACTACAATGAAAATATTATGTTTGGTCCACAAATTAATAAATGTTCTCCACACAATAATAGGGTATTTACACACAGGTTCAATTTGACAGTTAAAGTTACTACAAGTGAAAAGAAAATATTACAAACAGATTCATCATAGTACAATAAATTATTATATATTATAACGAATTTAATCAATCGTACAATGAATTTTTAAACCTATCTGTAATTAGACTTTATTTTTTACAGTTGATAAAATAGACCAAAAAAAAGTAGATGAATTGTAATTTTTTCTATTATAATATTATTTTTAAACCGCATAACAAATCATTCTGCAATAATAATCAGTCAAAATATGATTTAATGAATAAAGTAGGTAGAATAGCACTATTTGTTAAAGCCATTTGTCCAATCAAAGATCACAAGGCCATTATCATGCTTCCGAGCACATATTAGTGGTCTTAGGCATCTAACAATATGGGAAAACATAAAATAGTGGTGGATCTGAAACGAACTAAAATGGCCCTACGAAACTGGACAAATTACACCGACTAAGTTGCACACCCCATAAAACATTGTCTAATATTTGCACCAACCAACTCTACACGCATTTAAATTAATATTATATACTCTCTTCCATAAAAACTTGCAAACTTTCATTTTTGAGACGTTTCACAAGAACTTCTAGATCCAAAAAAAAAAAAATTCTTTTATAAACTTCACCCTCACAATATCTACATATTTACACAAAATATCATTACTTTTTCACTTTTTGAGCCCACAGTACACTCAATCCAACTAACTTCTTTACTTATTTTCAATAAAATTTTACCAAATTACCCCTCAAAACACTACTTTTTTTTTACTTTATTCAATTTTTTTCTTAATTTGTGTGCTACTCTCCTTGCAAATTGTTATGAGGGAGGGAGTATGTTACTACCACCAAGATGTCCTTAATCATCACTTTCCAAGCTGGGTTTGTTATCATGTACATGCTTATCAGCTTATACTCAAACTTGCATCATGAAAAGATGGGGAATAAAATTATTCATCATGGCCTAAAAGAAAAGAGGATAAGCATGCCCAAACGTAACTCTAATCATATATCTCCCCAAATCATACCTAGGTTTATGTGGCACAATTTTTTGTAGCACGATAAAGAGATACGTGCTGGAAAAAGGATGCTGCGGAATCATCTTTGAACCGTTTCTATCAGTGGTAATAAATAAACTTGTCCCACAATTTTGACGCTACTCATATTGGACCATGTTTTACTTTGTCATAACCAATTTTGGATTAAAAGAATGTATATTTTTTTATATATTATACTACATATGTATGTATAGTTTTCATAAAGTACAGAAGTTTAGTTGGGACCGAATAAACACTACCCCCTTATTTGTCGTCTGATTGAGTCTCTTCACACCCCATGTGACAGATCTTAGTAAGTAAAAATTTTAAAAAGAAAAGAATAAAACTTCAGTCCTAATAAAAGATACTTAATTTTTCCAACGACATTGACAAATGTAAACTCGTCTATATACATATTTTCCCCGTGCCACCAAAATAGATTTAGACAATCATTTATAAGCAACATAAAGAAATATTATTTATGTCTCAACATATATTTCACACCTTGCTGGACAAATAATTTTAAGAAAACAGTTTTATTGACTTTTCGAACCAATGAATGAAAGTATTTTGAAATAAAATAAGTATAGTGAGAATGTTTTATTTTCTTTTTTTTATATGAAATTTATTGCGGAACGTCCCAAAAAGGAAACTATGAAAATTAAATTGCAAAAAAATGAGTATTACAAGTTATTTAAATTATTATTTTTTACTATACCTGTTTCTTTTACCACTAAATAACATAAAAACCAAGTATTCATTTAAATTTAAATGTTTTAAATTGAGCTTCTACTTTTAGATTATAATTTCAAAACCAAAAGCACAAAGGTAGGGAATTATTGTAGTAAAACCAATTTCCCAACTTTTTATAAATGGCAAAAAGCGGTTTTGCTTTATAATACCTTAACCTTAAATTATACACAAAGCCATATTCCAATTAAAGGAGTTCACCTTAATACCATGACCTAAAATAGTGCAATGTCTTTGTCTTGGAAAGCTCGTTCAAACACCATGTCCAAACGGCAAACTAATTTCAGCCGTCGGTGGAATTGAATTGGACTCATTTTTTAAATGTGACAATGTAATACTATAATTTATTGTACTTGCACATAGATAGGACCTATAAAACTGTCCAAGACGACAATTTTAAGACTGAAATATTACAGACAATAACTTTAGCTTAAGCAACAAATTACTTTTAAATAAAGAAAAAAGCTGTCAATGATAGTTGTCATTGGGCAGGGCAGCTATATAACGTGGCCCCCTCCCCATGTTTATCTCCCTCCTTTGTATATGCCCACTAGTTACTCACACCGTACATAAAAGTCGGACTATCTTGATAATTCACGGTTATTAAAAAAAGTTAATGCTAATATGTAAAAGTGAGTGTATTAGTATAAAAAATATTTAATTATTAAAAAAATACTTTATATGATGTGTAAAAGTGAGTATATGTATATAAAAAATTAAAAACAATGATTGTATGTTTTCCATTTTAGGTAAGTAGACCATTTATTGTGGACGACCATTTAAGGCAATGTAGACTATTTATGGTGGACTGAGGGAGTAGTTACTAAAATCTAATTATATAATGCCTTAAATACACCATTTTTTATTTAAAATAATAAAAGTGGGTCATCACTCATTAATTCTGTAATATTATCTAAATATTTTATCAGAAATTTTAAATTGTATGCCAAACAATAAAATTTAACCTTTCTACAAAAGAAGAAACATCTCACGTGATCGTAATTAGCGCCTAATCTCTTCTATTATACTGTTTCTATTTTCAAACGAAAGAGTTAATGCGACTTGATGAGTTGCGCATTTTCGACTTCAAAAATTTTATTTTACCCACTTCAAATATGAATAACTTTTTCCATCCATTTTTTATTTCAAACAATCTTTTTTATCCACATGGCCCACAAATATTATCATTTAGTTATTCCACCTCACTCCACCTTATCCTACCCTACCCCACCCTTTTAGATATTTATATTATTTAACATTATTAAATACTCCCTCCGTCTTTCTATAAGTTGCTCATGTTGCCATTTTCGTCCTTCTTTCTATAAGTTGCTCATTGCTTTTTTACCTTTTTTGAAAATTACTATTCACTTCTTTATTATTATTTTCAATATTTTTTATACTATTTTCATTACTTTTTCACTTTTCTCCATCACATCACTCATACTTTTTCACTTTTTCTATCACATCACTTATACTTTTTCACTTTTTTCATCACATCACTTATACTTTTTCACTTTTACCTTAATTCGTGTGTCCAAAAGCAACGAGCAACATATACAAAGACGGAGGGAGTATTTTATAATAATAAATATCAATGAAGTTGTAAAACATATAATTTTAATAAATTAACTAATTATAATATCTTTATCATATTATCTAATTATAATATTTTTATCATATATATGTGATTATTTAAATTTTTATTTAGACTATTTTAATGTATAGTGCATATTAAAGAATATTATAATATAAAAGTTAAATTTTAATGCAAATTAATGAATACTATAGTTTTTTAAATTATATAAAAATATTTAATTTGTGAGGTTTGAAAATATATCTATTAAAATTTAATAAACACGAGAGCATTATCCACATCAAAATTAGATCAAAATTTAAATCTCTACCGAATTATCTTAAAAAAAATTTAATCATAAACTTTAATTTTTATCAACCGCGTATCGAATCAGTGATTAATTAATAATTTTTTTATACAAAAATACTAATTAAAAAACACAAAATATTTAAAATAGATTAAAATAACATATGAATGATGGAGTAATAAACAAGATGGTTAGTTGATTCAATATTGGTTCTTCTACTTATTCATGTGCACAAATTAATTAAATATTAAATTGATAAATTATAAAATTATAGATAAATAAAGTTCAATTATATATTGAATAACTTGTACTCTAATATTTATAATACAAAGTCAAACCAAACACCTATATGATAGTGTGGTTATAAGGATAAAGTGGGCCCCAATTTAAAGTTATTAACTTTTTTATACCCATTTTATAAGGGTATATATGTCTTATGTTATAAGGTGGGTATAAAAAAGTTTTTAAGTTAGACGTGGGTAAAACAAATTTTTAAAAGTTCAAAATGGATATTTTGTGGTATTTTCACATAAATTTAAATACTACCTCACCTTATTCATATTTTTTTACTCGATATCTGCCCAAAAATTTTAAATTTTAAAAGGAAAGAATTAGATTATTATTAAGACTAAGAGGAGCATAATAAATGGAGTTTTACGCATTAAAGCTTGTTAGCTAAAAAGTCTCCCTAATTTTTAACATAAAATTATCCCTTATTAAATAAAGCACAATAGATGTAATTTTTCCACAAAAAACATAAATAAATTTTGAATAATAACAAAAATAATTTTCAAATACATATTTGAGTGTGAATAATTTTTAAGAAATACATTTTGAATCATGAAATCAACCTGTTTCATACAAAATTAAATCTTTCATCGTAAGTGTCAATGTCTGCCATTGCTATGATGTGCTTATCATGACAGGATTAATCAATACTGTCACCGACTTTCATAACTATCCGTAATTTAGGTACTTTTTCGGTTCAAAAAAATTTATCTACCTCTCAGTTCACGGTTATTAATATATAAAAATGAGTGTATTAGAATAAAAAAAAAATTAATGTAATGTATAATGGTAAGTATTATATATAGAAAATAAAAATAATAATTATAAATTTTTATTTTAGATAAATAAACTATTTATTATAAACTACCGTTTAAAATAACATGAATCATTTACCATGAATGGATAGAGTATAAATTAAGCCATCGAACAGAAATTAATTAGAATAAATGTCTAATCCTTAATATCATCATGACCCTATAACTTGAGCCTTATTAGATTTCGTACCCCAAGCATCGTGATTCCCCGTGAACATTTTTTTTTTTTAACGGAGGCTTGGAAAAAAAAAAGGATGAAAATATTTGATAATTTTAAAACCGAGGTTATTGTGATAGAAATCAAGAATTAGTGGGGCTAAAATTATACAGGTCACGGTATAGTCTGTGATAGAGGTGCAAAAAAAGACAAGTGCCCAACTAAACTCATAAAACCAAAAATTAAGGGAGAGCTGACGACAACAGCACAGCGAAACGGCCACAGCGTGATCGAAACAAACAAACCGAATGCACCAGCAATTTCACAGATGTTGATACAACTTTTACAATTATTTTATTTTATTTTTCATAGTGTTCTTCGTGAAATTAATTGTACTTATATACGTATATGTGCGTTTTTCTTTTTAATCCAAAAATACAGCTAGATGAAGGTGAGTATTTACAACGCCTAAACAAACAGGATCAGCAAAAATAGACAGAAAGAGAGAAATATTAAAAAATGGAAGGGGGAAAAGAGGAAGAGGTGAGATGGCATACCTGATGACCGAAGCAAATACCTAGAACTTTCTTTTTCATGGCGTCCAATTTTTTGAGTAGAGTGAGCAATTTAGAGATCCAAAGGTCATTTCCGTGGGCGTCATTGCAGCTTCCGGTGATGACGAACCCTTCATAATCGCCGATCTGATCTTCCGCCGGGAACTCGCCTCTCGCAACCTTAAATACGTCCCAACTTTCGCCTTCTTCTTTCAGCATTCTCACGAATACGCCGTAGTATCCGCCGTAGAGTTTCTTCACGTAGTCTGAGTCGTCGGCGCACAGAAGAACGGCGAATTTTAGGCCTCCCATTATATCTCTCTCTCTCTCCCTGTATTTATTATCAAATTATATGGGAACGGGGATGTAGAGAGAGAAGATAAATGTAGGAGGGCGGGGAAGGCGAGAGTTGGGGACTATGAATTGAAATTGGGTTTTATGCGAAGCCTCACAGGTGTGATTTATAGAAGCTCCAAGAACGCAAGGATTGAAGAATCGAGATGTAAATTTACCTATTTGTCCTTGGAAGAGGGTATAGATTTGAAGACGTGAGCAGCGAAGTTACCTAATTGTCCTTTGTACAGTAGTTGACTTACTTTGCCTTCATTTTCATTTACACTCTATTTCATAGAATAAAAAATAAATGTTCCATGTCACCATGTGTAGGTCTTGGTTGTGTCCCTCCAAATGCGAGATGTATTTTTAAATCAAATTATATCTGTTATAATATCTTTATAATACATAAAAATGAATTTATAATATTTTCATATTTATATGAACTAGTTTTTTCACCCGTGCGATGCACGGTCTATAATGTTTATTAAATAAATTTTTTATTTATATTAATATAATTAATTATTTTGTATTATACATGAATTTAAAAATTGTAATGTCAAATAATATTAATCCTTCTATATATTTTTTTTAAAAAATATTGCACAATTCACTATTTATCAGTAACAAAGACTTGTAAATTGCATCTCATTCTACTAATAATTATACATAAAGATGATTTTTTTTCATTCACTTAAGGTGAATAATACGACCACATAAAAAATTATTGTATATATTTAGAAGAGACAAAATAAAAATTGAAATATCAACTATTATTCAAATAAGTTCATAGCTGCCAGAATTATGCATGAGTCGAATGAAAAATGACTCGAGACTTTTATTTTTAACACAGAGAATGAAAAGTAAGACATAATGCTTTCAAAGAACTTTTTAAATTTTTTATTTAAAAACTTTTTAGATTTTTACAAATTAATTCCAATAAAATATCAATAAAGTAATTTTTAACTTTTTTTTAACAAATTTGAAAAAGCCGCCATAAATTAATTTATATTTTAGTCAAAAAAATTTATTATTAGATAAGTATATATTTATTTATATATACAAATAGATACATAAATAGATAAATATATATCTTAAGAATACTCACTCCGTCCTGGAGGTGTTCGCACACTAAAATATGCATAACTTATAAGAAAAGTGTGTAAGGAGTAAGTGTGATGTGTCAAATGATAATATTATAATAATAAAATTAGTTGGATTTAGTGTAAAAAGTAATGACATTTTGTGTAAAAATATGAATATTGGATAAAGTTAAGGAAAAAACTTATAGGAGATTGCTTCATTACATGAGATCTGTCACTTATTAATAAAAAGTTATCATTTTTTAAATTTGATAAAGTTTTAATAAAAGTGATAAAAATCTAATACAAAGTAATAGCCACTCTAACAAAAATATTATCACTTATGAAAAGTGATAATTTTTTATTAATAAGCGTATGTCTCATATCATTTTATATTAACAGTGTGCAATTAATTGTAGGACGTAAGCAGTAATAATTTAATTTATAAAAATATTAAAAAATAAAAAGAATAGCATAAGAGCAGTGAGTTGAACCTTGCACCTAAAGGTATAAAAGAGAACTTCAACCAATTGAGTTTATGATTAAAAAAAATATAACAAATAAATTTAAAAAATTAGGTCTAAATTTGCATCATCAGGTAAATTATTGATGTGATCTATAAACATATTTTCAAAATATGTTTGGTATATATGTTTTAAAATGATCTTTATTTTATATTTTACATTTGATCTTATCTTTTAAGTCTTGGATAATTTTGTTAGTTTAAAAATAATATTAAATATAAATTATATAATTTAAAAATATAAAAAATAACTTTCAAACCAAATAATATTTTAAATAAAATATGATTTATTTAAAAAAAAATATAAATTCAAAGATAAATATATATAGTATAATTAATGAAACTTAAAT
>JAPKLY010000320.1:155323-252000 GCA_026898435.1 Prunella vulgaris
AAGGTTAGTGTTCTATTAATTAATTTTACTTTATGTTATATTTAATGAATTGTTAATAATAATTAATTAATTATATATGTTTACAAATTTAGTAAGTAAAAACTTGGCTAATAAATAAAGTTTTCAAAAAAGGAATAAGATTTTGTTATTATATAGTTATAGATTTATAAAATCAAAAAAAAATTATTTTAAAATTTTTCTATTCTCAATAATTATGATATAAAGAGTTAATTTCGATCTTATATTTTAATTGTTTTATTCTTTACTCTATATTTTAAAATTTAATAAATATATACTCTTATATAAATCTTTAAAATGTATTCATAATATCAAATTTTATATTTATTTATTTTTTAATTTTAATTATTCATCTTAATTTCTATATTTCTAAAAATTTCAATCTGTAAACATTATTATTCTAATCTTTTGAGTTTTCTTTTTTCGTACATCTCTTACTTTTTCTTATTTATTTTCTTACTTTTTGCAGGTTCATACTCTAACAATTTGGTGAGATAATTTTTTTCCTATTACTATATAATTTTTATGGTTTTTTTTTTTTTTGCAGGTAATGTTTAATTGTTATTATTCCAAATCTATTTTGATTTATGGTTCTAATGTTTGAATTGCTTATTCCTCTTTTTAATGTTCATTTCTTTCACATTTTTAATATTCTGATATTCGAATTATTTATTTATCTTTTTATGTGGGGCCAATTACGAAATGGTACAAAAATAAACACTATTTTTAGATTGGTACAATATGCAAAAAAATAACTCTATTATTCAACTTATATTTACACTATTATGCAAAAAATCTGTATCTATTTAAAAATAGTGCATTATTTTTGTATCAATTTGTGATTATTTCTTATCTCAAATTTATATTTACAATGATAATAGTCCAAAAGTTAAATTCTTATCAACTCTATTTCACATATATTATTGTCCAGACTATATGACTGTTAATTTTATGTGTACGTGACCTTTACCATGTGTTATTTTTCTTTATTTATAAGATTTATATATATTATGACAATTATATATGTGTGTAGAATAGAATACATCACGATTTATATAAACACCACAAAATTCCAAGTGAAAAGCATGCTGTCTTCCTCTATTAGTTTTAAGAGTTAATAAGAAAACATTATTTTATTAAAATTTTAGATTAATAAATATAAAATATTTTAAAATACATATTATAAGAATTTTTGTTTTAATTTTTAGAATGGTACGTAAAAAATTATTAAAATTGAAGAAGCAGAAAATAAGAAAAGTGACAGGAAATTTGCACTAGTGATATTTTAATTATTCTATTTTTTATACTGCCTTCAATGCATTGCACATTTTTTACTCAAACGTCTCACATCAATTTATATATTATTAAATAAAAATATTATTTATGTGTATATTTATAAAGTTTTATACATATTTATCTATATATTATTACCTCAATTTCATAAAAATTTACATATTTTTTATTTTAGTTTGTTTTACATAAATTTACAGACTTCTTAAATGGAAATATTAATTTAAATCTCCACATTTAAATCTTTAACTCACAATTTTTACTATATATTTTATTTATTATATTTTTCTTTAACAATCGTGGTCCCAAAAGTACCATAAATTTTTAGAGGAGGAGGCAGTATTATTTTACCTAAAAATATATTCTTTCTAGGAAAAAAGTAAAATAGAAAAAAGGTGCAAATAAGGGAATATAATTTATTATTATGCAGAGCTGTGTCAGAGGCTTACGTGGAAGCAATCACATGACATTTAATATTTAATCATCCGATCGAGTCACGTGCGAGATTTTGATGATGATCCTTCGCAGTTTGCATCGCACTCTTCCGTGAATTTTTATATTATCTACGTTGATGTGTTGAACTTTATAATTAATTGAATATATGATATAATACTACCTCCGTCCCAGGAAAATTTGCGATACTTTTCTGAGCATAAATTTTAAGAAAAAATATAATAAGTAGAATGTGTGGTGGAGATTGTGAGGTAAAGATTTTAAAGGTGAAGATTTAAAGGAATATTTTTATTTTGGAACTATGCAAACTTTTGTGGGACAAACTAAAAAGGAAAGTATGCAAACTTTCGTGGGATGGAGGTAGTAATATTTCTTCTATTTCATAAATATTTATACTATCAAGTGGACATAATTCTTTTAAAAAAATATATGGAATTTTAAGGGGTATAAAGTAAAAAATTAATTGAATTATGTATAAAAGACAAAATATAATATTTATTTTTAAAAGCATTTGAATATTGTGACTTTTTAGTACTGATTTTATAAGCATATTTTCTCATTTGATTGTGCAAATTATTGTGAGATGGACGAATAAAAATAATAATAATTATGGATAGAAAAAATATTATAATACCATAAATATTGGCAATTAATATCATAAAAAATTGTGATAATTAATATACAAATATATGATACATATAAATATCGTAAATTGAAGTAGAATTTTTTTTCTTATAAATTATTAAATGAAGGTATATAGTTCCAATTGACATATGGCTAGCGGGCTTCTTACACCCTGGTCATGAACCTCAAATGATCAAAAAGATACTTTCGAGCTTCTCTTGATCTCGGGGATAGAAAATGTATGTCTAAGCTTCTCGGAGCTTGAATTTCAGCAGGTTTAGATCAGATCTCGTAATATTTGTGCCACAATATGATAATTTAAGATAAAAAAAAATTATATGTACCTTTTTCCGTAGAATAGAGCCTTGCTTGGTTGGCAATAAATGGGCAAAATAGGATTTTAAATTAAATATAATACAGGTGTCTGATAGCATGTAATATAAATATATGACTCGTTTCGAGAGTTATATGCTCTTATCTCATTTTTCCATTGCTATACATGTAATACAAATCTCACCCTTGAAGTGATTTTTCAAATAAGATTGTAACAATAACTAAAATAAGTAACACATATATAAAATTCTAATACATATATGTCATACTAAACACTAATATAAAATTAAATCATTTAAAATTCGCCATACAAAATAATAATACAAAAATAATTTATTTTTAACTATTAACTGTCAAACTCTAAGATTTAATATACTTCACTTAATAATTTAAAATTTATCATTATGTATAAATACATATTCCCTCCGTCCCAACTCTTTCTTTCTGTTTTTCCATTTCGAACGTCCCAACTCTTTCTTCATACCTTAAAAAGGAAATAATTTACACTCATAAAAGTCAATAAAATATATTTTTTATATTTTATTAATTAACTTCACATTCACATACTATGAGTGTCCAGATCTTTCCCGAGTTAATATTGGAAGGAGGTAGTATATACTAATGATATTAATATTTGATAAAATTGTTGACCTCAATTCCGAGTTACTATAATTTTGCCTTTCCCGTATTAATTGACCCGCGACTCGAGTATTGCTATACTGTGTCAGTGCTTTATCAATGGACGAATACGAAAAGACGATCCTTTTGATGACTCTTCCTCTCCTACTACTACACAGGTCAGGAAGAAGTAGAACACTTTTTCTTTCTTCTATTATAATCTTCCATCCCACCACTACTGCATCTTGTTAAATTCGAATGGGTCTTATGGTCCTCCTCAAATTTGCTCTTGTATGCGTCGACTATCTGGCCTGGTATGCTCTTCGAATTTGCTATTTCCCCCCTTTTACCTTCACTAGCGATGATGATTGTGTATATTTTTTGTGATTTTCATTTCTTCAAATTGATGATTTTCCCCTCTGATCAGGCCTGTAATTGCTCTGGGCTATCCTCTGTAAGTTCCGCCTACTTGGGTTTGTTATAAATCTGAAAAGTGAAATGTCGAACTGTATTTTTTATTTTTCACAGTTGCACAAGTGTTGGTGCTTGCTTACATTATGGTGTGTGATGATTTTGCAGGTTTGCTTCCATCAGGGCAGTTGAGTCTGATTCAAAATATCACATGAAAAAGTTGATCATATATTGGTCACTTTTTTCTTTGATCTCTCTCTTTGAATTTGCTTTTCTGAAAGTCATTGTGTGGTAAGCACTTCTATTAGATTGTTGCAATAGAATTTGCCTACTTCTCTTAGCTGCTTTTTGGTGTTAATTCCTTTAATCCAGCGTGAATTCTTGGTTTTCCCTTTGGGAGCCCTTCTTAGTGGACATAACTGGTTTTGAGCTTTTGAGATAAAAAATGAAGTTTCTTCTCTTTGATTTGCTCCAACTTGTACCATTTGTTACATGGAAAGGTATCTTATACGTAGGCATAGAGTTGTGGAATCTTATATCATTCTAAGCATTTTATGATGTAATATCAAACTTGTTTCAATATATTATTGTGCAATTGACTTTGATACCATACTTCATTTGTTTTGACAGGATACCGTTCTGGGATAGCATAAGGCTGATAGCTATTATCTGGTTAGCGATGCCTCAGTTTCAAGGTGCATGCCATGCGTACCAAATTCTTGTTCGTCCGGTCTTATCTGTGGATGTACAAGCAGTTATCGACAAGTTGTGCAAGACGAAGGAGGATAGACGTCTAACGGAAGCAACTTTTCTGGATGTAGCAGAGCAATATATCAAAGAAAATGGATCAGAAGCATTGGAAAGGCTTATTGCAGCCAAGGTTAGCTCCTGTATAACACAATCTAAGACAGTGGCAACTGAGGTATGTGGTGTGTGTTTCTGTGTATGCGCTTAGAAAACGTATTTCCAGTTAACAATTGCTTGCCTATTGATACAGCAGGAATGCAAAAAGTCATTTAGAGATGTCCTAGTTTTAGAACCAGAGAAGAAAAGTGATGTGGCAACATCAGATGCCACATCAGAACAGGTAAATTCTGCATGCATGCGTTGATGTATTCCTGCATGTTACACTTGAAAAGCTTTTCTGTAGCTGAGATAACCTGGTGCTGCTTTGCAACATAATGAAACATCTGTAGCCAACTGAGCTGAAGCGTATAATTATCGTCTTGAAAGTTGATAGTTGATACCTACTGCTTGTTTATCAGTTTGTTTATTGAATATGCTGGATAGGTTGGTTGGATTTATGAAACTGTTGAGCAAGAATATTCAGTTATTTCTCATTGCAAGTGTAGGTGCAGTACGCAGACACGAACGACAGGCCCCTAGAGACTCCGAAATCTAAGCAAGAATGGAGCTGTGATTTATGTAATGTGACAACCTCAAGTGAGATAACTTTAAATGCTCATCTCCAGGGGTCTAAACACAGGTCCAATTGTGAGTCACTGAAAGGAAGCAAGTCTCATGCAGGAGGTACAAGGCCCTCGTCCAGGAAAAAACAGGGTGGGACAAATCAATCTCTCTACTGCAACGTCTGTGCTGTGAAGCTTACAAGCAAAATCGATCTGGCTTCTCATTTCAAGGGGAAACGTCACATGGAAATGCTGACTCAGCTTAGTATGCCCCTGGGATCTTAGGCCTTTTGAGTGAATATGGATGTTGAAAACTAGTTTAATTTCTATTTTGATACTTTTATTTGTTCTACGATAAATTATTTCACTTTTGGCTAATATTTTATATTAACCGTATGAAGAAGTATCACCTTTTCTTCCCTTGGACAGAGGGAGTATGATTGAACATCACTCTTATTAGTGAATGCATACGTGCAGCAGGAACCACAAGCTACTCGTAGCTTGATGAAAAAAAAGATTGCCCTTTCTTGAAGATGGATTTTGATATCTCGTGCAAGTTTTGTTTATGATACTTCCCTTCAGTACAAAATGTCCCAGTTTCTTGGTCAGGAAGGATTTTCAGAATTTTGAACCTCAAATTTTATTCATAGATAACACCACAAATCCATAATATTATTTCGTTACAGAGGTGTATTAACCAGGATGATTTCTGAAAAGCCAACTAAAATATGTTCTCATGATTTCTGGGAAGTGGGCATTGCTAGAGAAACTCCAGCACCACTTGGCAAATCTTTCCACTGTTGAGTAATTGTCTTTATCTGCGTGAAAAACTGAACTCCAGCTTTACCTGAAAACCGTACATAAATGGACCAACATTACACACGCTTGACAACATCCTTGTTTTCTTGGAGAATGGAAAAAAAAAAAAAAAAAAAAAATAATATATATATATATATATATATTGTTTCTGGAAAGCAGAACAAGATAATAGAGAGAAGACTCACCGTAGAAATTGAGATCTCCAGCAAAAGAAGCCTTGGAGCCAGTAAATGAGAAGAAAGGTAACGGAACAGGAATGGGAACATTGATACCAACCTGAGAGATGAAAGCTCACTTCAGCAACTGAAACATAAATATGTCTCCAGGAGAAATCATTAAATTTTGTTTCCACAGAAAATATGAGACGAGTTGGTACCTGGCCTGCCTCTATTTCAGTTTGAAATTTTCTTGCAGCTATTCCAGATGACGTAAAAATAGCTGCCCCATTTCCATATCTGCATAATCGGGTTATAACTTAGTCAAAAGGAAAAAATGATTTGACCTAAGAGAGGGAAAAGTTGACCATGTATAGAACAAGGGAGAGAAAGTACTTATTTCTGTTGACTATGTTAATGGCCTCGTCCAAACTGTCCGCCTGAGAGGAGGAAGAAGATATTATTACTTGGCACAAGAATCCACACCACACTAAAGTAGTAAATGAGGAGTTAATTATATACCTGCATGCAAATAAGAACAGGGCCAAAGATCTCCTCCTGCAAGCCATGGTGAGATGAGAATTAATTTGTATTCGTGCAAAAGATTTGATTCTTTTTCAAGATTAAACAGAAATAGGACAGCGATTAATACCTTATAACATTCCATGTCAGCTGTGACATCGGCTAATATGGTGGGACCAACAAAGTTGCCTTGTTCGTATCCTGGAACCTATAAGTCAATAATGAAGGCACAACGCTCATTGATCTTACCAAGACAAATCACTGATAATGATGTATTGTCTCTAGCAAACTTCGATTACATTACTAAACAAATTATGGAGGAGCAACAATCTATCTTGAATCCATTAAACCATTTCAGTATTTTTTCCTATCCTTAGAGTAATTCCGAATTTCTTTTATATGAAAATAATACATAGATCTAGAGGATTAAGATAGTGATATGACATGCATTCTTCCGACTGTAACTTGAATTTTCTTCAAGTTTAATGTCATTTACCTGCTCTTACCTTTCAGTGTTTGGACCTCAGATTTAATGTAGAAATAAGAAAGGGCTATGTTTTCCTTTGTTTGGTTCCGGGGGGAACATAAACGAATTCCTCGTAGTACTCAAATCCATAAGACATTTCAAACTGAAATTTACTTTGTCTGATACGAAAACGTTATGAAGCTTAATTTTTAAATATTTTATCTTACATTTTTACTTTCTTCCACTAATAATAGATCAAACACAGGCTTGTAGTCCAATGGGAGTACTATGTGAGAATAAACCTGGCGCCATATTCATTATTCATTCAGAAATAAGATCTCTGCATTGTCAACAAGCCAACTCCTCAATCTCTTTATTATTACCTATCTATCTCCTTGATTTATCTAATTCGCACAGTTGCATTTGCAATTTACCAAGGTTTTTTTTTTTTTTTTTTGGTTTGAAATATTCTGGACAAGCTCTAATGATAAAGTAACAACTAGAAACAAAAAATTGGCAGACAAATTATCTCAGTGAGAAGCTGGACAAAACTTTTGGTATGCAACCTCCAGGAGATGAATAAGCAAGTACCTTAATGGTTCTTCCGTCAAGCAATAGTCTGGCTCCACTTTCAACCCCACTTTGGACTAATTTGCATACCCTTTCCTTCGCCTACAATTATAGGCAAGTGGTTAAAGAATTGAAACAGGGGAGAATCTACGAGAAAAACAAATGGATGCAAAAAGGTACTCAGTCATCAAAGACTTCTTGATGAACATTTCTATCATTTCAGTTCAAAAATTGGCTAAGAACTAACCTGCACACTAATGACTGGACCAAGGTCTGCCTCAGGATCTGTTCCAGCACTTACCTTGAGAGCTTTGGCACGCTCCGCTAGTTTTTCTTCCCTACAAAGATTTAAAGGATTAGAGGACCCTGGAAATTCTCATCACTAAAAAGATTTCATAATCGCATGTATATTTGGAATGCCAAATTTTCCCCTTATATAGGAATAGTAGAAGGATAGTAAATGGAATTATAACAACTCCACGTGGTTTATCAATTAAACATTAAACTGCTCCTATTAACCAAGCTAGTGAACTTTCACAGATTTCCAGTTGACTGGAAAAGGATATACTGAAAGAAAACATTGGAAATAACAGATGAGAATACCAAAATTTTGAGTCTCCAACAAACACAACTGTACTAAGGGCCATGCATCTTTGTCCAGCAGCACCAAAACCAGCTGCAACTAAAGCATTTAAGGTGGCATCGATGTTTGCATCAGGCATCACAATTCCATGATTCTTTGCTCCCATATTGGACTGAATATATCATTAGGAAGGCAGTCAATATATAAAAGTCATTTAGGAATAATTTAACAACTATATACCCTTTTATTAGGTCTATATATCTAAGCTTGAGGAAACATTATCATAATGCTCGAGTGTATCAGTACACTGACCTGAACACGTTTTCCACTAGCTGATGCTCTTGCGTAGATGTGCATGCCAGCCTTGGAAATCAAAATCCAAATAAGCCCCACAACTCACAGAAAGACTTTGTTTGTGTAACAAAACAAGTTTGAAAGAGGAGTCACTAATCAACCCCGAACCAAATAGCTAATTTCTTTAAAGTTACTCTAACAGAAAGGTGTTTTACGCAATCTTGCTTCTTTTATGAATAACTAATAATGTAGTAAAAGATCATGTGATGCACAGAGGAAAACGGGAACCCGTGCTTCTTCTATACACAATCTTGTTCATGCATGCATCAGAGATTTCGACTAAGACATTATCTAGACCTAACAACTTGACATATAAGGTGGGAAAATTTGGGGGGTGGGGGAAGAAGTAGAGAAGGCTAAGATGAAATTCTTGTAAAACATCAAGACTGAGATAATCTAGCTTATACACCTCAAAAGTTTGCTGTGCGGTGTCATTTGATTTTTTTTTTTTTTTTTGAGTGGGTATATATATATATATATATATATATATTATATGAACAAATCTTCTAACATGCATGAATGCATTTATGAACTAAAAGAAAAATTCTGTGGAACCTAAAGATCTACAAGACTCTCAATCTGAAACAGAAGGTATAGTCGACATAGTCAGATTACTAACTGTATTTGAACCAACAAATGATACAGCCCTGATATCTTCATCATCACAAATTGCATTAACGGTATCCTGCAAAACAGCAAAAGTGAAATAAAGATGAAAAATATCAGAACAAGACTGCAAGTTGTGTTTCTTTAATTAGCCAGACACTGTTTTCTGATTTGCAGGGACTGCAAAACATCCAAAAGGAAGTACAAAAGAGTTGGAAAATGCAGAGCATACATTGGAGCCATGAACAATATTCAGGACACCATTGGGCAGACCAGCCTCCATTGCCAACTCTGCAAGAATCATTGAGGCCCCTGAAAAGTCTCAGAGTCGAGAAAAGGAAATTAGGAACTTGTAAATAAAAACACTTGATCAACATTGTAAACATATTTCCATACTGAAGGATGTATCCATTGACATACTAGAGAAAAGTCAACAGCCATTTACTCAAATAGAAAAGCAAGATCAAACTTAGATAAAATTAGGTTTATGAATAAGATACAGCCAAACTTATGAAAAAATTAATTAAATGAATAACCTGGGTCCTTTTCAGATGGCTTTAAGACAAAGGTGTTTCCACATGTTACTGCAACTGGGAACATCTGCCACATGACATTAGAAAGAAAATGCATTTTCATCCAGGATTGTTTATTAAAGCACTTCCAAAGTTCCATTTAAAAAATAATAATGGAAAAAAAATTCCTAAGTAGGTCAAATTACACCTCAGAAGACAGAAAGAACGAAATGGAAAAGGCTTAACAATATGAATTGTAAAAAATGTAAACATCTTTAATATAAAAAATAAAAGCAAACTTACCCATAACGGAATCATTGCAGGGAAGTTGAAGGGGCAAATTCCTGCACAGACGCCAAGGGGTTCTCTAATACTGTAGGTATCGATTCCATTTGACACGTTTGCAACGTACTCTCCCATTTGTAGTGTTGCCATGCCACATGCATGTTCCACCACCTCTTTAGAGAACAAGGATTCAACAACAAAGAGAATAAATAGGAGATTCTTTAAGAAATATAGATGCTAATATGTATCTTTATTTGTTGGTTTATTTGCTTTTTGCTTGGGTTACTTTTGAGCCCTTTTTCTGACATTTTCTTTAGTTGTTGATTTGATAATGGCATGTAAGAGAATATATAACACAGAGACTACAGACCTAGGCCCCGAAACACATCTCCTTGAGCATCCTTCAATGTTTTTCCTTGTTCTGTGGTAATATTCAAGGCAAGTTTATCCTACATAAAGAGTCCAATCTTTGTTATAAAAAATACCACCCTCATATGAACCAAGAAGGAGTTATGTTGATAGAATTCAACCCACTAACCGTGTTCTTACGAATAAGGTCTTGGAGCTTAAACATAATGCGCTGTCGTGTTGTGATTGGTGTATTTCGCCAGGATGGAAAGGCTTCTTTTGCAGCAGATACAGCAGAATTGAACTCCTCTTTTGTTGTCAGCGGGACTTGAGAGACCACTTCTTGTGTTGCCTGTGCTCAAAATTTTGAGAACACAAAAAGAAGAAGAAAAGTCAAATAACTATTAGCTATTCAAACAACAAAAGTCTATTCTCTTATCTACTTACCGGATTTATGACATCAATGGTATCAGAAGAACGCGAATCCACAAAGCTACCACCAATTAGATTGGGAACCCTCTGCACAGACATATAAATCTGAGATATGAGAAATTAATAGACAATAAGAACCTAAGATTGACACTACTACATGACAAAATCGTATAACATGCCACCACCACCCTGTTAAAGAACTCCATAAGCATGAAGTTCTTAATCAAAATTGAAAAAATTCACCGTTAAAGAAGGAAATTAGACACTGAAAATCTATCTAATCCTTAGGCCAGCATTCTTGAACTTGAAATTGTTACAAATCCAAGTTTCCAAAGTAATCAAAACCATAAGACCAAAAAATTCTGTCCTATGAACTTCATACCTCGATTTCTCAATTTAAAAAAAAAAAACAGAAATTAAACAGAAAAGAAACAACAATTGTTTACAAAAAAAAAAAAAACACTCACGATCGATTTGCCGTGCCTGGAAGATGGTTCAGCTGCAGTCGAGAAACGAGAATTGGCAACCCCAAATATCGAAGGATTCAATCTTCTCATGCTTCTCACTGCATAAAACCAACAAACAAACACTTTAAAGACAACATACACATGCGCAAAAAACACACACAAACGGAGCAAGAAAAAGAGCAGGTGTTGACAATTTTTGGAAATTGAATAAAAAATCGATGAATAGGAACTTGAAGATGCAAGTCAATTAAGTCGTGTTAATCCGTGCTACCCGCCCAGAAATTCTTGAGACCATTTACAAAACTCAACTATTCCCCAGACCCATCAAGAAGACCAGGAACATAACAAAATCTTGAAAAGGAACATTGATTTGATTACCTCGTTGGATTGAAAACTGCAACATCTTGATTTTGATTCTTGAGTTTCTGCTGAAGAGCGAAATGCAGTGAGCCACCCTTTATATGCTGTGCTGATGTTTTTTTTTTTTTTTGGATTAATTTATTGCTTACTGAGTTGGAAAATCTTGTACATATATGATGCATTGTATAATCAAATGGTACGAACGGAATTTTTACCCATTAGTTGTTGATTTAAATTGATTTTGGATATGCGTTTATGAATTGATTTAACAGAATTTATATATTGGTTTAAAAAAAAATTTATATTTATAAATTGATTTATAATATTTGTATAAAGTATAATTTTTTTATATATAAATATTTATTTTGTTGTACAAAATTAATATATAATTAGTGTCAATTTTGTAAATTATTTTTGTCATTTACATATTGATTTAAAAATGTGGTTATATTTATAAATTAGTTCATAATATTTATAAAAAAATTGAAATTGATTTTCAATAACTTTATATTTGCACAATAAATTGATTTTCACGTCTTACGTTCCACCAAATTCTAGTGCTTAATACTAAGTCCGTTTCGATATAAGTTGCTCGTTGTTTTTGGACACACAAATTTAAGTAAAAGTGAAAAAGTATAAGTGATATGATGGAAAAAGTGAAAAAGTATAAGTGATGTGACGGAGAAAAGTGAAAAAGTAATGAAAATAGTGTAAAAAATATTAAAAATAATAATAAAAAAGTGAATAGTAGTTTTCAAAAAAGATAAAAAGTACTCCCTCCGTCCCGGTATAAATTGCTCGTTGCTTTTGGGCACACATATTAAGATAGAAATGAAAAAGTATAAGTGATGTGATGGAAAAAATGTAAAAATATGAGTGATGTGATGGAGAAAAGTAATAAAAATAGTGTAAAAAATATTGAAAATAATAATAAAGAAGTGAATAATACTAATTTTTTTAAAAAAAGGGTAAAAAAGTAAATGAATAACATATAGTGAAACAGAAAAAAATAATATAATGGATAACTTATAGTGAGACGGTGAGAGTATATTATATATATATATAATATGGCTGAGATATGTATGGATTCGATTGTCCACGTTGGAGATGACATGACATTGCTTTAGGAAATACTCTCTCTGGTCCATGTTGCCTTAAATGGTCGTCCACAATAAATGGTCTATTTACCTAAAATGGAAAACTTACAATCATTATTTTCATTTTTTATACACATATACTCACTTTTATACATCACATCAAGTACTTTTTTAATAATTAAATATTTTTTTATACTATTACACTCACTTTTACACATCAACATCTACTTTTTTTAATAACCGTGCACAGCAAGGGTAGTCCAATTTTCATGGACGGAGGGAGTAAAACATAACAACGCAAGAAAAAGATGTTTATAAAAAATAATATCCACTTCGCCCGAGATAACTGTACAAAAAGGGACATTTTTAAGTTTATTATAAAAATGGATAAGTGTATAATTTTTAGAATATTTGGACACAATGAGTATATTTTTAAGTGTTTAATTTTTATAATTTTTGCACACTTGCTTCTCTTTGTAATTTAAAGAAAAAATATGTCTCTTTATTTTTTTCTCTTTTCATAATTATAAATAATATTCCCTCAGTCCCACTATAAGTTGCTCATTTTGTTATTTTCGTCAGTTCCACTATATGTTGTTCATTTGTTTTTTTAACTTTTTAGGAAATTACTATTCACTTCTTCATTATTATTTTCAATATTTTTTACACTATTTTCATTACTTTTTCACTTTTCTTTATCACATCACATGTACTATATCAATATTTTTATATTCTTCTTAATATTATTGCTCAAAAGTTGTGAGCAACTTATATTGAGACGGAGGGAGTACACGAATAAAAAAAAAAAAGTACTTGAATGTAAAATCAAATAATAAAATAAAAAAATATATTTTATTAATTTTTGTGAGTGTATATATTTTCTTTTTAGGTGTGTGAAAATAGAGTTGGAACGTTCAAATAAGGCAAGTGTGAAAGTAGAGTTGGACGTCTCAGCTCTATTTTCACACACCTAAAAAAAAGGAAATATTTTACACGCACAAAGTCAATAAATTACATTTATTTTATTTTATTATCTAACTTTATACTCACATACTCACTTTTCCTTAGTTCGCGTGATCAGAATAACTATGAAAATCATCCCATGAAGAAGGGAGTAATAATTAAAATAATGCCCAAAATATAGTTGATTTAGTTGTGCTAAATGAATGTATTTTTTGGGCAACTACAAAGAGGAATAATGTTTTAGTTTTATTACTAAGAGGAACAAGTGTGTAATTTTTATAATATTTACACACTCATTCTAAGTGTTCTTTCAGATGTGCAATTGTTATAATTTTTGCATATTTGCTTGTCTTTGTAATTTAAAGAAAAAGTGTGTGCCCTCTTTTTTTTCTATATTTTTAATCAAAATATGAAAGAAAATGTTTTCAAATCAAAATATGAAAAAGCAACATATATGGCTCTTGTGGTGCCAACCGGGTTCATACTTCATAGACGCCGTTGACTTTTAAGTCAGTAACCTCATGGCGGTCACTCACCCTATTTAAATAGTGTGAGCCTCATTATAAACAAAGCTTATCTTGATAACAAATCCAAAAATCATCATATTTTGGAATGTAGTTTTTTTAAAATTACTGTATTTCAAATTTTCATAAAGAAGGCTGTTATCATGAGCGTTAAGATTTAGCTAGAATCTCTAAAATATGATCGAATCGTTGAGTAGGAAGTAAAACTGAAATTTAACTACATACAAATCAACAAGCACTTGATACAACAAATGATCTACAAAAAAACACTAAGCTACATAAACAAATTAATCCTCTATAAACTTCATTCAATGCTACTTGTGTCTAAATCTGAATACATCAACTTCAACCCTCAACAAGGCGCAGCAACTTCAACCCAAAATCACAGTTCCTTAGTAATCGAGGCAAACATCAACCAGCTCCAAGTATTTCTGCAGAAAGAACTGGAAAAATCGATCAATGAATCCAGAAAATATTACCAACTAAAAGTGCAGACTCCATTGGGAGCCATCCAACGTAGGCATTGCAGAAGATATTCCATCACTATTTGGAATATCCCGGGATTGTTCTACCAGAGATTCCCCATCACTACCCGGAAAATCCTTTGAGTGTAATGGTAGGGATATCCCTTCGTGGCTAGTAATATCATGATGCAGTGGTAGAGATACCCCATCTCCATCTCCACTAGAGAAATCTCTCAAATGCAACCCCAGTGATACATCACTGGTAGGGAAGTCCATCGACTGAAATGCATGTGGGTCTCCACTGTTACTCGGTGCATCATCTGTATTTAATGCAGACGACACACCACTACTTGGAAAATCCTTCCACTGCTGAGTCACGGTTTTCATCTGGGTGTAAAACTCAACTCCAGCTTTACCTACAACACATAAAATTGACAATTACCAGGTAGGAGGAAAACCTGTTACTAACATGACTAGAATAGTTTTTTAGTCCTATAAGTTATCCACAAACATAAGTTCCAGTCATATCGACTTTCACAACTTGGAAATAGTCTTGTAACTTTCAATCATGAAAATTTGGTCAGGTAACCGGCTGTGGGCGGTGAAACAGCTGGTTGACATTGATGTGACATAATCTGATTTGTCCACGTGGCAATATCTGATTGGTCAACCAAATGTTTCATCTCTTGCCACCATAAATCATAATGCCAAAATATACAAGAGTATTTTCAGTTTGTGAAAGTCAGGAGGACTAAAATCAAAATATGAATAATTTATAGGAGTAAAAAAAATAATTTCCCTAAAAATGACCATAGCTCCTAATTTATGAGGTTAATTAAGCGTATTTACCATAAAAGTTGATATCTCCCGTGAATGAAGCTTTGGAGCCAGTAAATGAGAACAAAGGCAATGGGGATGTAATTGCCATATTTACACCAACCTTAATTAATGCAAATCAGCATCAGAACGGAATAGTATACAACAATTAAATACACACTTCCATATTCATGTCAGAGATCACAGGAGCATTTTGGAAACGATGGAATACGTATAAAAAAGAACAAAATCTGCTAGATTAATGAAACTATAATTGTATAAAAAAATATTTACTATCGTAGGCACTTCATTGTTCAAAAAGAAACCTGACATAATTATCTCAAAACATGGCTTACCTGTCCAGATTCGATCTCAATCTGAAATTTCCTTGCAGCAGCGCAGGAGGATGTGAAAATAGAGACTCCATTTCCATGTCTGCTCCAGTTAAACAATTAAAACCAAAGTCAAACAGCATAGGAATAAAACTTACAAACGACTGAGGACACTGTATTACTTATTTCTGTTAACAATGCTTATTGCCTCATCTAAGCTTCCAGCCTGAGCACAAAAAAGGTCAGGGAAGAGACATAAATTTGATGATCTCAGCATGAGAGCCATAATAATTAATAAAGACTACATTACAAGATAGGAATAAACATGGACCTGCATGCAAAGCAAAACTGGACCCAATATTTCTTCCTGTATACATCAAGATAAAACAGTGTCACTATATAAGTTTCATCCTCCACAGCGTGATACATTAATATCTTCCGTCGAAGTACTACATACCTTGTAGCAATCCATGTCTTCAGTGACTTCAGTTAAGATAGTAGGACCAACAAAGTTTCCAAGCTCATACTTGGGTATCTGTAGTTTTATCTTTAAAGTTATGTGTTTATACATCAACTTTCCATTCATCAGCACTAGATAATCGAATTTTGTATCAAGGGGAAAGGGCATAAATCACCAAAGTACTGAGTACTTGCAAAATAACCATGACACAATCCAAGTTATTTGAGCAAGTGCAAGAAAATAACAAATATGAGATTATGTACACACACAATATACATCTGGGATTGGGGAAATATAGCTTGACCGAAATAATCGTGCATAGATATACATGCATTAGGTCCATGAATCTAGACTGCAAATGCTCAAACCTGGGGATGTATAATAAACCATTCTCATTACCAATAATCCAAATCAACTGTGTTAGTCATATGACTACTATGCATTCACTGTTTGAGAACAAACAAGCATTTTTAGTAATATAGTTTTTTTAAATAGTTTAATAAAGGGGATGAGTAGAGTAGAAGATATGAAGACGTACCACAATATTTCTCCCATCAAGGACTAATCTAGCACCGTTATCTACAAATGTTTGGACAACCCTGGATATCCGTTCCTTAACCTTAATATACAAGACGATGAATATAAGACAAACAAATTATCATGTACAGAGAGAGGGAGAGTTTCTGGCTTTCTGCAGCTCTCTCTCATTAGTGACAGCAATAATAATCACTTAATTTATTTAAAAGGTTGTAAGAAAAAACATCCATCTGCGCACCTGCTTACTAATCACTGGCCCAAGGTCCACACCTGGTTCAGTTCCTTCATCTACTTTGAGTGCCATGGCACGTTCCACTAGCTTGTCTTCCCTGTTGAAAATTCAAACCAACACTGTGTAATACCAAATTTCTTGTGGGACTCTTAATTTGACAGTTTTTCACATGCCAGAAAAACAACAGGTAAGAATTCATATGGGACAACCCAGATTAATGAGAAATAATAGAGTAGAACACAACAGTAGCGAACAAATTAGTCATATTGAGATGGCCCCTGCCAATAAATAAAGGTTGCATTTGGATCATGGGATAGAAAATGAAAGAATATTATCCACCCAAGATTTTGGTATGAAATTCACTCAAATCCTCAAAATTAGTTCAAAACCAAAGTAATGTATTTCTAACTCATATCAATCCAAACATAACCTTCTGGATAAATCAAATAGTGAAAGTTTCTCAGCAAACTTTTCTGCATCGTAGCCCCGTGGGCTTCACTACTTTTAACTTAAACACTAATAAATATTTCCATAAACATTAACCACCATCACCACCAAAGTAATGATTGATGCAGGACATACCAAGACTTCGAACCTCCAACAAAAATAATAGTGCTGATTGCTGTAGATCTCTGTACTGCAGAGCCAAAGCCAGCAGAAATCAAAGCATTTAAAGTTGCATCCATATTCGCATCTGGCATGACAACTGCATGACTTTTGGCACCAACATTGGTCTGAAGAGACCGTAACATATAACAAACAGTTAAGTAGAGACTTTCAGGCCAAAGCAAACATATTTTCTGAATAAGAAGGAAAATCTTCCACCTGAACACGTTTGCTGTTGGCAGAAGCCCTCGCATGAACATACATCCCAGGCTGGAAATATAAAGTTTATATGAGGATATAAGAACAGTCTTTTATTATTGTCAAATGAAAATGCACATATAAATTTAATTACTGATGGGGAACGACTATGGGTAACTTGTTAGCACCATGAAGTTTTGGGCAATTCATTTTGAGTGAATACCAACAGCATGCAAATATTTAGTTGCTCATGAATCGTGAGACTATGAGAATCACCCAATCATATAAAGTTTCGTGCCACAGTTTGTATAAATGAAACATGTTCAGAATAATAATCATAAGTAAACTTTGCATTGTATTTGGGGAAATGCAACACTTTCAGAATAATAAATTTATTACCCAGTGCATCTATTAGCTAGTTTATACTTTATACACCACAAATAGCTCCTGGGTAACATACTCATTACAAAACAAAATAGTGTCAGTACTAAACATCACATCTAAGATCAAGGTTCTCAATTTTATATTAAAAAATATTCTGGGGTCATTATCGCTAGAATCTGATGAGCTTCTTTATGTAGCATAATTGAACTGTTAAAACTTAAAGGTACCTGCCAGAGTATAGATATTTTAGGTAATTCAAGAGCAACTATATCGCATTATCATTAAGGGAATATCATGAGTTGCATACAGAATCAGTTACAAATGAAAAATATGCTAAAATGAAACTCACTGCATCTGAGCCAACATATGACACAACTTTGATTTCATCATCATCGCATATTGCATCAATAATGTCCTACAAGAGATATCAAAATCATAAAATTATACTTAGATATGCACAAAAAAGAAAATTTAGATTATATGGAAAATATTATCCAACAAAGGTTCCCTGAGATGGAGCAAACTCAGTCACCATCATACATAGTTACATACAAACAATGTTTAACCTAGAACCCCAAAAAACCAAACCATCTCCCCTAGGTTGAGATTAAAACAATGATACAAAAGATTACAAAGACAAACTCAGCTCACATTTGTTCCGTGTATCACATTTAAGACCCCATTGGGCAAACCAGCCTCCATTGCCAACTCCGCAAGATGCACACAGGCCCCTGAAAGCAAGGGATGAAATGACAACTATAAGAGGTTGATGGAAATTTTATAACGAGAACATAGAAAAAACAGTTCGTAATCCAAAGGATTAAAAAAATTACAAGCAGAACAAGGTAACACGCAGCAAAAAATTGCTGGAACATTCCTCATATGTTTACTCATGAATGATGACAAGATACACAAAAAGCACTGAAAATCAAATAAAATCATGTAAGACATATATGCTTATGATAATTATTGCATCCTATACCTGGTGCTTTCTCAGAAGGTTTCAATATAAACGTATTGCCACATGTAACAGCAATTGGGAACATCTGCAGAGCAGTGATAATAAGAAAACTGTGTTACCTACAAGACTTGTGAACAATAACAAGAGTGTTTGTAGAAGCGGAATGAAAGGGAATTATACTTCACCCTCATCTCAGGAGTCGCTTCCACCAACAGTCTAGTTAATAAAACAGTTCCAAACTTTCTTGATTATAAATTAATTTCATGCATTTGATTCAGTTGTTTTTGGTCCAACTAGGCTTGACTCTTGGCACTATGCCAGAGCATCTGAACTTCATTTACAACATTTAAAATTTGTATGTTGGAACCTCACTTAACCATCATAATTTTTTTAATGGATTATCTAAGACTTCTGGTTCTTCTCTCTTTACATCTTGGTTGGCTGGGTTGTGCAAGAGAATAGCAGACTTAATGACAAGTCGAATTCATCCCATGCCTAGCTCATAGCTCGCTACAAGAGGGACAACCGTCACAACCCTAAACCACTATGGCACCTTTTGAGAAAATATTTTAAAAAAAGTCCTCTTTACTAAAATCTGCTTAAGAATCATTTTGGTCTTTCACATTATAAGCTGGTTAAGTGATTGTTCCAAAATTGCTTTACAGTCTTTATCTTGGTTTATTCTGATTAATTTAGTTGGTGTAAGATGGTTACAAATTGAAATTATAAATAACATGCATAAAAAAGAAAAATTAGTTTGCCAAAGATAAAGGCATAGAGAAACAAAAGCAAACCAACAAAGGAATCATGGCCGGGAAATTGAAAGAGCATATCCCAGCACAAACACCAAGGGGCTCACGGATGCTGTAAGTATCAATTCCATTTGAGATATTTGAAAAGAAGTCTCCCATATGCAAATTTGCCAATCCACAAGTATGTTCAACAAGCTCTGCATAAAATATAGCCATTGGAATTACCAACTGACAGCAAGGTGAGTGCTGGATAAGGACAATGAAAGGAAATAAGAAGTAAAAGGTTAACCAATGTTTTATGTTTTTATTCAGAAGAGAATTAGACTTTTCAGCAACATATTTAATTCGAACCATCAAAAAATATTTTTCTAACAGGTAAAAAAAGGTAATAAGAGATGAGCTCACCAATGCCACGCGTTACATCATTAAACGCATCCTTTAATGTCTTGCCCTGCTCTGCTGTTATATTGCCAGCGAGCTTATCCTGGAAATAATTACGATGACTCCAGTGACTTATCTTTGAAATCTGAAACAGTGTAGTAGTAACAGTACCACAAGCTTACAATATCTCGTCGAATGAGCTCTTGGAGCTTGAACATAATGCGTTGACGACTTGTAACAGGGGTATTTCGCCATGATGTAAGAGCTCTTTTTGCTGCAAATACTGCAGCCTTAAGTTCCTCAGCAGTGGATAAAGGAACTTGTGCAATAACTTGCTGTGTGGCCTATAATTGTTTTCAATTATTAGCATAAAAACTTTAAAAAGAAGACCGACACGCATATATTTTTTCTGCACTCACCGGATTTAACACATCCATAGATGTTGACGAATGTGAATCAATAAATCTACCACCAATGAGATTCGGAACCCTCTGCAACACATATATACAGGTTAGACAAAATCTCGACTTTGAAAACAACATAGCCATTGATTGCAGGTAACCAAAAGCCAATCACAGATCAGTCTAAAGCACTAAAAACGTTTATAACTCAGAACATAAGCATACAATTTATGGATCCATCTTGCCATTAAATAAGTAAGATAAGATATTGGCAGACATGAGGCAGTTTGGACTATACGTAATTACCGGGGGATAACGTTTCTTCCATGATGGCTCAGAAGAAATTGAAGGCTCAGAGTTTCCTTCGGGAGCTGTAGGAAGTCTCAGCGTCTTCAATCTCCTCACTGCCCACAAGACATAAAAAAGACAAGTTGCAAGTAAATGCAAAAGATATTCAGCCTTTGATATGTGAGGTCATCGGCAGCAGTGACTCGATACTATGGTTTCAACAACACACACAGGTCCTTAAAATCAGATGTTTAAGTAGACAATGCAGGTAAAAGGTTTTGCACTCTTTATTATACATAAACTCAATCACAAGACTGTTTATCGACAACAAGCCCCACAGGCCTTTTTGACTATATTATTGATGAGATTTTATATATTAAAAGTGGCATATATGCTACATTTTGAGTGGATTCCCAATTCCCTAAATACTACAACTGGTAAATTTTACGTGAATATCTGCTTAAACAGTATCCCTAGTAATAATACGGTGCAGGACACAATGTTTCTTATAATTTCATTTTGAGCCAATACCTTAGGTCCTGCCATTTCTCACCTGTCACGTCCATACGATATGCTATAGGAAGAATCTTACCTAAAATTTTGTGTGTGTGTGTGTACGCTCTCCTATTCCTGGTTATGATCTCTTCCTGCTATTAATATGTTTCTTGCTTACAAGAAAATACAATTAGATACAGTTTTATAATAACTTGAAGGTTGTGATAATTAAAAAAATGAAAGTTTGCATACAGTTAACATCTTTAAGAAAATGCAATATCATGGATTTGATGATTTAATTTTACTGAAGGTCTATTATGGCCATGAATGCAGTAATAATAAATGAAAAATGAGTACCAAATTTGGAAAAAGAAACTCAGACCTGTAAGATTCCCTTGCCGGAGCTTGGCTTTCACATTATAAACATGCTTTGGTGTCGACAAAAGCTCGGGATTTGTTTGTCTAAGTCTTTTAAGTATTTGGCGTGGTTTCAAACCTGCTTCCGTCATTTCTTTAATAAGTACCACTTCTTTCTCATTGAAGCGCCTGGCAGAAGGATGTTCAGAGATGTCCTTCATTGGTTCATGGTTGTGCGACCCATTCTTAACTGTAAGTACCCACAAGCCATCCTCCTTCTTACCCATGAGCTCAAATGGACAATTCGTAAGTCGAGAGCCAGATTTCCTTTTGCGCAGATGTTCACCAGTGGCCTCATCAACAGGTTTACGTCTATCTCGATAAACACCTCCTCTGTCACAACCAAGGACTACAACTCTTTCTTTCTTAGATTGTTTAATGGTGACAACATATCCCTGAGAGAGGGCAAACTCCCCGACATGTTGAATAAGTTCTTCACGATCAATAAAACTCCCAGGGGGAGGTGGAAGCATCTGTAGATTTTCATCAAACTCCATGCAACTAGTCTAAAGAGCGGACCTACAAGCAATCACATACAGTTTAAACTCTCCAAACCACTGTAATAAGAAGCTAGTTTAATTATATAAGCCTACCTGGTGATTAAACAGCCAAGCAAAGCAGCTATATTTAGAGAAATTATGCTAAAAATAAACATGCTGGTTCTAGCATTGATAAACCAGCAACTCAGAAGTCCACACTAAGAAATTAATGAAGAGAAAAATTGTGATATATAAAAATATAATGAAGTGATGTACAATGTGGCTGACTAACTACTAAATAACTAATTCCAATCCTCATTCATAAATTTACATTTACTTGGTTGAACACGGGAATTCTTTCTTGAGGATATTTCTAGATCAAATATATATTTATTAATCAGGAATTCCAATTTATATTTCTGCCATAGTCCTCTGCAACCTGCTCTCGAACAAATGTAGGACGAGACTTGCAACAATGACACAGAGCACTGCAAGGACAGTTATGCTTGATAACTCAGCAAAAAAAATTAAGTAAACCTCTATGAGCATAGATGGTACCTACATTTCATGGTTAGCAAATCTGAATGAATTAGGTAGTAATGCTGGCATATATGTACCCACACCGACATACAAGTATACATATTTATGTAGATGCAATAAACCTAGAATGACATTAGTGTTCATACTCAGAGCAAGAACATCCAGCTCACATTCCTCAGCCATAAAATTAACAATGCTAAAAAAGATCATCAAGGTAACAGTGTTTAGAAAATGAGATAGGTAGTAAGAATACAAGATATATATGCCCACCAAACAACCTCAAAACCTAATGTACAACTGGCGCACACTGCAATTTAGTTGAAATTTTCTAAAACCTCAAAATACAGCATTCAGAGTGAACAAAACTCAACTCCTTGATGATCATCCTCAATCTACATTGCATTCACTTAACTGAAATTTTTGAAGAAGAACAGAATTTGTATCACATAAACAATGATATGATATGCTATATTCATGGGGAAAAAAAAAAGAGAGAGATTACTGATCAGATGGGATAATTAAATATTACGGGAAATTCAAGTTATATTGGCACATTAATAGTGAGAAGAGAAGAGGGCTTTACCGGAGACGAGGCTTTGACGGAGATGAAACGGCGACGGGAAGGCTGAACTTTCCCGAGTCGGAAGTGAAACGGTTCTGCGCTTATTTTATTTAAATCGGTTTTCCATTTTTCTTTTTTCTAAAGAGTGTGGAAGCAACGATGGAGAACTGGAGGTAGCGATAACCCTAATTTTGACTTCTCCAAACTACACACATCTTTGTCAACGGGCTGGGAGCCGGCCAATAAGCCCGTTGTCGGCCCAAAAATTTTTCTTTCTAATTTTAAAAACGTACTAATATTTGGATATTTGGTACTTGAAGGAAAGGTTATCAGCTTCGCACTTCACTCCATTTTTCTTCACACACTAGATATAGCTAATCTATTATCACCCTCTGTTTGGTAGTTCACATGAGAAAAAAAATATAAAAATAGAATAGGCCTCAAGAAAAAGGTTTAGGTGTGTGTATGAGTTAAATAATTTTATTGGAATTTTGTAGTTCACCATATAAATTTTTACACTTTATTTGATAGAGTAGTATACACAATAGTTAGTTTATATTTGTGTTTGGTATAAGATTAGTCATGTTAAGATAAAATAAATTAATATTTTTGCTCAGTTTATATTTGATCTAAATAACTTACACATTGTGAGCCAATTTCTTTGCCGAATCTCCAACCCCCAGTCCACCACCACTGCCGCCGGAGGAAACCAAATATTATTGCCCTCCTCTGCCTCCAATTCAGCCGTGTGCCAATTTTTTTGTCAGTACAATGGAGATATGAATCAAATTCGCCCAAAAATTGCTAGGTCACTATAGAGATGTGAATTAATTCACCCAAAATTCAATTCAGACAGAAATCACGAATAGAAATCGCCCAAAATTCAATTCGCACAGAAATGACGGCTTCAATTGCAGTGGCTCTGGGCGTGGTTGATTGCTGAACTAAGAAAGAAATTGATTGCTGAAGAAATAAATTGATTTACAACCACCCATGGGTAGCAACTTCAATAGCTTTCAAATTTCCAAAATAATGACGGTTTCCATGGACGACAGCGTCAATGCCATGTCTATCGAAGCCTCTTCATAAATCAATTGCTAAAATAAGAGAAAGTCGAGGATGACTTATCAGAGGAAGCAATCGTGGTCAGAACTGTTGAAGTCGATTTAGAGAGAGGGATGGAGTGTGGTGGTGTGCTGGGGAATATTGAATGCATTATTAAAATTGATACTCAATACCTTTTTCTCAAGAAAAGGTATTCGAGAGGTGGGTGGGTTGTGATTTCTAAAAGGCTGCAGTACATATCTTGATTTCTTTCCACGGGCTCAGTTTTTTGGCTGCCAGCCAAAAAAATTTGGTGTTTTACCAAACCTAGCAAAGGTGAGAAAAATTCTTTTTTATGGTACTTATACTGCCTGTAAGCATATAAAAATAACACCAAATTAAATAATGATATGTGTATAAATTAAATAAATATCAACATATAGCACTATTTTTAATTTTGATGATTTATCAAATTAATTCTCTAATTAAATAATCAAATGATATTTATTGTACACGATACAAGTCGTTATTAAATTACGAGTCTCTCGGCACTCATATGCGGCAATAAATGCTTGACTTGTCGTATTTATTCGAAACCATACATGTTTCATATAAATAAAGAAGAAGGTGGAAATCAATCAAACTAAATTTGGTTGATTATTAAACCTATTTATTACAACGACATCAACGGCCCAGATTGTGCCACATGTCGAGCCGGATATGGAATGTTTTCAACTCCCTATCTTATAAATAGGGGTCAAGTCCATACATTCCAACACACAAAAATGAAGATGAACGAACGAGCAAGCAGTAACATCCTCTCGACGAGTAGACTACAAGCTAAGAAGATCCAATGATCATGTTCTTCGAAAATTCAAGTCGTTCTTCAACAAATTCGAAGTCGTTCTTGAATATTCAACTGTTCTTCGTCAAAATCGTCTAGAAACACCGCTTGATCCAAGATAAAGGGCATATATCCCTCCGATCCGATATTTTTCTCAAGAACACCTTGAAGATCAACAAGCGTTCATCTCCGACTTCAACGGTTCTTCACCAAATTCATCCAAAAACATCCTTCGATCATAAATAAGGAGCTACATCCCTCTGAATAGACGTTTCTCGCCCAAGAGCACTTCGAATACTTCAAGCTTTCTTCGCCGTCTTCAAACATTTTTTGGCAAGTTCAACTACAAACGCACATTGATCCAAGAGCAAGGGGTCAAATCCCTCCGATCAAGCGTTTCCAGCCAAATCCAAACTTGAAACTTTGAAGATCATTCTTCATCAAAATCTCCAAAGACTTCGCTCGTTCTCGTCCTTGGACAAAGCGTTTCCAAGTCAAAGTCAGAGTCAAGCCCAATTAAAGTCAAAGTCAGAGGAGAATTCGAGGATCATAGTTAGTGAACCCTGCAATTCAAGAAATTCAATTGTATATCATTTTGTGTTAATAATATTGTTGGAAGAATTTCCTAATTACATGTTTATGTGGCTGATTTATCTTTGTAATTCTCCCAAAAAATAATCAAGATTGTGTTGTGGAATAGTTTTAGTAGTGAGAGAAAGTAGATAGATGTATATTTTATGAAATATGAACTTAGAGAGAGAATGTGAGTACAATAGACCTATTTATATGTTTGCATGTGGTGATGTGACATGTTTTAAGCTTAGATAGCCTAATTAACTGACAAGTGTCCCTAACACATGTCACTTGTCACCTCTTATGCTCTAATTACATTGCTTTCATCCTACTACATTACTACTAAAATCCTAATTAGCTAATGCTCCCTACTCCGGGTAGGGCGAACTTCTATGCCTTGTGTTATTCCGTGGTCCAGTGCTTGTAGTTGGGTGTGATCTCTTGTCTCCTGCTTTTGGCGAGCTCTTGGCGAGCTACCCTGCGAGCTCCATCTCTATTGTGTTGACTGATCAACGGATGATGACGTGGCTTTGGCTACCTGGGGCGAGCTATTAAGCCTTAAACTTTTATTTATGTTAACTCTCCATAATAATTTTGCTTTAGTTCACCTATCAACAAATATATTATATTCACAAGAATTGTTATCACACTAGTAAATATAACCTTATAAAATAAATTTAATATTTTAGTGAAATAATTAATATAATTAATTATAAAGTGTAAAATTTATGCATACTAGTTTTGTCTTATTTCGAATTAATTTCTTAGAGGGTGTTTGTTTTTCTAGATAGGATTAATAAAAAAGAATAAGATTTCAAGGGATTGCATTGATAGTAATCCTAATTTTAAAATATTATTTATTTGATATTTATGATTGTCTTCTTAAAATTAATTCCAATTTGTGTTTGGATTTAAGGATAAAATAGGATAACAACACTAAATTATCAAATTTACCCCTTTTCAACTAACTATGTTTTCCATGCATTACCACAATATTTGAGAGTAAATTTAGTATCGGGATTAAATAATTTAATGAAATTGGTGGGATTAAATAATCAACTTCTTGTGTGATTAGCTAGGATTTGAATCCTGGACCATAGTTTAATCCTGGACTCGGATCTGGAAACCAAACATAATATTACTTGAGATTAGAGGCTTAATCCATCCTAATATTGGAAATCAACCCCCAGAGGCGTTTGGTTTCCTAGATAGGATAAATAGAGTAGGATAAAATTTTCTATGGATTGTATTAATTGCAATCCTAATTTTAAAATAATGTGTATTTGGTGTTTATGATTATTTTCTTAAAATTAATCATGATTTGTGTTTAAATTTAAAGATAAATAAGATAAAAATATTAAATTTCCAATTTTTCTATTTTTCAATTAACATCATTATATCCATAGTTTTTAGAAATTTGAAGGTTATGTTTGTCAATTTCAGTTAAAAATTGAGGGTAGATTAGTAAATTTAAACTTGTGAATAAATAATATGATATAATAGCTGGGTCAAATAATCTTTTCTTATAGGATTAGACTGGATTCAGATATCGGACCAAAATTCAATCATGGGCTCAAGTTCTAGAAACCAAATATAATTTTATTTAGGATTAGATCTTAATCCACCATAATCCTAAAAACAAAACACCCCCTAGGTAAAAGAGACAAATTTATTTGGAAAAAAACTAATGATTTCTTTTATATATCTACACTTTTATGCATTTGTAATCCAATTTGAATTTAAGTTGACCGCAAATACACTCATTAAATCGAATTTCGATGTAGCAAGTCCTTAGATTCTATTAAAGCTAGTTACAAAAAGGAACAATTTTTTAGTTTTATTGCAAAGAGGGATAAGTATGTAATTTTTATAATATTTACACACTCTTTCTGAGTGCTTTTAAGTGTGCATTTTAAAAAAATCACTCTTACCTCTCTTTGCAATTTAAGGGGAAAATGTGTCTTTCTTTGTTATTTCCCCACCCTATTATACAATATAATAATTTTCACTAATTAAAATAATATAAGAATTTATTATTCAACATAATACCCATCCTTAATTATCATAATAATTTTCTTATATAAATAATTTTTTGAAAAACTCATAAAAGTAATAATTCAACAATTGAGACGAATTGTATCCGCAATGTGCACTATGCATATTTAGTATATTTTCAGACAATCTTGATTGCTTTTACTGAAAAGTACTAGTTAATTACTGCATTTAATTATTTAAATATATATATGACTTGCACGATCATTCTGATGCACGGGAGACCTACATATTTTCTCGTAATATTAATTAAGGATTTAAATGGAATGATGTCTTCATATTTAGAGGCTATTTGACTGAGCTTATAAGTTTTTTTTAAAACAATTTATAAATTGTTTAAGAACTTATAAGATCTTTTAAAGTGTTTAGTAAAATAAGATTTCTAACAACTTATAAGATTTTAAAATAAGTTCCTCTGCAATTTTTTTTTTTTGAAATATCCTAACTTATTATTCTCACCACCTCCACCTCCCTGCCTCATCTTATTTTTTATTAATTTATTTTTAAAAATATTGTAAATTATCAAAAAAACTTATAGGTTGTATTAGTCAAACACTTCAACAATTTATAAATTACTTAAAAATAACATTTTATAAGTTCTTAAAACAACTTATATGATGTTTAAAATAAATTTAGTCAAGCACCAATCTAACGCCTACGGCTGTAAACAACAATTTATTTAACCAATTATCTCATTGCAATTGACGGCTTTCTCCCCGAATTGCAAGTTTGAGAAAGCAAATGTACAGACATGTAGTAATATGTAGTATGAACTGAAGAAACTTCATATATTTAGTTAGATTTATTATTGTATGGATAGAAGCATTATCAGAAAAAAAATAAAAAAATCTGATACTCCTGCAACTAACTGGTGTATGAACAAGATTTAGATCCTCATTTACACAGGAAACTTGTGTTGGTTTCACTTTATTCATTTACATCATGTTCTTCACCAGGCGTTTTTCTTTCTCTGAAGGTCGGAACAAGAGAAATGTAGCGGACCAACTTCTGTACAAACAGAAGGATTATTCTACATTAACAGCAGAGCAGAAAAGAATAGTTTTGTGATAAATTAACAGGATGTTATGTAACCTTTGGTAGCACAATGTCAATTCCATCACAGAACAAGAGAGGCAGAAAACTATTTTCCAGGACAGTAAACACGTATCCTGTAAAACCGAAGTTATTCTGATGCCGAAAGCTTCCAAAAACACATACACGAACTTCTGGTTCATTAACTTCTCACATTTCATTTAACAGCAGAGCACAGAACTCAGAAAACAAGTACAACTTAAAAGACTCAAGGATATAATTCTTAATAGCAAGTTGAAGTTTTGATTTCAAGAAAAAGTTGGGCTGTATAATCTTCTTTTCTTTGTTGTCATATACCATAGCAGCAGATGACAGAAAAGAACCCCACCACTCCAAAATAATCCTCAAAAAAAAAAAAAAAAAAAAAAAAACTAGCTTCAGTTGTTTGGTGTCAAGTTAAAGACATATACATATAAATATATAATGTAATTTCTCAAGACTGTTATGGTGAACCATAAGCTCATTTTTTCATGTATAATTGGTTAATATGAAGATTACAAGAAAATCCACAGCAAAAATGGTAAAAGATCACCAGTTAAAGAACACTTTCCAGATATCCATGATAAGTATAATTTCACTTTCCAGATTCAGCAATAGGCCCAAGACAGCAGAAAATTCAAGAAAAACTGGGATTAGTGAAGACTTAGGACCACAACCGCACTAAGCATTGATAATCCAAATCATCAGAACATACTAAAACAGTACTAAAAGCACAAAAAAAGATAATTATTTCGAAATTTCCAATCATTAAGAAAAGTTTATGGGGGGACCATCAGATACATGATGATGCTATTTCTCTATTTTATCACAAGATTCTCTTATTCAAAGCAATAGGTACATTCAGCTTCTGATTCCTCCATTACAAAAATGCAAAATCCATGAGAGAGAATGGCTGAACAAGAACTTACTCAGGTGACAAGTTATTAGCATCAAGCGAGCTATATAGCACATTCTCGAGCGCATCCAAGATACTGCCATTGAAAGAACTCTCATCTTCCCCAAATTCTTCAGGTTCATCCTTCATCTTTTTCCTGTACAATTTCAGTTTGTCTTCCAATAAGCTTCGCTTATATTCGTGATCCCACACGAGCCATTGCAGGGATCGAATCACTTCCTGATCGTGGATTTGTTTCTCCTCTGCTAATCTTTTGAATTGGCTTGATTCCATTTCAATTGAACTTTTCTCACTCTGAAGCCGCAAAATCATTGCCATCGCCTCCTCAGTTGCAGTTGCAGAAGCCGCCCTTTCTTTTGCTAGTTCAGCAACGGCTGCTTCCACTTTACGCCGCTCAATTTTTAGCAATTTCCTCAGCGTTGAAACATCACATTCACCATCTTCCTCTGTTTCATCACCGCCATTGTTGTCCGTAACATATTCTTCACCAGAATCACTAATTATTTCACCTTCGACACCACTGCTAGAGTTGGATTTTTCATTCTGACCCTGTTCCGGTTTTTCAATCAAGGGTTCGCACGATATCTCCTTCCAAATTTTCAATAACCCAAGTACTCCATCAGTAACATTTTTTGAACAAAATCCATATTTCAATTTCCCTGGTTTCCATCTCGAATCGCATAAAAACCGAATTAAAACCCTTGAAAAACTATCGGAGTAGATAATTCTGAACCCGAAAGCAAGCAACAAACACAGCCCTAGAAATTTATAAACCTGCTTAAAATTCTCAAACAGAAAAAAACCACATTCCATCGATACGAAACCTCCGCGAAGGAACTTCGAAAAAAACTTATCGAATCCAAGAACAAAGCATACAGATACAGTCAGAAAAGGGTAAAAGAGAGCAAAAATCTGCATGTGGACATTCAATGCAGAAAAACTCGCTATACTAGTAGTCTTCTTCGATCTCTGCAGCAGAAAGTGTGCGAGAGAGAGAAGAGAAGAGGGCGAATTGGCACGGAGAACGAGGGCAAGGATTGGTTATCGGTGGCAGGCTGGCAACAACGGGCTCTAATCAGAAAAAATATAGGAGGACAAATGCTGAAAAGGTCTGAAAAGAACTGCAACGTTTGGCTCTTTTAGTAATTGAGTGTGAAATTTCAGTATTAATTCAAATTATTGGATCGACGGTTAGTAAAGGTAAAATGTAGTGCACAAATTCGAGATCTTTTAAGGACATGTTTGGTTTGGTACGTCAAGAGTAAAGAATGAAATATGTATGACCGTCACATTCCACCAATTTTTCTCTTTGGACAGCACATTCTACCAAATTTTGAGAGCCATGACAATCATTTCTTAAAAAAAAATGAACTTCAAAATTTGATAATATATAAAATTGGTAATTTTATATTAAGATAAAAAGTCATATAATAAGCATAAATTAGTATGAAATTTATATCATAATATATATTTGTTAAAATCATAAATGGTATTTATTGTATCATACATATTTTATGCTGTGCTATAAGTAAATACATCTTGTAGTATTAGTAAACACATATTGAGATATAAATTTATTATGAACAAAATACAGGAATGTACTCTAAGACACAAATTTTTTTTTGTCTTAGAGATTAATAAAATTTCATCTTCAACAACGGTGTTTTTGTTGCTGGAAAAATATTGGAAGAAATAAAAGCAAGGATATGGGTTGATTCTTTGTTAAAGTTCACGGTGTTAGTTGTTTTAGTTGGAATGACTAGTTACATTATCCGAGAATGATTTTAGGAACGTGATGCCCTTTGTATTCTTGTAATATTATATTTTTTTTGTACTTCTAGTGCTAATTTTATAAAAAGTCTCTTTTACCGAAAAAAAATAATCAAAATAGACCTATGTATAAATATTTTGCATAAAATATACTCCTCACAAGTCACATCTCATTAGATTGCTCAAAAGTTCATGGAGGAATTTTTTTCCCCATAATGTAACTATATCCTTTAAATTAGCTCATTATAAATATATTTTATTTGTACTTTATGTCACTATATTTTTCATTATTCTCTCAAACAATATGATAACTTTCATTTTATAAAAATGAAAGGACCAATATACCCTCAACTTTATACCTTTTAATACTAATAAATAATATTAAAATTTGTGATATTTTCATTAGAGCAATTTAAATCAGTATGGATGGAGTAAAATATTATGACATTCATTTGCATTAACTTGGATTTCAAGTATGTGTAGCTGATAATTTCATCACGTTACGCACCATATTCAAGAAAGTTGTTTTAACAAGTGAAATTCAATTACAAGAGATTACAAATATTTTCATTTGAGATAACTCTTTGAAATCCAAATTTCTAAATCTATGTATAATCCAGCTCTTCTTATGTGATTGTTAGATTTGTCACCAAGTTCATCAAAAGAAATATAAAGTAACATTTGAAAACAACAACATTATGAAACTGTCTTATACAATTTTCATTTTATAATTTCAAAATCAAGATTTACATAGAGCAGTCTCATACATAAATCAGATATTTAAATTTTAAAAATATTACTAAAACTAATAAAAATATCGCATCTCATGAATGAGACTTTCATGAAACGGACTTATACAACCATAGCCATCATCTATAAGAGGAACATGACTCAATGCATTATTATCATTTGCAACACTTCGTCCACTTAATTCCAGAAGAGAAAATTTAACCAAATAAAACGTAAAATAAAATATTTACTTGCCGTGATTAACAAGTTGCAAATAAGCAAAGGCAGATGGAGGTGGAAAGCGTCTCTCAAGGAGGAATACTCGACTAAGAGAGCTTATGATGTCCTTTGTAAAGTTGCTGTCTTTGGAAGCGAATAGAAAGAGGAATTCAAACTCATTTAGAATAAAATTGTTCCTCCAAAATTTAGGATTCACGCTTGGAGAGTTTTACGGCATTGTCTACCAACTACATCAAATCTATACAACCGAAATGCTCTTCCCTCTTAAACCAACTCTAATCGTGTTTTTTTGCATCAATTCAACAGTGAAGGTAACTCATGCTCTTTTCCTTATCGTTTCTGGATGAATTGCATTGAGTGGAAGACTTAAAGTTGCACTACCATCCAACCCAGTGATGAATCTACTTCTCTTTAGTAGACTAATCAAAGGGAATGACGGGAAGAATTTTGCAGTTTGCGTGTGGATGAGTGCGATTTGACTTTTGTGAAAAAAAGAAAAGAAATGCTATCATTTTTAATCAGGAATCAGTGCAAATTGGGGATTTATTAGACGATCTCAAAATTTGCATTTGGAGTTGTTGCGCTGCTAAATGTTACATGGAGTTCTTAGACTCATTTTCTAAGTGAGTGATTCATCTTAGTATTTTTCTTAAATAAGTGTTTCAAATTGTCGTTGTCTAAGGGTTTCTTTTTAAGCTTGTTTGTCGGAAGCTGTGCAAATTTTGTGTAATTAATTTGTGGGTATATCTTATACCCTAATGAGTTACAAATATTTATCTTCACAAAAAAAAAGTAAAATGACCAATAATTCCAAATGAGAAGCTTACGATTACAATAGTTGTCTACCTCAGCCTTCTCTTTAGTCCACTAGTCATGAAATGTTGCAAGTAACTAGCACAAGACACATTCCTTCTAAAAAAAAAAGAAAAAAGCACAAGACACATTCAGGCTTGGTGGTCGGACCAATTTGCTAAGTTTGCATAATTACTATTAGAGAAATTAAATATATAAATTATTGATAAGTGATAGGAAATTTGTACTCTAAAGGATGTTTGGTTGGACACTTTTGTAACTGAGTAATAGTAATCAAAATCATAGTGTATGTTTAATATGATTCTACTATGACTTTGATCCCCAAAAACTAAGGAATCAATCATAGTTCAGCTATATGAGAACTATGACTTTCATTACATACCATTTTCATTCCTATACCATTTTCTTTCCTTACAATTATATCAAACCAAAATAGAGTTTCTAATAACCAAAAATCGAATTGAGATATATTTTGATTTTTCGGCTAAAACTGACTTTTTTTTTTTATAATTTTCATAATTCAGTGTATAACCTAATTTTTCAATATTTTTAACACTAAAATCAAATAAATACCACCAATTGACCACAATAATTACAAATTAAATTCACACTAAGTAAAATAAATAATAATATATATTTTATTTATATGCATATATATAACTTCGATTTTTATGGGCAAATAACCGAACCGAACTAGAAAAAACTCGGTTATTAAAATTTTAAATTGAACCAAAATTTTTAACTGAAATAACGAAACCAAAATAACTAATTTTTTTATTCGATTTAAAAAGTTGATTTTGTGGTTTTTTGCCCACCTCTAAAAAGAACTATTATAATTGATTATGTTTGAAAATTATTGTAATTATTATTTTTAAAAAAAAATATATAATCCAATGAGTTGTAATTAACATATATTTTTTAAAAAAATTAGTGCTTACAATTTCTTTACAAAAAATAATTTATTGCAGTAATAACTTTGAATTTATTATTATATCAATTCATTCTTCATTCATTTATAGTTTATACTAGTAATTTGTAAAAGGGCTAGCGAGTAACACCTAAGATTCAGTGCTCGTCCGGGAAACAAGAATGGATTCTTTTTAGGCACATCCCAAATCACAAAAAAAGCCCTCCCGTTTTCTTTGGGTTTTTTTCTTTTTTCTTTTTAAAGTTTCACACTTTGTTGCTTTTCTAAGTTTTGTATACTAGTATTTTATTATTAAACTTTATGTAAAAATGATAAATTTAAATGTCTTATTATTATTATGATTAAAGTTAGAAAGATAAGTTACTTTTGTTAAATCTGAATTATTCCCTCAACTCTTGACACATATAAGAAAATTTGAGGAAAGTGGTGTGAAGTTTCCCATCTAACTTTGTAGAAAAAATAATTTACATAAAAATTTAAAATCACATTGTTTCCTACCAAAAAAATAAAATAAAATTTGGTGCCTTAAATAAATACTCTCTCTGTCTCGTATGAATTTGCACACTTTTCTAATATTTGAATTATCACACTAATTTGCACATTACTACAAAAGAAAATATCGATTTGCTTGCACACTTACACAACATTACACATGTTTATTTATATACCACTATTTTATTTAATAATTTTTTTTAAAACGTGAAATCTCAGGGGTGCAAATTCCCCTGAGACGGGAGGGAGTACATTATTAATGGTCATTGAAGATATTCCTACTTCTTCGTATCAAAATCATAAATGGTAGGGAAAAAGTCTAATTTAACAAATCAAGATAGAAATAATATTATAGTCCAGTTTCTACTTGTTAATAGTACCAATGGTAAACCACAAAGAGGAAAGATGTTGGAAGCAACCATAAAATATGGTGTCACAAGAAGAACCATCAGCTACACTTGGGCTGCTGCAAAAAAAAAAAAAAGAAAGATTACCAATCTTTTTAAGTTCAAAGAAAGCCGGATGAGAAAAAACAACAAGAAGAATTCAGGTATTAATCAAATGATTATCTCAACTTCCATTTTTCAATGGTCAACAGTTAGAAGATTAGCCAAACAAATTAATGTTACCAAGACCACAATTTTGAGATGAAATTTACAATGTCTAATCAAAACTCATCCCAATGCAACTAAGCCAAATTTAACAACACCCAACAAGTTACTCAGACCGAAATTCTACTTAGTGAAGTTCAAGAGCATGCACAATGTCATACATATAGATGAGAAGTTGTTCAATCTTGCATCTATATCTACCTATATATACTTGGCTCAAGGGGAAGAAGGTCCACATAGAACAATTCAATCAAAGAATCTCATTCCAAAAGTTATGTTTATGTGTGTTGTTGGAAGACCTTATTTTTCAAGTGATAGAGGAATGTATTTTTAATGGAAAAATTGGTATGTTAACAAGAACAGGATCATAGACACATTGGTGACAAAGTTCATTAAATCAATAACCAAAGCCTCATTAATTAGAGGTCGTAGGTAGTGGTTTAAGGTCCTTGTGATAAAATTAACATTATCTCATTCACAAGAAACTTTCAAAAGCATGTCTAATTTATTTGTCTTCAAATATTTAAGTATACATGTTCATCATTGAGTGTATGTTATACCTGCCATCGAGGAGAAATGACCCCTTATGTTATCAAGGACATAATCATTCAACAAGACAATGCAAAACCACTTATAAAGAATGAAGATCCAGAATTTAGAGTTGCAGCAAGTTTAGATGAGTTTAACATATATTTAGTATAACAATCAGCTAACTCACTAGATGCCAATGTCAATGACTTGGGGTGGTTAGAACTCTACAATCATTACAAATAGAGACTGGAGCATACAATATTGAATAACTTGTTTAAGCTGTTGATGACTCATATTGAAAAGATGGAGCCAAGCAAACTTAATAAATTTTTTCTAAATCTACAACAATATATGGTGGAGATTATGAAGGTGAAGGGTCAGAATAACTACAAACTTTCACATATGAGAGAAAACAAACTTAAGAGACTTGGATTACTTCCAATGATTTTGGAAGTGGATGAGATGGTAATTAGGCAAAACATTAAAGATTTGATGACCCGCTAAGCTTAATAGTCAAATATTTTCTAATAATTCTACTAGGCACATTAAGTTTGGCTCGAATCGACTTTTTAGGCTCGTTAGCAAATTGAATACAATCCTATTTCAAACTCGTTAATATTATAGAGTTGAGCTCGGCTAGACTCAAATAACAAGTCTACTAGGAAGTCTTGTACGGACAAGATAAGTAGAGCACTCCTGTTGGCAGTGGGGTCAACAATGAATTTTCTTGGTTGTTGAATTAATCATACATATTTATCTATGCGCAGTAAACGAGTTCTCTTATATATATGCTTTTTTTCCTCAACACAAAGTAAACCAGTTCTCACGACTTCGGCAGAATAAATTACAGACTTGATATATTTGGCAGTCCATGTGCATAAAAATAAAATACTACCCTTCCTACACTACGTGATCTTTTTTTTTTTTCATGACTCTATATACGTACGATCCACCCATTATCTACTATATGACGTATTTCAAACATCCAATGGGATTGTGTACACAAGTCCAGCCGTAACATGCTAAATATATATAGAAGCCGAACTCAATTTTACTCTTCAAATTAATTCATAATTTTTTGTCATTTTGTTCTCCTTCAAATTTTTTCTTTTAACCTTCCTAACTTGAAACCTATTACAGAAACAAGGAAGAGACAGAGTGATTTAATTATTGGGAAAATATATTTTTTTATCCTATAAATTTCGTTGACTTTGGTTTTCGTCCTCTTAAGTTTTGAATTTTGGTTTTCGTCCTTTAACTTACAAAAAATTATGGTTTTCGCCCTCTTAAGTTTTGAATTTTGGATTTCGTCCTCTTAAGTTTTGAATTTTTTACGTCCTTTAACTTACCAAAAATTATAGTTTTCGTCCTTCAATATAAACCAAAACAAATTATTAAAATAAGTCAAATTAAAATTTTAATTTTAAAAATATATCAAAATTTTATTTTTTTAAAACAAAATTAACTATGCAACTATTTCAACTTTAAAAGTGTTCATATTTAATTTAAATCAAAACAAAATATTAATTTGTCAAAATTAAAATTATAATTTTGATAATATGTCAAAATTATATTTTTTTTAAAACAAAAATTATATAAAAACTTACCTAAAATATAGCAATAACATAGAAAAAATTATTTACGAATTTACCTAAAAAAAAATTGTTTACGAATTTACATAGATTATTTACGGTTATATTTTGTAATTATCCTAACAAAAATTTAAAACCATTCATATTAAATTTAAACCAAAAAACACAAAACATTTGAAATTTTGAACATGTCAAAATTAAAAAGTTTAAAAATATGTCAAAATTATAATTTTTTTAAACCAAAAATATTTACTTATTTACCTAAAATGTAGCAATAACATAATTTTTTTTTTTACAAATTTACCTTAATATTTTTTTTAAAAATTCTACCTAAAAATATTTATTGTTACATTTTTAATTATCATAACAATTTTTTTTTATTTTAATATCATATCTATTATACAATTTGAATTTTAAAACCATCAATATTAAACTAAAAAAAAAGAAAATTTTGAATATGTTGAAGGACAAAAATCATATTTTTTAGTAAGTTAAAGGACGAAAACCAAAATTTAAAACTTAAGAGAAACGAAAACCAAAATTCAAAACTTAAGAGGACGAAAACAAAAAAAATTTATAAGTTAAAAGGACAAAAACCAAAATTCGAAACTTAAGAGGACGAAAACAAAAATCAACGAAACTTATAGGACAAAAAAATATATTTTCTCTTAATTATTTGCTTAGTAGATACCATCACACAAATGAACAAACACATTAAATTTCACATACATCTGAATACAAACTTTTATGCATAAAACATGAACAAATTACATAGCTATAACACCTAAGGGACAATAATCAGTCGAAGACGAGGTCCAATATGAGATTTGTCAGTAAGTATTACCACGCGGCTCTGCCTGGTAACTATCAGAAGTACCGGCGCCACTGGATTCAAACACCAAAGACGCGTGAGCGTGCTGGGGAGAAACCGAATACGTTGGCACTGGCAACATCGAAGGAAGCACGGGCGGGTCGTGAGGTTCGAAGCTAAGAACATGAATGGCGTGCCGTATCGACGGACGGAGTCTGTGATCCGGGTGAGCGCACCAAAGCCCCACCACCATCAACAGCTCCATCTTCTCCTCGTCGAATTTCCACACTAGGTTTGGATCCGCTGCTTGGAGGTGCACGCCTCTTCCGTAGAGCTCCCACAGCCACTCCACCAACCTCACTTCATTTTCCGGTGCTCTCCCATCAACCGCTCTTCTCCCACACGCAATCTCCAGCGCTACGATTCCAAAACTGTAGACATCCGATTCCTTGCTGGCCTTCCCAGTGATCACCAATTCAGGGGCCATGTATCCCATGGTGCCAGCCATCACCGTTGTTTGTGCTTCTGCCTCATGATCAACCAGCCTAGCCAACCCAAAATCTCCCAGCTTGGCATTGAAGCTGGAGTCCAGCATAATGTTGCTGGATTTGATATCCCTATGGATCACACACTGTTCCCCCTCTTCATGTAGATACAGCAGAGCCGAGGCCAACCCCTGCACGATTTTGTACCTCGTGCCCCAGGCCAGGGAAGACTGCCGACTGAAGAGATGGGAATCCAAGCTTCCGTTGGGCAGGAATTCGTAGACGAGCAGGAGCTCCTTTTTCTCGTGGCACCACCCTATGAGCTGGACCAGGTTCCTGTGCCTCAACCTGCTGATGATCTTCACCTCCGATGAGTACTCCTTTGTACCTTGTTTTGAACTCCTCGACACCCTCTTCACCGCAACGCGCGAATTTAAGTCCTTCAGGAAGCCGAGATACACCCCGCCGAATCCACCCTCTCCAAGCTTGTGCTCCTCGGAGAAGTTGTCCGTTGCAAGCACCAACTCTGTGTATGAGAACCCCTTTGGACCGCTGCCCCTTTCGAATTCACTCTCCATTGACACATTTAGCATAAACTCTTGCTCGTTTTCCTTTTTACTCCTCCTCCTCCGCCATAAATAATACCCAAGTAAGATCAAGGAAATAGTCGAAACAGAGAGGCCAACCACCAGCCCAATCACTTTCCCACCCTTGTTTTTCTTCTTCTTCTTCTTCTTCTTCTTTCCTCCACCACCAGGAGCTGAAACTTGAGTGGAACTGAAATCCCATGACTTCACATTCTGTATCGCGCTTTCAAACCCTGTTGCAGCTGAGAAGCCAACGCTCACCCACTCGGGCAACTCGCGCCTCAGGTCCACAGCTTTCTCGAGGCTAGAAATTGTGGTCCTGTTATCCATATAGGTTGTGAAGTCGACACGAATGATGTGGGAGGTGGAGTTATAAGTAATCCAAGCTTCATTGATGTTCCCCTCAGCCATGTTATTAGACCAATCCTCAAATGCAACAGAAATCATTGAACTGATATCAATGCCCACATGCGGACCCTGCGGGTCCCACCTATTGGTAAAAGTATCAAATTCCACCGCGACGAAAGGACTCTCCGGAGTCTCAGATGGCTTATCGCTAACGCCGAGACCGAGGGCGCCTCCCGATGAGTAATAGGGGATTCTCGCATTCACAGGGCCCAGGAAAAACGCAATTCCATCGCCATAGAGGCTGCTATTCCCAATTCTCTGGATGATGAATGAGAAATGGGTTTGGAAATCGGCCAAGTCGCCGGATAAATTGTCCCAGAGGTGGAGGGCGTCGGCGTAGGTGGCGCGTGCGGATCTGAAGGGATCTTGACTCACCACTATGCCTTGTGATGAGATGAATGCGGAGCCCTGTGTCTTTATTAGGCTGCTGGCGTCGAGTCCGATGCTGGAGAAGTTGAAGGATAATGGGGAAATCAACAGAATTATTATGTAGTAGCACATGATCAAAGCCATTTGCTGTATTTTGAAGATGTTGCTTGATTTGCATTTGTTTGATCGAGTTATTTGAAATTAAGAGCAAAGACATGCACATCGAGACATTTAAAGCTGGGCTGACAATTAAAGCTCTGTCTAGCTTTCCCCCTCTACTATTATCTTTTATTTGGCCAAAGCGTTTGACTGAGTAAACGAATTTTCTTCAACACCATCGATGTTGCTATTCAATATAAACCTGTTGCTAAACTTTATCAAAATTAATTATTATTATTATTATCAGAGAATACAAACTTAATTTCAGTATGAATACAAACAAACATTTACAAATTACAATATCTGATGTATTTTGATTATTTGCAAAAATGAAAAAGATCAAAGTCATTGCTACTAATGCAATATGCAATGCTGAACAAAGGCCATTAATGTACAGAATTGGTCAACAAGTAGACAAAATACTTGTATGGCCGTATGGGCAGGGCCAGGATGAAGCGTATAAGTATCTAAATCCAGGTGGGACCTAACCCTATATTGTGGGTCATCATATGTTGCAACATAATTAATCCAATTGAGTTTACAGTGTATTTGATTCTGCAAGGTAAAACTCAATTGAGTCCACACGTATTTGTGCTGCACAACAGCATGTCCTGCCAAATGACACTAATGTTTTTCATTTGTGAGATATTTATTTGCTTGGTAATTGATATCATACCAAAAGGTAAGGTGTATTATACAGGACCACACATTGAATTATATAGAACTTGATACGTAGAACATCATTAATAATCAGATAACTTTTTCATTTCAAGCAAAACACATACACAAGGGGCACGGATTGAATCATATCACATCATGATTAGAGAGGTTAAACATATTGGTCTCTAACCAAACCGTGTGGAGCCTTTTGAAGTGCCATACTAATACAAATCGTGCCAGGTATTAAAATGCGGAAAAAAAAAGAGAATTTTCGGGATTAATATCAAAATCTTTCCATAATTTCTTAACTTTTTTTTATTTGGTCCCATAATTATGTACTTTTATAGTTTAATCTCATAAAAATTTAAATCTAACCAGATTAGTCCCAAATCGCTGTAAATAACATAAAATTACGCTGTTTTACTCACGTATCGGTCACATGTTAAATTTTTTGACGTAATTGGCTCACGTGTCCAACGAAAACCCACGTGGCATGCTAACGGTGTAAAAAACCCAATAAATTAATTTTCAAATTATTAAAAAACTTAATAAGTTTCACTTAAAACGAAAAAATTAAAACCACTGCCATGATCTTACGTGCGAAAAACTAACCCCGCGAAGAAAATTTAACACGTGACCGGCACGTGAGTAAAAAAATATTATTTTATGTCATTTCAGGTGACTTGGGACTAATCTGAACAGATTTAAATTGTTATAGGATCAAATTTAAAAAATACCTAATTATGAGACCAAATAAAAAAAAGTGAAAAAATTATGGAACGATTTTGATAATAATCCCATCAAGATTTTTGGGGATTCATTTGCAATTTCGGATATTTACAATATTCCCACATATAAATATCTCTTCCATTCGAATTTTAGAAAAATTTAGGCTCCAAAAATAGTCCTCTTTTATTTTCTTTTGTTTTCTTCAAATCTCTCTACAAAATTTTATTAATCTCTTGCAATTTATATTGGGTTTTTTTAGTTTAGCTTAGATTAATAATAATTTAAGTCATTTACATCATTTTAATTAAGACTCAAGTGGGAATTCAAGTTTTATGCAAGATTTTGCTATTTTGGATACTAACGTGATGTTATTCTATTGCAATTTTTTAAAGATTTGTTAGTATGTTTGTGTTTGATTGTGCATTTGTAGCCATGAGTGTCTCTTCTAGACTACGATTGATTTCTATGAGTCATTTCTAAAATTTTAAGTGGTAAAAGTAGAACTTGAATTTAAATAGATTTAATGTATACAAAAGAAATAACTCGTATACATATATATATTACCGTAGATTAATGAAGTGTATACAAGCATCTTATAAGTAAAAAATGAGGCTAATGCGATAATGCATACATGTTACTCCCTCCGTCCCGTAGGAATTTGCACCTTACGGGACGGCACATTTTTTAAGAAAAATGTGTTTTATATATAAAGTAGTGGCATATAGGTAAATATGTTTGTGAGTGTGCACGTAAATCAATATTTTCTTTTTTAGTAGTGTGCAAATTTGTATGGAACGTCCAAATAAAGAATGTGTGCAAATTCCTGTGGGACAGACTAACAGAGGGAGTATAAAATTATTTAATAATGAATAATCGAAATGTGTAGGTTTCACTTCATCAGGCATAAGAAATGCCCAAGCTTAACATATTACATTTGATTTCACCAGTCTAAAATATTTTTCGGATTGTGAAACCAATCATTAAATGGAATATTACAAGAAATTACATTTTTTGCTATTAACCAACTCCATAATCTCCCTTTGATCTCATCCATCATCCTTACAGTATTAATCTTCATCCCTTCGAAAATGAGTTTGTTCCTGGATTTCCAGATCACCCAGGCTATACACTCTCATACTGCAATGACAATTTCTTTACCTTTTATTCCATCGAAGAAGTCCAGAAAACAAAAGGAAGTGATCTATAACCTTATTCAGCATAGCGGTGGGTACATCTAGCCACTCCAGACTCCATCTCCAAATTTGAGTAATTGTTTGACAGTTAATGAACAAATGAGCTGCTGTCTCTTCATCTATTCCACACACCGGACACTTCGTATCAATTCCTGTAACAAGAATGCCTCTCCTCGCTAGGTTGCTTCTAGTAGGAACTCGATCAATTATGTTATTGACACTAATCATTTTGGGAAATACACTACCTTAAATATGTTCGACTTTTTTTTTTGAAATTTTTACAAATTTTCGACAAAAATTTTTCGAATAAAGAACCTAGCAGACCATTAGAAAAAATCGATAGGCCCATGTTATTGACACTAATCATTTTGGGAAATACACTACCTTAAATATGTTCGACTTTTTTCTTCGAAATTTTTACAAATTTTCGAATAGATTTTCATTTTTACACTAGGTTCGAAAAAAATATTGAAAAAATAAAAAAATTTGAAAAAATTACCGAACAAAGAATAATGTATTTCCCAAAAATATAGTGTATTCATTCATAGTATATTTACCAAAAATGCTTTGTGCGAATAACCTGGGCAATTCGATATTTTAGGCCAAAATTGGCCTAGGTCCTATTAGATGTTGGCCCCAAATCAAATTGGTCTGATTCTTTTTCAGTCACTTTAAATACTGTGTTCAGTCTAGTTTACTTCTTGGGCTACACAAGCGTACTCATCGGATCAAACCCAATTTTCTACCTCTAGATCTGATGCAAGATTATCTATTTTTTTATATATTAAATGTGATCTTATTGTATCAATATTTTTTTGAAATAAAATAGATAAATATTGTGAGAATTTTTCATTAATATTTTATTTCTGTTCAATGCGCAGTAAACGAGTTGTCTTATATGCTTTTTTTCCTCAACACAAATCAGTTCTCACTACTTCTGCAGAATAAATTACGGACTTGATATATTTGGCCGTCCATGTGCATAAAATACTACCCTTCCTACACTATATGACTCTATATCCGATCCACACATTATCTACAATATGACGTATTTCAAACATCCAATGGGATTGTGTACACAAGTCCAGCCCTAACATGCCAAATATAGAAGCCGGGAGGCGGACTCAATTTTATTCTTCATAAATTTTTGTCATTTTGTTCTCCTTCAAAAAATTTCTTTTGCCTGTGACCTTTTTAACCTTCCTAACTTGAAACCTATTATAGAAACAAGGAAGAGGAGAGTGATTTAATTATTTGCTCAGTAGATACATACTACATCACACAAATGAGCAAACACATTAAATTTCAAATACATCTGAATACAAACTTTGATGCAAAAAACATGAACAAATTACATACAAAGCTATAACACCAAAGGGACAATAATAAGAAATAACACCAAAGGGACAATAATCAGTCGAAGACGAGGTCCAATATGAGATTTGTCAGTAAGTATTACCACGCGGCTCTGCCTGGTAACTATCAGAAGTACCGGCGCCACTGGATTCAAACACCAAAGACGCGTGAGCGTGCGGGGGAGAAACCGAATACGTTGGCACTGGCAACATCGAAGGAAGCACGGGCGGGTCGTGAGGTTCGAAGCTAAGAACATGAATGGCGTGCCGTATCGACGGACGGAGTCTGTGATCCGGGTGAGCACACCAAAGCCCCACCACCATCAACAGCTCCATCTTCTCCTCGTCGAATTCCCACACTAGCAATGGATCCGCTGCTTCGAGGTGCACCCCTCTTCCGTAGAGCTCCCACACCCACTCCACCAACCTCACTTCATTTTCCGGTGCTCTCCCATCAACAGCTCTTCTCCCACATGCAATCTCCAGTGCCACGATTCCAAAACTGTAGACATCCGATTCCTTGCTGGCCTTCCCAGTGATCATCAATTCAGGGGCCATGTATCCCATGGTGCCAGCCATCACCGTTGTTTGTGCTTCTGCCTCATGATCAACCAGCCTAGCCAACCCAAAATCTCCCAGCTTGGCATTGAAGCTGGAGTCCAGCATAATGTTGCTGGATTTGATATCCCTGTGGATCACACACTGTTCCCCCTCTTCATGTAGATACAGCAGAGCCGAGGCCAACCCCTGCACGATTTTGTACCTCGTTCCCCAGGCCAGGGAAGACTGCCGATTGAAGAGATGGGAATCCAAGCTTCCGTTGGGCAGGAATTCGTAGACGAGCAGGAGCTCCTTTTTCTCGTGGCACCACCCTATGAGCTGCACCAGGTTCCTGTGCCTCAACCTGCTGATGATCTTCACCTCCGATGAGTACTCCTTTGCACCTTGTTTTGAACTCCTCGACACCCTCTTCACCGCAACACGCGAGTTTAAGTCCTTCAGGACGCCGAGATACACCCCGCCGAATCCACCCTCTCCAAGCTTGTGCTCCTCGGAGAAGTTATCCGTTGCACGCACCAACTCCGTGTATGAAAACCTCTTTGGACCGCTGCCCCTTTCGAATTCACTCTCCATTGACACATTTAGCATAAACTCTTGCTCGTTTTCCTTTTTACTCCTCCTCCTCCGCCATAAATAATACCCAAGTAAGATCAAGGAAATAGTCGAAACAGAGAGGCCAACCACCAGCCCAATCACTTTCCCTGCACCCTTCTTCTTCTTCTTTCCTCCACCACCAGGAGCTGAAACTTGAGTGGAACTGAAATCCCATGACTTCACATTCTGTATCGCGTTTACATTCCCTGTTGCAGCTGAGAAGCCAACGCTCACCCACTGGGGCAACTCGCGCCTCAGGTCCACAGAGTGCTCGAGCCTGGATGTTGTGGTCCTGTTACCCATATAAGTTGTGAAGTCGACACGAATGATGTGGGAGGTGGAGTTATAAGTAATCCAAGCATCATTCGCGTTCCCCTCAGTCATGTTATTAGGCCAATCCTGAGTTGCAACAGAACTCATTGAACTGATATCAATGCCCACATGCGGACCCTGCGGGTCCGAGCCAGTGGAAAAAGTATCAAATTCCACGGCGACGAAAGGACTCTCCGGAGTCTCAGAGGGCTTATCGCGAACGCCGAGACCGAGGGCGCTTCCCCATGAGTTATCGGGGATTCTCGCATTCACAGGGCCCAGGAAAAAAGCAATTCCATCGCCGTAGAGGCTGTTGTTCCCAATTCTCTGAATGACGAATGAGAAATGGGTTTGGAAATCGGCCAAGTCGCCTGATGATTGGTCCCAGAGGTGAAGGGCGTCGGCGTAGGTGGCGCGTGCGGATCTGTAGAGATCTTGAGTGACCACTATGCCTTGTGATGAGATGGATGCGGTGCCCTGTGTCTTTATTAGGCTGCTGGCATCGAGTCCGATGCTGGAGAAGTTGAAGGATAATGGAGAAACAACACAAGGCTGAATCAACAGAATTATTATGCAGTATAATAAGATCAAAGCCATTAATGCTGTATTTTGCTTGATTTGCATTTGTTTGATCGATCGAGTTATTTGAAATTAAGAGCAAAGACATGCACATCGAGTCGTCATTTAAAGACCTCTGTCCACTTTTCCCCTTGTACTATTATCTTTTATTTGGCTAAAGCGTTTGACTGAGTAAATGATCGAATTTTCTTCAACACCATATATCGATCAACATAAACCTGTTGATCAAAATTAATTATTATTATTATTATTATTATTATTATCAGAGAATACAAACTTAATTTCAGTAAGAATACATACAAACATTTACAAATTTCAATCTGATGTATTTTGATTATTTGCAAAAAATGAAAGTCATTGCTACTAATGCAATATGCTGCTGAACAAAGGCTATTACAGAATTGGTCAACAAATAGCCAAAGACTTGGAAGTCTTGTATGCAAAGGCGGACCGTCGACGTTATGGCTGTATCCCACCCTGGTTTTTCAAAAAAGTTTCTTGTAGTCGAGCCCAGACTTTAAGGTAGGGGAGATAGTGGCAAAGCTAATTTAATTCATTAAAATATATTTTAAACCTAAATATATTTAAAGTATACTAAAACGTAAAAAAAAATATAATGCTAACAACAGTTTCGAAATTAGAAATATAGCACTCAATTTTTATTCGAAACAAAGGTAGGTTATTGAAAAAATTACAAATAATATATGCTGGATTTTTTTAAGGGTATACATGTTAGATTAATTATTTTTAATTAAATATTTGCTAGCTCTAAAAATAATTGAAGTGGAAATGCTATTAAAATTTAGTCAAGATACAAAATTAACTAAATTATGTATTTTCAATAAATTAAATTCTACTTATGACATAAATTTTACAATGAACTTGTAATTATAAAGATTTTCGCATTTATATTTCTCCAGATATGTCGACTACGATTAGTAAAAAATAAATTTTGAGTTGAAATAATTAAATTAGAAGAGAATAATAGAAGCCAATTAAATTGCACCAGAAGGATAGTAATATTTTTCTTAACTCAAATGAAAGGAGATTATACTCGGGATGAGGAGAAAATAATAGAAAAAATATTAAAAATGATCTTGTAACTTTGTTTGGGTTCAAATTTAGTCATTTATCTTTTAAAAGATAAAATACTAAATTAAAAAGATAAACGTCTAAATTTGGACCATACAACGTTACAGGACCATTTCTGATATTTTTTCCTAATTAGAGTATAAGTGAATATATTTCAACCTATACAATAGTAAGTAATGAGTTTATTTTTTATTATATTTTGCATATGTAATGTATGAGTATGTTGGGCTAATTATGTTGAATATTTTATATGTAAAATAATTTATAATAGCTACATTATATTGAGTCGCTCTTTATTAACTTTAAAAGAAATGAACATACGACAAATTGTCCATCTTACAAGTAGCAATGATAATGTACACATCATTTATATAATTTTTGTGGGAATCATATCCCATCGTGGTTAGAGAGCTTAAACAGATTGGTCTTAATTCAATGATGCTAGTAGTTGTGATTAATTCTTAAATGATCTCAAACCTTATCGGTCCACTCTTAACATGTCACTAAGTAGTTATGATTAATTCTAATTCTAATATTTTGCGGGCTACTAACAAATTTTCAAATACAAAATAAAAAAAATTAAACTTAAATATAACATATTACTTGTAATTTCAGCATATTATAGTATTCAACTTTAAACTTAAAACATTGTTAATAGATTCATTAAAATCAATTTTAGAACGAGAATAATCATTAAATTTAAAATCAATTACAGCTCTGTCCAGCTTTCCCCTCTTCTATTATCTTTTATTTTGGCTAAAGCATTTGACTGAGTAAACGAATTTTCTTCAACATAAACCTGTTGCTAAACTTGATCATATTTATTATTATTATTATTATTAGCAGCTTAATTTCAGTAAGGATACAAACTTGATCATATTTATAAAATTTTATGTTGTAAAGTAGAACTTGAATTTAAATTAGATTTAAAATATACAAAGGATATAACTCGTATACATATATATAGATACACACATATCACCGTATTTTGAAGTGTATGCAAGCATCTTATAAGTAAAAAATGAGGCTAATGCATACATGTTATAAAATTATTTAATAATGAATAATTGAAATGTGTAGGTTTCACTTAATTGTCAATTTATTTTTTTCTTATCATGATATTATAAATTCACATAAAAAAATCTTTAATACCATGTAACAAATATAAATGATGAAAGTGGTGGACTAACCATTCTTTAGTGTGTCTAAAATTGTATTTCTTTAATAAATAAACAACCTAGCAGGCTATTAGAAAAATTCGATATTTTTGGCAAAATTGGCCCAGGCCATATTAGATGTTGGCCCCAAATTAAATTGGTCTGATTCTTTTTCAGTCACTTAAATACATGTGTTCTGTCTAGTTTACTTCTTGGACTACACAAGCGGATTCATCGGATCAGACCCAATTTTCTACCTCTAGATCTCATGCAAGATTCTCTCTTTCTTTATACATTAAATCAAATGTGATCTTATTGTATCAATTTTCTTTTGAAGTGATTAGATGAATCTTTAATTTATACTACATAAAAAATAATCATGTATATATAACATAATCTAAAAAATTAAGTATATATATATATATATATAGTGGTAAATGTTGTTAATGTGACAAAAGTCGTTCAATTTAGTGTCTGAAGATATTATTGATGGATAAAAATGTGTCAACTTAAGTTCATGGGCGCTCGATTTTATTTTATACTACTGTCATATGTACACACTAGCATTGTCATGTATATTTACTATTATTATTATGCATATATATTATCACTATAAAAAAATCAAGCATATATATTTTTATAACAATAATAGTATATATGTATTATAGTAGTATTAATTATACATAAGAGTTTCTGTAAACTCGTGTTGATAGGAGAGCTACTCACTTGATGATTGTAAAAGAGTTTTTAAAAATTCTCTCTAATTAGAGAATTAAGTGAATTTATCATGATGCCGACATTGTGGTACACCGTCTAATTAAGTGTCTGTTTTAGATCTCAGCTAAATAGTGAATTTTTTTATTTTATTTTTAAAGTTGCCTTTTACTAACTTAAAAAAAAAAAAATTCTATACTTTTTATAGAGATTGAAAAAGACTTTAGTTAGGATTGCTAGAAGTTTTTTAGTCCTCATTGTTAGGTTAGAGTGTCAATCATTTGTAGATAGTCTTTTCAATAGTAATTGCTCATGTTAATTTTGAAACGCTTTAAGTTTCAAAAGAAAAAATCAAGTATATATAAGAACAAATACAACTTATTTGGAATTTTTAACCTCATATATATTTTCAGCAAATCTTTAAGAAAAAAGAGTAGTAGTTGAAAATCTTAATATACAATCACAGTTACCTTTTCTTAGATTTAAAAAAAAAAAAAAAAAAACTGATTTTGTACTTGATGTTGTTTGTTTGTATTAAGATATCTCACATCGGTAGTGAGTGTGGTCTTGGGTGGGCTTATAAGTCTGGGCAATCCTCTCACTTACAACCTGGGTTTTAAGTGTAGAGTTAGGCCTTCATACATGGTATCAGAGCCACCTCTCTACTCGATGTGTGGATCCACCTGTGGAACCACGTGTCGAGCCTGATGAGCCTCTTACGTGAGGGAGGTTCATAAAATAAGAAAATCGAGGAAGAAGCTAGCTAGGTTAATGATGGAATATTTCAAGGCTTGAGCAGTTGCAAAAAGGATTTTCTATTTTCGTGCAGCTTAATCAGCCGTCGAAGTATTATTGGACAAAAGAGGATGAAAGTACATTTGCCTACTTAGACCATTATTCAACCATACCCAATCTCGAATTAACTTTTAGACAAAAAAGTGATTTATTTAATTAATTATCCGAGTGGGAATCAATGAATATTGATTGTACTGCTTATTTGTTCTTTATGGCACTCTTCTCGTACAATTTAAATTTTGAATATTGATCTTCCCATCTTTTAGTCTTGGATATGCCAATGTATCTCTCCCTCTTAACCTAATTAATTTCAAATTGGCTACAAATTAATATTAAAAAGAAATGAAGTAAACATAATTAACAAGTTATTCAATATTTTAATTAGTATAATACTTAATAGTACTCTCCTCCAAGGGCGGAGCCAGAAATAAAATATAGGACGGGCTGAAATTTAAGATAAATAAAGAATAAAATTATAAGATATTTTTTTAATTAAAAAATTGTGTCTTGCGACTTATTCGCTAGAATTCAACAGTAACAAATATCAGATTAATATATCTAAGAAATTATTTTTTAATATAGATAACCATAAAACTTGGTAGATAATCACTCTCCATATTAAATCATAAAACACTCTTGACATGGTTCATAGTTGAAAATATTTATTTTGTCGTCGCAGTGCTAAAATGAATTTTCAAGATAAATTGTATAAATAGATAAATGACTAAATTTGAATTCAGGCAAAGTTACCGGATTATTTTTGTTATTTTCTCTAAAAAAGAATGGGCATACTTTTCATGGACGGGAAATATATAATTTATGTAACATGGTACTTTTTAATGAACAAAATCTTGAAAATACTATATAATATGATAGAATTATATATTAGAAAATTGTGTCTTGCGGCTTATCCGATAGAATTCAACAGTAACAGATATCAGATTAATATATCTAAAAAATTATATTTTAATATAGATAACCATAAAACTTGGTAGATAATCACTCTCCATATTAATTCATAAAATACTCTTGATATGGTTCATAGTTGAAAATACTTGTTTTGTCGTCGCGGTGCTAAAATGAATTTTCAATATAAATTGTATAAATAGATAAAAGACTAAATTTGAAATCAGACAAAGTTACCGGATTATTTTTGTTATTTTCTCTAAAAAAGAATGGACATACTTTTAATGGACGGGAGATATATAATTTGTGTAACATGCATAGTAGTACTTTTTAATGAACAAAATCTTGAAAATACTATATAATTTGATATTTTTTTCTATTTATTCAAAAACTATAGAAGAAAATTAAAAATGAAAAAATAGAGACTTTTTTATACAATACACATAGGATGACCGTTAAAAATTCAAACGAATTGAGTGTATTGATTATTAAAATAACAAATTAAAAAGAATATATAAATTATAATCACCAACATCTGTTAGATAGAAGGATTGACCCCTGGATGATTATTAATTGGGAAATACTTTCTCTTATCTAAAGTCACTTGGACATCAAACACTTTAGTGACCCGTTGCTAAAGCTCAATGTATACTGTAGTTATGCTCCGCCCTTGCTCTCCTCGTGCTGTAAGGTAGATGATAAAGTATTATATAAACCAGTTTCATGATATAAATCACTTTGTGATATAATATTATATTTATAAATTTATTTTTTTATCTTGTTCAAAAGTGACTCATGATATGAACCATTTTCACACAATATCTACTCTTTAACAAGCTGTTTTAGTATTTAAGGCATACGTATCTACCAAAGGTGGAATAAAATCAAAAAGAGAAGAACATATCTACTTTATGGCAATATCGCTTAAAGTGCATGTATAGGGAAATCATATAACGCATAACACATGGAATTTGGAAAGTTGATTTTGTTAATGCGAAATATTAGTTCTTTCATCATTAATGTTGGTAAAATTGTCTCGTGGGTTCTATTCTGAGAGACCATCTATATTTGATCCACATGTGGTCGAAATCAATGCAATCCATCATTTGTTTAGTAATTTTAGTAAATTAAAGTTATACTTCACAAATCTCACACCATGAGAATGACACTTGGGAGGCGCTCGGTAAAAAATTATTCAATAATAATGGAAATAAAATATACACATAATAATTATTATATATAATGAGAATAAATGAGTTACATAATATTGTTTTTTCTCTTAAATAAAGTAATCATTACTCCCATTTGATTACATCCATCTCACCTTATAATCATCCTCCTCAATCAATCCCCCATACCACAACCAACAACATTTTTTTTTTGTCAACTTTTCCAAAATTGGAGCACAACATTAATGATGTAACCATCGTGAACATAAACTCTCATTCAACCTATATAAGGGTAAAGGGGAAAATGAAATTTCATTCTCATTGAAAAATTTGAAACAAGCGCCCCCTTAATATATTTGTCTTCAAGCAATTTTTTGTTTCAATATTATAAATTAAAATTTGTTTAACTCTTTTTTTAATTAAGTATATATAGTACTCTAGTTTGGATGTCTACAAATTCTTGTATGCATTTAAGTGCATGCTATGTACTTAAATTTTAAATTTAATATTGACTTTTTCTATTAATATAAAAAGTTGTGCTATTGTTAATTACTATTTAGGATATTATTGATTACTAGCTATTTGGAGTAATGTTTGTTGATAGAATTTACTGATTGTGTTCGTTTATGTGGCTTTACGACGGATTAATTCTACCAAACAATAATATTATGATTTTATGTTCTTGAGGAAGGAGAGTAGAGAATTTAGAGAGAGAAATATTGCAACGAGGATTGTATTGATTGTGTGTAAAAAATGAGAGCGTCCCCTGAATAGTACAAGAGAGGTCTTATTTATAGGTGTGTGAGTGTGAGACGGCACCTTACGAGCCTATATGGCTTCCGGTGTTGACGAGGGTTCCTTACCCTCGTCTTGATCTCTCACACTGCTTCCCCTATCACGCCTCGTCCTACTACTATGCCTTAGACTAGATGGGCCTCATTAAAAACCTCGCCGTAAACCACCCTTGTGGATAAACCGGGCGGAGGGAAAAAAAGCGCACCATCGGGGTCCTATAGACTAAGGGCGAGCTCATGGGCGAGCTCACAGGCGGGCTTCGGCGGGTTGGGCGAGCTCTAACGCCTTGCGTGGCCTGCGAGTGTTGTGCGATGATGAACTCTGGCGAGACCTTCATGAGGGCACGGGGCGAGCCCTGGGCGACCTCCAGCACTGCAGAGGCGACCTCCTGATTCTCTGATTTACCTCGAGTGGCTCGCCCATCAACAATTACCCCCCAGCTCGCCTTTCATGGCTCATGGCATGTGTGGGCGAGCTGGCATATGACTCTCGGGCGAGCTCTCCCGCGGGTGGAATTCGAGATGTCGCACGCGTCTCCCTCAGCATCGTTTCCCGCGCCCATAATAATAACTTTTCAAATTCTTTGCAAAAAGGCCCCTGATCTTTCGGGAATTTCGAGCTTGTGCCCAGCGCCTATAAATAGGTGAAAACGAAGAATTTCCTCACTTTGCTTCCTTCATTTCTCAGAGCGCATTTCTGGCGATCAATCCCCTGCTCTAGACGCGTCTGCCGAGGTAGAGATTCGGATTTCTCCTCTCTCTCTTTCCTTGTTCTTTGCTTTCGAACGCCTACATTATGTCTGAGACCTCTTCAAGTCAAACCCCTCCGAATCGTGACTTGGGTAAAGAATGAATGACCGATGAACTTCCAAACCCCCGAGCAGCACCTGTGATCCTTTCCTCGAGCTCTGGGGAGAGCTCTGAAACCTCCCCGGACAGCAGCGAGCTCTTGGGGTCAGTTCGCTCTGACTCCAGTGAGCAAGCTACTAGCTCTGGTGAGGAATCACCTCTCCGCGAACTCTGGGATTACTCGGAGCGAGCTCGCGGAGGAGCAGCGACCCCCGCTGAAGAGGAGGCCGCCGAGACCGAGGCCCAGGAGGAGGTCACCAAGGCTGGGGCCGACGACCTTGCTGGTGAGCTGGCCCGTGAGGTCGACGAAGAGGTCGGTGAGGATACGGGGACGGAGGTCACTTATGAATACCTCCTTTTCATTGACTTTCCTTTCCCCAAGCTCCCTGAACGTCAAGTCTCTGCCGAGGTCGTGAACGAGTTCGACTGGGGCGAATATGTGAGGACCCATGGGGCGAGCTTTCCCCTACCCCGGCGAGCTCCGATTCGAAAAGCCGCTGGCAAGTCTGATCTGAAGGCCAACGGGGTGGAGAGTATCATGAGCGAGTTCGCCCTTCCGGATATTCGGAGGCGGTTCCGTATCCCGCTGGACATTTTTATGTATCCTGCCGAGGAGAAAGAGCGGGCCGACCTCCCCCCTGCCGGGCTCACAGCCATGAATTACCACACCTTGAAGGCAGGGCTCACCCTTCCCCTCCACCCTATAATCGGGCAGTTTTTGGCGGACACGAGCCTCGCCATTACCCAACTCACTCCGAATGCATGGAGCAATTTGTTGGCCGCCCTGACTGTCTTCGGCCTCGAGGGCTATGAAAACCGGCTGAGCACGGTGGAAATTAACGAGCTCTTCATCGTGATCAGACAAGTGAGGGAGGGGAAGGGATATTATTCTTTCCAAGCTCGCCCGGGGGGCAAATTTTTAGGCGACCTCCCCAACAAAATCCGGGATTGGAAGGAACAGTTCTTCTTCATCGGGGGGGATTGGCGAGCTTCCAATGGCTGCGGAGGGTGCATTCCTACCCCCGAGACCTACGGGGAGGCGAGCTGTAGGTGGTGTACCTTAGTGTGTGTGCGTCGGATTAGATTACTGATCTAATCTATCTTTTTGCAGGTCTGAAGCGCCACAAGTCGAGCCGCGGGAGACCGGAAGTTTCGATAGGTTTCGAGTTTGTGCGGACGGTGTGTTGCTTGCGGGAGAAAAAGGATCGTGAGATCGAACATTTGTGTCAACACCACTGCCGCCGGCTCACCGGTCTCATCACCTCGCCACACCACCTCGCCGCTCGAGGTTTTGAGCCTTTTCATTATGGAGTTTCCACAGCTCGCTGTCTTATACGTCAAGGTCGCCGAACTGACTTGGTTGTCTGTTATGTTGGTGCAGGTCCTATTTCCGAGCTCCCGCCCGTTGAGGTTCCCGAAGCTTATCATTTCTTAGCTCGGCAGCTGAAGATGGGTAAACCTCATCCGGGGAGGGAAGGCATCCCTTCGGGAGCGGTCTTGGACGCCACCAAGAAGCTAGAGCTCGCCAAAGCCGCTGAGAAGGCTGGGGGCTCCGGCTCTCAGAAGACCTCGGCGCCTCCCCCAACAAAGGAGAAGGCCGCCGGAGCCAAAAAGGGGGCGGGCCGAGGCTCAAACCCTGAACGAGGTACCCAACCACCTCCGCCCCATCAGACGAAGCGAGCTCTCCACCGAGGGGATGGCTCGCGAGTGAGTGAAGATGAAACTCACCTCACCAAGCGAGCCAGGGCTGAGGGCGGCTCCGGATCAAGCCAAACGGGGTCAGGGCGAGCTCTCATTGTTCAACCTTCTCCAGCGCCTCCAACTCCTCAGAGTGCGCCCTCGCCGCCTCCCTACGGGGTCCCTATTCAGGACGATACCCTGCTCGGGCTCAACCCCGATAGGTTTGGGTAAGTGGGCGACCACTTTTGAGTTGGAAGCCTTTGCAATTTCCATAATTTTTGCTAACTGATTTGAGTATTGTGTAGGTATACTCCCGCCGAGTTCCCGCAGCGACCTGAATCTCTCCATATCGCTGAGCGGTGTAGGGCCCTGAGCTCGTCGAGGGACCTTCCTGATGGGGCGGCTCGCCGAGTCTTTACTGAGGCCCCCAAATACCTCTCCGTCTCAGAGCTCGGCATGATTGAGAGGCAGAAGCCCGCCGACAAGGCGAGGTTGGCGATGTACTACGTCTGTGCGGCAATGGCGGCGGCCCAGCTCGTCAGTGATGATATCGCCGCCTCTGATAGAGCTCGCCACGACATAAAGAAGACTCTCACTAAGGTGGGCAATGAGCGGAAGAAGGCTCTTGAAGAGCTCGCCCGGATGGAGACCAAGGCGAAAGCCTCACTGGAGGCGGAGCGGCTCGCAATCAGAAAATTGGAAAAGCTTCAAGCCGATCTCCGCCAACAACAGGTCGAGCTCGAGGAAGCTCGCCGAGCACTTGTCGCTCGGGATGAGGAGCTCGTCCGGGCCCGGGACGAGGTGGGGCTTCTGCGGGGTCAGAGTCGTGAGAACTCTGAGGAGTGCCGCAAGCTGCGGGAGGAGGTTGCCACCCAGGCTCTGGAGATCGCCGAGCTCAGGGGCCGTTCTGACACTACCATCACGCCCGAGGCACTTGAGCTCGCCGAGGTGGTCGCAACCGATAAGGGCTTCGTGCTCTGCTTTGCTGAAGTAATCTGCTCCTTCCAATGGGCGCGGATCAATAATGACAGCGAGTGGGAAGCCCTCGTCAGCGAGTTCGAGGATTGCCTGGAGAAGTCCTCGATCCCCCCTGGCACGGAACTGAATATTGGAGACCTCGCGGGCTATGGGATCAATCTCAACGCTGCTCGTCTGAAATTCAACATTATCCAGATGAAGCAGGTCTTGACTGCTGACCTCGCTCAAGAGACTGAAGGTGCCGAGGGGGAAGCTGGAGGTGAGGTCCCTCCGACCATGGAGCAGATGCAGGCGGTCTGTGGGGACTCAATGATAAACATCTCCGGGAACATCACTACTGATGTCGAGCTTGCCATCCCCATCCGCCAGGTCGCCCCCACTCCAGAGGTCGCCGACCCCGAGCCCTAGGCCTTCTTTACTGTTGCTTTCCTAGTTTAGTTTTTTATTTTCCAAGTTGTAGTAGGTCGTCGGGTTGCGGAGCTCGCCCAGAAGGAGTTCCATTTTTGTAGTCTTTACTTTTTGTTCAAGTAGACTTAGCTCGCCCAGAAGGAGCTTTTTGTAATTCAAAGATGGCCAGCTGGTCGGCCTTTGTGGCCAGCACAACTACTTATACTTAGGATTTTTTCAAGCATATTTTTGGCTTGAAAATCTCTTAAGTATCTTTTTGAATATAAGTCGAGCATTTTTTGTCCAACTCTTTTCATTTACGTTTTTGCGCTTTTACGTTATAATTTTTAGAATAGCTCGTTCTTGTTTATTTTCCTGGTACATAATTGTTCGTCTTACTCTACTTTGAGAAGCGAATCGTTCGTTTTACGTCATTTACGACTACGAATTGTACCTCTGTCTTGAGAGTGCTTATTCTTCGTCTTATGCCACTTAGGGCCGCGAATCGTTCGTCTTAGGCCACTTAGGGCAGCGAACTGCACTTCGATTGATTCACGTTGGGCCATTGGGTTTCATGAACCTTGCCTTAGACGTTTTTGTCTTTTTCGCGAATTTTTCTAACTTGTGGCAGTAGGTGCTTAGCAACCCTTTAAGAAGGGTACCTTCGCGACCTCGGGCTCTTTGGCCTTTGCCTTCGAGCTATTTAATTACAACGCTTGGGACCTTGGTCCTTGCGCATTGCGGATTTTCGAGCATGCGGGCGAGCTGGGTTTGGCGAGCTATCGGGGGTATTGGGCGACCTGGTGCAGCTCGCCTGGTTGGAGAGCTGCACATGTCCAAACACTTGGGAATTTTTCTGAATTTTCCTGACTTTTTACAGTAGCGTAATTTACATCGGTTGCCAACGGCATTTCTGATGCAAACCTCTGACTAGTCTATTACATGATTCTAGTCTATTGGTAGAACTTTTTTAGATGTGTCGAGCTCCAGGTGTATGACGAAGCCTTGCCTTCTGCGTCTTCTAGATCATAGGTACCGTTCGGCCAGGCTGCGGTGACCCGGAACGATCCTTCCCAATTTGCACCGAATATACCTGGTGGGGCCATCAATTTCTTTTTTAACACCAGGTCTCCGACCTTGAGTTTTCGGTCTCGGACCTGAGAGTTGTAATACTTTTCCGCTCTACGCTTGTAGGTGGCGTTCTTCATTTCTGATGAAGCTCTGGTCTCTTCGATCAGATCCTTTTCTACTGCCAAGGCTTCATCATTCTTTTCTTCGTCATATCCCACCACCTTCCAAGTCTTGTTCTGGACTTCAACCAGGACTACGGCTTCGGTCCCGAAGGCTAGGGCAAACGGGGTCTCCCCGGTGCTGGCCCTATAGGAAGTTCTATAAGACCATAGGACCTCCGGGAGTTCGTCTGCCCAGCTTCCTTTCTTCTCGTCGAGGCAGAGCTTCAAAATGTGTTTTAGAATCTTGTTCACCGCCTCGACCTGGCCGTTCGACTGAGGATGATATGGAGTTGAGTAGTGCTTCTTGATGTTCCATGAACTGCAGAAGTCTCTTAACTTCTGTCCGTCGAACTGCCTTCCGTTATCAGTGATGATCGACTGCGGGAGTCCGAATCTGCAGATCAGGTTTTTCCATATGAAGCCGATCATCCTTTCTTGGGTTATGGTTGTGAGAGCTTCGGCCTCAGCCCACTTAGTGTAGTAGTCTACTGCTACGACAGCAAACTTTACACCGCCTCTACCAGGTGGAAATGGGCCGATCAAGTCGATTCCCCATTTTGCAAAAGGCCATGGGCTGAACACCGACTTCAGCTGGTTGGTTGGGGAGTGGATGTTAGGTGCGAAAAGTTGGCACTTTCGGCACCTTCGAGCGAAGCTGATGGCATCTTTGCGAAGAGTGGGCCAGTAGTAGCCCTGCCTGATCGTCTTGTATGCCAGTGCTTGCCCCCAGCGTGACTCCCACAAATTCCTTCGTGAATTTCTTCTAACACTTCGGACCCCTGCTTCTTGGTTAGGCACTTGAGCAGTGGTAGAGAGAATCCACGCTTGTAGAGTTAGCCATCCAGCAGCGTATACCTGGCAGCTTGCTTTACTAGCCGGCTAGCTTCCCAGGTGTCCACGGGGGTTGTTCCGTCTGTTAAGTATTTTTGGATTGGGGTGCGCCAATCTTCACCATCTTCACTGTCCTCTTGCCCCCCACTCGAGGTTTGATTTATCTTGTAATCGGACGTCGAGGGTTTTTCAGTGTGGTGATCACAACCTCTGTGAACTCAGCTTCGCCGTTGCTAGTAGCTAGTCGGGCCAGAGCATCTGCTTGTGTATTTTCTAGCCGCGGTATCTGATTGATGTAAACTTATGTAAACATCGAGATCAGATGCGCGTCTATCTTCTGGTAGGTCATCATCTGCTGGTCTTTTGCCTCAAATTCCCCCCGGACTTGGGATATTATTAGCTGGGAATCTCCGAAAACTTGAAGATTGGTTGCCCCCACAGCTAATGATAGCCTAAGTCCTGCTATCAACGCTTCATACTCCGCCTCGTTGTTGGTTGCTCGAAAGTCGAACCGAATTGCGGAGGTGAAGACTTGTCTGTCTGGGCTGATCAGGACCACGACGGCGCCTGCTGCTATGCTAGTTGATGATCCGTCCACGTAGAGATGCCACGGAGCTATACGTCCCCTCGTCGGATCTTGTGGGAAAGTTAGCTCGACGATGAAGTCGGCAAGTGCTTGTCCCTTGATCGCTGTTCGGGGTGTGTAGGTTATACCGTATTGGCTGATCTCCAGTGACCATTTCAGCAGGCGTCCGGCGGTGTCTGGGCGCTGTAGTATTTGACGTAGTGGGAACGTTGTCAGCACCTCCACTGGGTGGTCAAAGAAGTAAGGCATCAATTTTCTAACACTCATCACCAGTGCATAAGCCAGCTTCTCTGTCGGGGTGTACCGCAACTCAGCTTCATGTAAGACTTGACTCACGTAGTACACTGGCAGGTGTGTTTTCGCCTCTTCTCGGACCAGGACGGAGCTGATAGCCACCTCCGATGCAGCCAGGTAGAGGTATAGCTTCTCTCCAGGTATTGGCTTTGACAAGACCTGCGTATCCGCCAGGTATGCCTTAATGTCTTCGAAGGCCCGTTGGCATTCACTTGTCCAGATGAAGTGGTTTTTGAGGTGGAGCTTGTTGGCTTTGGCCGCCTCTTTGTACCTCCGTGTGTTTGCCTTAATTGCCTCGAAAAATGGATGATTTCGGTCGCCAGACCTGGAGATGAATCTGTTCAGGGCCGCCATGCACCCAGTTAGCCTTTGAATTTTTTGGACGGAATCGGGTATCCCCATCTCGATTATGCACTGGACTTGTGTTGGGTTGACCTCAATTCCACGTTGGCTAACTAGGTGCCCCAGGAATTTCCCAGAGTGTACGCCGAAGCTGGTCTTTTTGGGGTTCAACTTCATGTTGTAGTGGCGCAGTATGTCAAAGGTCTGTTTTAGGTGGTCTAGGTGGTCCTCCTTTCTCAGACTCTTGACAATTATGTCATCCACATACACTTCCATGGATTCGCCGATGTGTTGGTCAAACATTTTGTTCACCAATCTTTGGTAGGTGGCTCCGGTGTTGATGAGTCCGAACGGCATCCTTTCCCAGCAATACATGTTCTTGTTGGTGTAGAACGCCGTGTGTTTCTGGTCATCTGGGTGCAGAGCTATCTGGTGATAGCCCGCGAAGGCATCCATGAATGTCATCATCTCATGGTCTGCGGTGCTATCCACCAGCTGGTCGATGTGAGGCAGTGGGAAGTTGTCCTTCGGGCATGCTTTGTTCAGGTCCGTGAAGTCGATGCAGAGTCTCCACGTCCCATTGTGTTTCTTCACCAGGACGGGGTTTGCAACCCACTGCGGACACAAGGCCTCCTTGATGAGTTTGTTGTCTAACAACTTCTCGACCTCAACAGTCAGAGCTGCGTACTTGTCTGGTCCGTACTTTCTTCGCTTTTGGCGTACGGGTTTCCTTGTCGGGTCTATGTTAAGTCTGTGGCAGGCATGTTTCAACGGGATCCCCGTCATGTCTTCGTGGGACCAGGCAAACACGTCTAGGTTGGTCATCAAGAACAGCTCCATCCTCGACCGGTACGGTTCGGGTAACTCAGAACTGATGAAAAGTTCTAAGTCCCTTTCCGGGTCCACCGGGAGTGCTGTCAACTCTTCCATGGGGGTGACTTTTCTTTTTTGACTTTTCCACCTCGGGTCACTAATGAACTCGTCCCACTCCTCTTGTGACATCCGCGCAGGCTCGTGGCCTATGCGCGGTTCGAGGTCGTCGGGTTGGCTTTCAGCTTGGGTGGGCTCATCAGCTGCGAGTACCTCTGGTGGTTTGTCAGCTTGGGATGGTGTGGTGACTTGGGGAGTTGGGTCAACGTCTATTGGTGTTGGTTCTTGACTTCCCGCAGGTCCCCCACCTCGGGCCTCATCAGCTACCTCCATGGGAGTAGGCTACTGCTCCTGCGCAGGTACTGACCCCTGCGCAGGTCTCAACACTTGGGTTTCTTCCAAGTCCTCCATTGGTGTCGGTTGTGTGTCTTGTACGAGTCCAGTGCCTTGGTTGATTTCTGACAAATCGCCTACCTCCATCATCTTAGTTTCGACCGAGATGACGTCTAGGATGTTTGACTCGTCTGTAGGAATCTGTACGTTCTCTTCGAGGATATGGACCTGCGTAACAGACTTTTTGACCCGGCCATCTTTCATCTGGAGTAAACACTCTCGGGCCTTTTTCTGGTCACCTTTTATAGTTCCGGCACCTTTTGGAGTTGGGAATTTTAGACAGTAGTAGTAGGTTGAACACGCCGCTTTGAATTCATTAATAAATGGGCGATCAAGGAACCCGTTGTAGGAGGACTGCTGGTCGACAACAAGGAAGTCTATGAGCCTAGTCGGTCTCCTTTCGGGATCCTCAGCCGATACAAGCTGGACACTCAACCTAACACTACCTAGGGGGATGGTTACAGCCTCTCCGAACCCCACTATCCTAGCATTGCTAGGTTCCAGATACGACTCAAAATCGCCTAAGGCATCCAAGGTGGATTTGAAGAGGATGTTGGTGAATGCGCCGGTGTCCACAAGTAGCCTGTGAACTCGGACGTTCATGATGTTGGTGGTTATCACCAACGAGTCGTTGTGGGGCATCAGTACCCCTTCCAGGTCCACCGCGGAGAACGTCAGCTCGCCAGTAAGCTGTGAGACGGTCCTGGGGCCGGAGCTGCCCTCCTGGACTTGGTTTATGGCCCGGATTTCGGCCTTCCTCTTTCTCCTGGATATGGAGGATCCCCCGTCCTGGAGGCCTCCGACAGCTCCGATCTCTTCCTCAAGAACTAAGAGTTCCCGAGTAGGCTCCATGTTTTGCTGAGGTTGGGGAGGTGCCCTCCGTCTATTATGGGGACCAGGTTGGTCTGCTTCCTCCTCCTCCTCGTCGGAGGTAGCCCTCCTCTCGAACCTCGGTCTCTTAGCTGGGGCCTTCTTCACGAACTCGGCCAATTTCCCCTCCTCGTAAAATTTCCAGAGTTGCTTGAGGAGGTCTCGGCACTCGCTGGTGAAGTGGCCGATGGCCTGATGGTAGGCACAGAATTTGTTGGGATTGAGCTTTGTACGGTCCTGGCGGATCCGTCTCGGCTCTTCCAGCATGGCCTTGCCTTTTACGGCAGTGAAGATGTGGTCAACGGAGACAGTGAGGACCTGGTTGAGCTTTTCTTTGAGCTCGTCTCCCTCGCCAAAGGCTTTTAAGTTTCGGGGAGCTTTGTAGGTGCCCCCAGACTTCTTTCCGTAGGGCTTCCTTTCCTCGTGGGCACCAACTTCTTTCAGTAGTGCCTCCTGCATAGCCACGAACACCCCCGCCTTGTGACGGAATTCGCTGTAAGTGTTGGGACATGCAAGGTGCATCTCCTTCCAGAGGTCGGTGCCCCTCTTGAGTCCGGCCATCGCTGCGATGACCTTGGTGTCTTTGCTCACCGGCTCACCCTCCAGCAGGATTTTGTCGAACCTTTCCAGGTATTGCTGGTCGGTCTCATTCTCGCTTTGGTGGATGTTGACGAGTCGGTGCTACTGGGTAAGGTAAGATCTGAACCCAGAGAAGTGGGCCAGGAACTCCCGCGAGAGTTGGCCAAATGAGCAGATTGACCCCGGGGCGAGTGAAGAGAACCAGCGGTGAGCTCGGTCCCCTAGGGTCAGCGGGAAGTTCCGGCACTGGGTGGAGTCGGTGGTGCTAACTGAATTCATGAAGTCCGCGTACTTGGCCAGGTGGACCTTCGGGTCGGATTCGCCCTCATACGCGGACATCACCGGGAATTAAATTTTCTACTGGACCGGTGTGCGGAGGATGGCAGGTGCCAATGGAGAGGTGGGGAGAGTCGTAGCGTCAGGTCCGCCAGACTTGACTGCTACCTACGCTTGTAGCATTTCCACGGCCTTTTTCAGTGAGGTCAGCTCGTCATCTCAGGTCACCTCCGGCGAAGGGTGCTCAAAGGTCGTGCGTCTCGCGGACGCACGTCCTCGAGGTGCCTCACTCTGGGGTGACCTCTCGGTGACGGGTTGGAATTGACGTCCGCCCTAAGGGCCTAGCCGGTCAGTGGCGGGCCTTCTCAGTCTTTCATGGGCAGACCTGTGCGGCTGCTGGTCGGAATCCCCGTGGGATGCAGCTGGGGTGGCCGTCCGCTAGTTCTCCCCGTATCTCGGGCCCAGACGGCCTTGGAGGACTTCCCTCCTTTGAGATTGGTGGGTGCCAGATGCCCCGGTGTAGGCCGACTCCCTTCCAGTGTAAGGAGCAGGATCCTCCTCCACCATCTTGGCCTTGCCGGTCCTCTCCCTGCACCGGCGAGCTTGTGCCGAGCTAGCCTCCTGCTCGGTGGGGAGTACGCTGTAGTCCCCTCTGGTTTGGGTGCCCTGAGTGGGCCTGGTCTGCTCCCGGGCTTCGGCAGCTGGAGCTCGCCTGGGTACCAGGGCGAGCTCGTCCTGCTGTCGCTGCTGCAACCTTTGTAAGGTTGCGATGGTGCGTTGGAGCTCGTCAGGGTTGCTGGCCAGGTCCCTCAGGGCGGGGGCCAAGTCTTCCTGGGTCACCGCAACTCGCGGAGGTGGCGGAGCTGCGGTGCTTTTCTGGGGAGGTGGTTGTGATGTCTCCACCATCTGGCGTGAGGTCTCCACCTCGGCTTGGTTTTGATCACCCTCTTTAGACCTTCCCGCAGCTGCGGAGGCCTGTCCCTTGGCGGCTCGAATGTTAGCCATTTTTGGGTTTTGGAGGGAGTAACTTGCTGAAGGTCGTCGAGGTGGCGGGAGGTCGCCGGAGTGGTGGAGGTCACCGGAGTGGTAGCTGTCCAGTTTAGATGGAGCTGTGCAAGTTTTCTTCTAGCCTCGCGTGTGATGAATTATCCGAAATTCGGTTTATTTGTGTGCACGCGCGCGTTTGAAAACTTGTTCCGGGCAGATTTCGTAAAATTCGACAACTCGGGTTTTTTGTCCGAAAGTCTGGGTTCTTCGTTCAAGAGATGAAGATGTATGTGTATCTTCAAGTGTTCTTGGTTTTTATCAAGAACGTCTTCAAATCTTCAACAAACCCTAATTTTTGTTCTTGAAGATTTCTTAATTTTCAGGTTCGAGGGCCCTCCTTCTAGCGCCAAATTGTTGATAGAATTTACTGATTGTGTTCGTTTATGTGGCTTTACGACGGATTAATTCTACCAAACAATAATCTTATGATTTTATGTTCTTGAGGAAGGAGAGTAGAGAATTTAGAGAGAGAAATATTGCAACGAGGATTGTATTGATTGTGTGTAAAAAATGAGAGCGTCCCCTGAATAGTACAAGAGATGTCTTATTTATAGGTGTGTGAGTGTGAGACGGCACCTTACGAGCCTATATGGCTTCCGGTGTTGACGAGGGTTCCTTACCCTCGTCTTGATCTCTCACACTGCTTCCCCCTATCACGCCTCGTCCTACTACTATGCCTTAGACTAGATGGGCCTCATTAAAAACCTCATCGTAAACCACCCTTGTGGATAAACCGGACGGAGGGAAAAAGAGCGCACCATCGGGGTCCTATAAACTAAGGGCGAGCTCATGGGCGAGCTCACAGGCGGGCTTCGGCGGGTTGGGCGAGCTCTAACGCCTTGCGTGGCCTGCGAGTGTTGTGTGATGATGAACTCTGGCGAGACCTTCATGAGGGCACGGGGCGAGCCCTGGGCGACCTCCTGCACTGCAGAGGCGACCTCCTGATTCTCTGATTTACCTCGAGTGGCTCGCCCATCAACAATGTTGATTATTACTTGAGATATTATTGATTACTGTTTGGGGTCTTATATTAATTCAAAACACACAAGACACACCAAATTGTGTATTTTTATAATTAATTTTTAAAATTTAAGTGTATATCATGTATTTAGGTGCACAAAAGAATTAGAAAAATAAATTTATATATAAATTAGAATGATTATTCGTGGGGTTGAAGCCCAACAGAGTGCAAGGCATCAATCTGGATGAGGTCCTGAAGACCTCATCAACTTCGAAGATCAACCCAGATAGGTCCTTCAGGACTTCGAAGAGATCGGGTCCAAACTAGGCTTAAAAAAGATCACCTCGCCGACCTCAGCGAGCCACAGGAAGCAGCATCTTGAAGACCTCGGACTTCGGGGAACAAGACAATGTCCAAGGTCTAGTCACCAGATAAGACTAGATCATTATAGCATCCTGATATAGTGTCTCCTATAGAGTCAGTTGAACAGATTTCACTCTAAAAGTTATTTGTCCTACTGCAGAAGATCTTGTACGGACACCTTGTTGTTCTCACCCCATTGGACCTACTCCTTTCTGTACAGAAGATTTGGTTCAGGCTTTATACGTGTTCAAATTCATGCATTAAATGCATGGATTCAAGCAAGATATTTAGGGCGCAATATAAGAAACAAACTTATAACTATACATACAATCATTCAGGCTTGTAAAAAGAACCACAAGCTTCAAGTCCAAGTCTACAATAGGCTTGACATTTATTGATGTTCTTTATTGTTATGTGTTCTTTAGCATTTAATAGCATTCAAGCATCTAAATACTTAATCATTTATATTACCTCTATCTCATAACTATTTTCATATTTTAAGATGGCACAAGATCCAAGAAAATAAAGTATATGATTATAAAGTTAAATAATAAAATAAAAAATATATACTTTAGTGAAGGTAGAATATTTCATTTTTAAGTGTTTGAAAGTAGAGTTAAGAAGTTCAAATAAGATAAGTGTGAAAGTAGAGTTGGAACGAGTTGTTATTTATTACTCCCTCCGTCTCATTATAAACTTCCCATTTTAGTATTTTACCATTTTGGTTCATCCCTCTATAAACTTTCTCATTTGCTTTTATTATTATTTTTTAGAATTATTATTCATTGTTGTATTCTTATTTTCATTACTTTCTACAATTTTATAATTACTTTTTTACTTTTTTTTCATTAAATTACACATGCTATTAATATATTATTAAAATACATACCTTAATTTATGTGCTAAAAAAACAACCGAAAGAACGGATGGAGTAATTGTTATAGGTCTTAAAGCCACATCCATATGTATACAACGTGTGTCTTAATAATCATAATTATATGTAAAATTTAAAATTGCAACCGTGATTCTAATCGAGTTGATGTATTAATATAGAGCAACATTTGTGTACAAATTTCTACAGTAGAAATATTCATTTTTAAAAAATTCGCGGATCTAAATCGGGTCGGGTCAGATTTGGACATTTTTTTCCAAAATTCGCGCAACTTGTAGTTCCAAGTTTTTTCGCTCCCAGGTATGTTACAATTTGGGCAAAGACGTGTTACAATTAGGCAAAATCTGTGTTACTAATTCTTAAAAAAATAATTTTTTGTTCTTTTCAAGTAACTATAAAGAAAATATGTATTTCTGCAAGTATAAATATGTGTTACTTAATTTATTTTTTATTCTCTTTGTTGATTTATGTTAATAATATGTTTTTTCGCTCCCAGGTATGTTACAATTTGGGCAAAGACGTGTTACAATTAGGCAAAATCTGTGTTACTAATTCTTAAAAAAATAACATTTTGTACTTTTCAAGTAACTATAAAGAAAATATGTATTTCTGCAAGTATAAATATGTGTTAATTTATTTTTTATTCTCTTTGTTGATTTATGTTAATAATATGTTATTCATGTACTTAATACATCATTTAATACCTTATATATGTTATATAAAATATAATATATATTTTTATAAGGATAAATAAATGTTTGTGCATACAGTAACACACATTTGATCTTGCAGTAACACACATTTGCAGTAACACACATTTACTCTAATTGTAACATACATTTGCAGTAACACACATTTACTCTAATTGTAACACACATTTACTCTAGATGTAACACACATTTGCAGTAACAAAAATTTACTCCAATTGTAACATAAATCTGCAGTAATACATATTTACTCTAATTGTAACACATATTTGTTCCTCAATTTGTGTTATTATATGAGCATATAAGTGTTACTATAGGATAAAATGTATTTTTATTAAGAATAAATATGTGTTACACATACAATGTAACATATACATGTGTTACATTGCATGAAAAATATTTACTTCTACAAAAATAAATGAATATGTGTAGAAAACAACATTTAATTTGGTTGTAACACACGTTTTTCCTTAAAGTAACATGCATTTGCCCCAACTGTAACATACCTGGGAGCGAAAATCACAAGCTGAGCGAATTTTGGAAAAAAATACTCAAATTCGACCCGACCCGGTTTAGACCCGCGAATTTTCAAAAGTGGATATTTCTACGGATCTTTGATCCGTAGAAATTTGTATATAAGTGTTGTCATTAATATATAATTATTACAGTAACAAACAAACGTAATTCATAATTTAGACATAATTGTTAAGATTATGATTCAACTCGATATAACAATATTATTAATGAAATATTAAGGGATAGAGATTTTTTAGGTCCCATAACTTTTGCCTTTTTCCAAATACGTCCCAATAAAGTTAATTTATCCAATTACGTCCCAAATATCTATTAAGTATACAATTTACGTCCCAAATCTCACCGGATTTAACCGGAGTAAGCAAAACGACGTCGTTTTGGCCCCATGTGCCGATCACGTGCCATTTAAATTGGGACTTTCCGGCGTGTTGGTGACATGAAATTTATTTTTAAATTTTCAAATAATTTTTTTGTCAAAATAAATTAATGGATTTCCACCTCATTTTCTAATATTTAATAAAAATTAATAATTAAAAAACAAAAATTTCCCTAATTTAAAAGGAATCTCGTCCTCTTCTTCCCCAAATAATTCAATTGTATCAGAAGAACTACAATTATTTGGGGAAGAAGAGGACAAGATTCCTTTTAAATTAGGGAAATTTGTGTTTTTTAATTATTTATTTTTATTAATTATTAGAAAATGGGGTGGAAATCCATTAATTCATTTTGGCAAAAAATTTATTTGAAAATTTAAAAATAAATTCCATGTCACCAGCACGCCGAAAAGCCCCAATTTAAATGGCACTTGATCGGCACATGGGTCAAAACGACGTCGTTTTGCTTACTCCGGTTAAATACGGCGAAATTTGGGACGTAAATTATATACTTAATGGATATTTGGGACATAATTGGATAAATTAACTTTATTGGGACGTATTTGGAAAAAGGCAAAGTTACGAGACCTAAAAAATCTCTATCCCAAATATTAATATAAAAATCTCTAGGGTTTTTGGACTTTGCATGAAAGTCAATGAACTCATCACAACACGCACTGGATGGATGGGTTTAAAAATGGATGGATTTCAAAAAAATACATGTAAAAAAGCTTATATTTCAAGTTAAGAATTATAAAGAGATGTGAGAGAAGGAAAAAAAAAAGAGGGAGAGAGAGAAATGGAAGGAGTAGAGATGAGGGATTTCAAATGACATGATTTTGAAGATGATTTAGAATTCTTCCAATTTAAACCTATAATTCAAATCTAAGTATTTATAAATTTATGGAGATAGTAATTATTTGTGTGTGAAATCCGGATGTCAAATCCACTCGTTCAAATGGAGAATAAAGGAATTTAAAATGAGAAGGTGTCTGGCTTATTTAATTAAACCTCAAAAGAAATCAAACTTCAGCCAATAGGGCATTTAGATCAGGTCAAGGGCAATTTCAACAAACAATATAAATTAACATATATCTTACTAAGTTGTTAGCATATAAGGCGTCATATATTATTACGTAGTCTTACTATATATATATTGTCAGCCTTAATATTATCATTTGATTTTGTGTTTACTGTGTAACTGGTTTTTTATCATCCAAAAGAATAAGTAATATACGTACTATTCAGTAAAACGAATAATACCATTTAAAATGAGTGCCGCGCATCCAATGTTGTATACAACAATTTGATGTAAATCATGAGCCATGATTGAAAATATTGAGTGTCGAGAATATATACAAACAGTTGCCGGTGAGTCTAACCATTCAACAACTGCGTTTGTGAGTATATTTCAAATCAGCTCACTTAATTTTCAACCACCAAAAATTAATAATTAAAAATAATAATGACAATACTATATAATATAGTATGTATCATATATATATTGATCAGTATAGTCTTATATGAAATTGTCTCGTATCATATCATGAGACATGTACTTATTAATAAAAGGCAAGGGTGTAAATGAAGTTTGGCGGTCGGCGAGCGGTCGACCACCTTCAAGCGCCAAGACCGCCTAGGCGGCACCTAGACGGCGCCAAGGTTTTTTAATATATTTTTAATTATTTTTAAAAAAATTCTACTAATATTAATTTTTTTCTAATAAAAATGTACATTTCACAATAAATTATAAACTTAAAACATAATTAATAGTTTAATACCCAAATGCATTTTTCACAAAATACAACAAATCCTTAAAATACTAAAAACCATCATAAAATGACATTGTTCATCTTCTAAACAAAACACAAAAATAATTAGATATTAATTAGTAATTACTTATTATTAGTTTATTACTTATTAGTTATTAGATATTACATTATTACTATATTAGTTTTACTTTAATTATTAATTTATTAATTGTTTAAATTTAAAAATTAAAACGGACTAAATAGTACATAAGTAACATAATATAACTAAAAAAAATCCGCCGTAACCCACCAAATCCAACATTTGCTTGGCGGCCGCCGACGCCTAGGCGTCGGCGGCCGGGTGCCGCCAAGCGCTTAAGCGGCCTTGGCGGCCGCCATTTGCATCCATGATAAAAGGTTATTAATTAATTTTGAAAAGTGATAAATTTATAATTAAAAAGTTATAGTAATTTTTTTTTTTTAAAAAGTGACTATCATTTTATCAATTTTTTTTATCATTTTGAAAAAGTAATTATTTTTATTAATAAATGACAATAGACATTAGAGTTTCACCTAATTAAATTCAAGGAAAGTTTACTTGGAAATTTTGTATCATCAAATATCAAATTTAAAATTAACAATCATGCATTGTGGTCCATGAAATAATTAGTAAAAGATTCCTATATTGAGCAATTAATATATACTACAAGCATATTATTATACCTTATCATCAACATAGGCATAAACAAATGTATTAAAACTATATTATCTCCTTAATTAACAATTAATATCATTAACGAGTTCACACACATGATGACTGCACAGCTACGCTAGGGTTAATTTGATTCAATTTCAGATCTATTTGGATAGTTACACCAAATATCTTACTCCCCCGTCTCAGGAGTCACGACACATCCCGGAAACTTAATTTTATATATGCAGTCTAAGAAAAATTGTATAATGAGTAAAATTTTGTGTATATATTGTGAGAATGAAATTTAATAATTTTGTCTACAATTCTATACATATAATATTGTTTTGAAGAAATTAAAAATCTAAATGTATGTGATGCATATCAATTAAACTACTCCCTCTGTCCATGATAATTGGACTATTTTGGTTATGCACGATTATTAAAAAAATAAATGTTATGTGTAAAAATAAGTTTATTAGTATAAAAAAATATTTGATATGATTTGTAAAAGTAAATATATGTGTATAAAAAATAAAAATAATAATTTAAAATTTTCTATTTTAAACAAATAAACTATTTGTTGTGGATGATCATTTAATACGGTTTGAATAATTTATCGGGGAGGGGAGGGTATATACGACTGGAGGCTTTAATTTTTAGTGCAAGCACATTGGTTGAAGAAACCCTTACCGCTCCACGTGTCGATCATCTATTCGCTAAAACGACATAAAAGAATTAATTGTTTCCACAGAAGGTATTCCCAATTTATGGGTGTACGAGGAAGACATTTCTTTAACTCTCTCGACTACATATAAAGCTACTCTCTCTCATTCGTCGACGTCTATTAATAGTAATCTCATTTTAGGTCACACAATATGATTATCTTACAGCTGTCCTCCTTTGGTCGCGAGTTGAAACTTGAAATCATACTCTCAGACGTGGGATTCGTTTACATGGGATAGAGCATGTCCTAAAAGGCTAAAACCACTAAAACCATTTTTGGTGTACTAAAAAAACAGCTCCATGTTTTCTAAAGAAGTTTTACTTTCTTTAAAAACCACTTATAATTAGCCTTTCCATATAAAGCTGCGGACAACTTTCCTAAAATACATTTCTTCCAAACTTTCTTTCTTGCTTTGCAGATTAATTAGTAAGCCCTAGCTCTTTTCAGTTAATTATTCTTCTTTTTGTAATTTTTTTTTTTCTTTTTTCAATTTTTGTTGATTTTATCTTGATGAATAATTATCATCATTTTCATTCATCTAGTAGATCAAAATAGGAAAAACTTGAAGAAACCCTAAATTCTTGGAAGGATGGGGAGGGGTAAAATTGTCATTCGTCGGATCGACAATTCGACGAGCAGGCAAGTAACTTTCTCAAAGAGGAGGTGTGGATTGCTTAAAAAGGCTAAAGAATTGTCAATTTTATGTGATGCTGAAGTTGGATTGATTGTCTTCTCCAGCACCGGAAAGCTCTATGATTTTTCAAGCACCAGGTTTTTTTTAACTTAATTTTTCTTATGATCTTTGGTGCTCACTATAACATTTACCCAATTATTCATTGCATTGTTACCTTTTTCTTGATTTTTAATTTGGAAATTCTAAATATGGGTACAAAGTTTTTCAAGTTAGGATACTCCCAATTAACATAGCCTTAGTTTCCACAAATCCAATCGTAATGTGCGAAGTTTTTGTGCACGCGCGCGCGTGTCTATAAATGTGTACAATTTTTATATGCATTCGCGAAGATCTTCATTGATAACAAATTTGTGCACGCGCGTGTGTTTATATGTGTACATTCTCATATGTGTTTGTGAAGGTCTTCAATGACGACAAAATTGTGCACGCACGCGCGTGTTTGTAGATGTGTACATTCTGTATTTTTGACGATCTTCATTAACAAATTTGTGCACGCGCGCGTGTCTATAAATGTGTACAATCTTTATATGCATTCGCGAAGATCTTCATTGATAACAAATTTTTGCACGACGCGTGTGTTTATATGTGTACATTCTCATATGTACTATTTGTGAAGGTCTTCAATGACGACAAAATTGTACACGCGCGAGCGTGTCTGTACGTGTGTACATTCTGTATTTTTTACGATCTTTATTAACAAATTTGTGCATAAGTGTTTATCTATGTATTTGTACATTCTGTATATGTGTTCGTGAAGATCTTTATTATTAATAAATTTTAGTGTGCTCGTGTCTATAGGAGTGTGCATTCTTCATATGCGTTTGTGAGAGTCTTCATTAACAAATCTATACGTGTGTGCATTTTGTATATGTGTTTGTGAAGATCTTTTTTAACAAATTTATGCACACACGCGCATGTCTATATATGTTTACGTTGTGCATATGTGTTCATAAAAATCTTCATGAACAAATTTTTGCACTTGTGTGTATGTGTTCGCACTCTGCATATACATTTTTTAAGATCTCCATTGATAACAATTTTTTACATATACACACATCTATACATGTGTACAATTTGCATATGCATTCGTGAAGATCTTCATTGATGCATTATCAGATCTGATTTCTGATCTCAAGTAATAAAAGAAATGTTTGGGAAAAATAGGTCCCATACCTAATTAAACCTTATAAGCCTGAAATATATATTTCTTTGTAATTTATTACATTCTATGTTACTTTTTTTATTTAAACAAATTAGTTTCAACTTAAGCATTTGTAAACTGATGAAAAGGTTTTTATATATGTTCTACCCCTTTTGAGGTTGCAATTATTTTAGTGAAATAAAGTACTAGTACTAAAAATAATGTGTGTGCATATATCTATATATTCTTAGCAAGTTGCATGGCACTTAAAAAACCTTACAAAGTACAATTATATATATATATATATATATATATATGATCTTTTCTATTTGTTCTCTTGGCAGGATTTCCTCTCATTTATGAGAAATTTTGTACTTAATTTTGGTGCATTAATCGTTCAATTAGTTCCTAGACTATCACATACAAACAACGTGTATATATTTAGGCTTACCAGTAAATTAAAGGTATATATAACTACCTTCGAAATGTAAGGATTTTAAATTAATGTAATCAAGTTTGTACCTGTGGGTTTCAAAATTCATTAAAAATCCTGGGAGAAAAATATATTTCAAGTCTTACAAACAATTAATAATGTTACACTAAAGAATCTTTCCCGCGTTTCATTTTTTCTAAAATATATAAGAATACATGCTAGCTCCACACAAGTGATTAATCGTCATAAAGATATATAATTATTCATTCTATATATATATATATATATATATATATATATATATATATATATATTTGAAGGCGCCGTAGGCTGACCGATCGATATTTGTCTTGTCTCCTTTACTATATATGAGGACTCAGCCAATTCTATTATAGTTGCATAAAACTATTTTAATTGCTTTTTCTCTGATTTTCTGGTAATTTTAAACATGCATATATCATGTCAATCATAATATTAATTCAGAAACAATTGAAGCTAATTAATATGGAGGGTGTACTGATTTATATATATTTATAAGTCGTAACAATCTCACAATTACCTTCATCTCCCAAAAGTCTATGGTACTTTTGGGGGTATGATTTTTTTAAAATAAAAATATAATTAATGAATAGAATGTATAGAGGGTAGATTTTGATGTAGAAATTTTAAAAGTGAAAGTTTAAGAGAATATTTTTATTTTGAGAATATGTAAACTTTTGAGAAACAAACTAAAAGGGAATGGAGAGTATGCAAACTTTTGTAGAAGGAAAGAAGTGATAATTAATATTCAAAATTTTCAAGAACTTATAGGGTTTGTTTTCGGAAAGTGTTTTTTTTTAAATCTGTGGTTTCTAATTTCTAAACGATCGATTGTCCCTGAAGTTTCAACCCTATCCTTCCTTCAGAACTTTTATTTTCCACAATGTTATCTTGTGACAAATTAAATACTGGAAATTTAATTATATTTTTGTTACAAATTAGATATAAAGCAAATTAATGTGCAGGATTAATCGCCCGGCCCTTTGGTTTCAATTAATTGTGAAGTACTACTTCTTACTTTTTGTTGATTAAGTCTCCTGTGCACCAGTTACGATGCAACTCAAGTTCATTTTTAAAAAGTTAAACAATTTATTACTGAAAATTGCACAACTTATTACTGAAAAGTTACACTATGAAAGATACATTTTTCAGTAATAACATGTGTAATTTTTCAACAGTATTTTGTGTAACTTTTAAAAAATAAACTTGAGTTGCACCGTGTAACTGGTGCATACAAGACTAATCCCTTTTTGTTATTAAATTTTGGGTCAATTTTATCTTTGAAATACATCATCCTTATTATACTAATAAACACAATTTTATCTTTGAAATACATCATATTGGCATACTAGTTTCTAAATGTAACGTAGAAATATTTCTCTCTTTTTTAAGTAGAAATATTTCTTCAGGGAATAGGGTCTATTTTAATTTCCAAAAAGTTGGATATTGAGCCCCAAATTACATACAGGAGGAGTTTCCATTTCGATATTAGTGAAATTATATTCTTTCCTTATATCTACAAATTAACTCCTCATAATGCATAATTTCTGGAGGAAAAAAATTGGGAGAAACATATACATATATGATGTGCAATTATATAATTAATTAATCTGTTGTCTTTTCCTTGTAATGTGCAGCATGAATGCAGTGATTGAGAGATACAGCAAAGTGAAAGAGGAGCATTGCCATGTCATGACTCCTGCTTCTGAGATTAAGGTACCAGCTTCACTCTGAGTGAATCTTGTTCATTGTATGAAAATTTTATTTACTGATACTATAACATTCATTCAATAATGCAATTATAATTATAAACTAATACCACACAAAGTTCTGCATATTACGTGTGTGCAAAATATTATGGTATTAGTTTAGTATTACTGAATGAATATTATGGTATTACTGCATTGATCCAGAATCATACAGTGGAATTTGTGAAATAAGAATCATCAGTAATGGAAGACCAATTAATTAGGGCACATCATTACTGAAGAAGGGAATTGTTAATTTTTAACTCTATAGGCTAGCTACATAAGATAGGATTTTGTTTGAATACTTAGCAAGACAGAACCATAGGAGCAGAGCAAAACAAAGCTAGCTTGTCACTGCTTAATTCTTAAAGCTTGGGCTGACAAATTGCAGCAGGAAGCAGTTTACAACAGCCCTTTTCATCATAATTTTATAAAGGATATGAACTTTCCGATGGGAAATCGAACAACTTGATGAGGTTCTTGATTACAATGGCATTAATTATGTTAGATAACTCGAAATTCTTTTAAATTGTATTTGGATAGAATCATTTGAAATACAAGAGAATCGAAAATCAACGGATTTCAGAATAATGTAATTTACCCAGAACTGATAATTTGACACCAAAGATGCGCAAAAGCTCTAATTCGATTTGGTAGTGCTGATAGATAGGGAGCTTCCACCGCATTGAAGGAAATTTAGCAGAAAAGGATGAGTGCATGTCATACAATTCAAGTCCAGAGATGGCAATGGCTGCACTTTGTGCATCATTTTATGCCAACTATTCCCTTTTGCAGAAGACAACCAACCAACCGAGGTGATCCTTAAAGGCACAGAGTCTAATGATACATTGAAGCTGGGAACTCAGGATTCACATAACTTCGTTAAAAGATAGTTCGTTTCTTATTAGGTCTTCAACAGCGCATGCTGAAAAGCCAAGCTAAATATAGCGTACCAGACAACCAAGAAAGCATCTGCAAAAGGTGAATAATATATATGATGCCGTTAGATATGATGTCTTGTGAGAATTTTCCAGTTTCTAGTGTACAAGAAGAATTTCCAACTACTCACAAATGATCAGATAGAGCCCGATGTGGAGGATCAACCATGAAGATGGAAATATGTCAGATTCCAACTTGAAAACATCTCACATGGTGAAACCATCAAAGATGGCATAGCAATGGATTTAGAAATCCTTCTTCTAGAGACAGAGTGAAGTGATAGCATCTAGAGCCTGTTCAGAGGTACATACTAGCATTATAAATAGCTTGTAGTGTGTCTATGTTTTACCAAAACACAGAACATAAAAAACGAATGCTTAAGAATGGGGTCAAGTGAACTAGATTCTCATTTCAAAATAGTGAGGCTACTTTTGGAAATGAGACCAAACAAGCCCTAAGCTCTCATGTGATACTAGAATCGCGAGAAAAGTATGATATGGTCATATGATCAAAAGAGACTTGGAAAATATCAAAACCAAGAATTCTTAAAAGAATGATGAGGACATTCAGATGCTTCAAGTTTCAGGCCAAGAACTACATGAAGTTAACTAAATGTAAAGCAAGTGAAAAGAATATGATCAAACTCATGGTGTAATCAACATTGTTTAAAAACTAACCAGCAAGATAAAACTCATACAAAAACTAACTCAAGGCATTGAGGCCCTTGTTTGGTTAGGGATGTGCACATCCGATGGACACATCCCATTCTATTTTGGATGTGCACATCCCCCCATCTCCATCCCACTCTACTTTCATGCAGTCCAATACAATCAAATCAACACTTTTTATCTCACAATATCAACTTTGATTTGACATAATGTTTCATCTACCCTACATTACCATCTCTATCCAAACACTAATTTACTATTCACTGGATTACCCCATCCACATTTTTCTATCTTCATCCCCCATCTCATCCACCACCATCCCTAACCAACCATAGCCTAAAAGATCTTCTACAATCAGTGTGGACGCAGGTGTAGCGAACTCCATAACAAAAATTAGAAGATAGCCCCTCAAATTCAATCAACAGTCAATAAATAACTAGACATACCGAGAGGACAACTGATTTAGATATGGACTCAAAGGTCACTCTGAGATGCTCAAAAGCATGCAGAAAAAGAAGAGCTATGCCAAACTTGTAATAGTCACATATCTTTCAATATCTTCTTTACTATCAACAAGAAGCATGATATTACACATTGTGTACAATCAAAGTGCCCTAAAGAATATAGCCACAACAATATACTCAAAACTGAATATTGATTGAATCTCACAGTTAACTCCTTCAACATATTGCAGTCACTATAAACTTACTAATTGCTGCAAATAGAAGTATCTCAATCTACCAATTCATCCTGCATATGTTCATATAGTAAGTTGAGATTGTGAGACTCATCATAAGATCTATACATAGCATTGGGTTTACAACTGACACCAATATTATTGATATTGTTGAGGTTGATATAAGAGGGATACAAGCTCCAGAATAGTTCCCGTTAGAATAGCTCTGCCATCTACATTGTTCTAACACCTTTGACCAATATTCCTTAATTTAAGCCCCCCTAATTTTCTGCTGCAAAGCTATCAGTCCGCTCAAATAACTCTATTGATGTACTTTCCCTCTGCGAGTATAGACCCAAAAGTTAGGTGCTTCAACAGCTCTATCACTATCCCTGCAAAACTGAAAACCATATATGCAATTCATCTAAACTGGTTCCCATTCTCTATTAATATCATTGATAAAAGCTATATATGGTAAGTAAACCCAATTGCACAAGGATTTAATGTGCATATACTGACAAAAAAAAAAAAAAGAAGACAACAAAAGACATAAAATTAAGGGGTAGGTTACAAGCTTGGAGATACGTAGTCAGTAGGACTCGGCCTCGTGATAATAGCATGTAGTGCATATGTTGTGCTAAATTAATAAATGGAAGCGCAGGAATCACCAAAGTGAAGCTTTAAAGTCAAAAACACTTCAGAGTTAGTAGCAGAAGTCCAACAGTAGAAATACACATCAGAAGTCCAAAACAATTAGGGGCAGAGTTGCAGCCATTATAAGGATCTACGTGAACATGTACTAAAATCAAATTAATACCAAACTTTCCCAATCTAATAGTTCCCCCCCTCCCCCCTTTCTCCAGATAACCCAAGTCCACTGTAATACATTATCCCCCATTGGTACAATCTCCGGATGTTCTTAGTTAGCATTCTGTCCTAACTTTGTGAATTCAGAAAACCGCCGGATGTTCTAGAGGTTAAGAATCAAGAAATTTTGGAGGTCAAGTTCATACAGTGAAGTTGAACATCCAGATGGGGCAATTTCTCTCACCATTTTTTTCATGATCTTAATGTTTCAAGTTGTACAAATCCCCTCTGGAGTAACTCACATTATTATTTTACTCGGTTCTGCAGGATTAATATTGGATACGTCAATCTTACCTCTTCCAGATGTTCCTTCCCTCCATCACTCGAGCAACCGCCAAGATCATCATTTATTACTCGAAACCACTATTATGACTACATAAAAGAAACTGAAATGTTCCTTACTTTTAGAGTTTTCTATTTTTCTTAAATTGAAGGAGCTGATAACTGCATCAAATTTCAGCACCCTCTTCAGAGCAATTCCTTTGAGCAGAAGAAGTAAACACTAAGCATTCCATTCGAGCTCGTCATAGATGATGGGAGAGAATATGCATTGAGAAATAGTTTCATCAAACCTATACCAGCTAGGTCCATCAACCACAAGCACCTTATAAGATTAATGAAAAGGTGATAATTTCCAATTTTCACAAGAAAAAGGCAATATAAATAAACAAACGGGACAATTAGAAGACTAATCAACTCTTTATGAGAGTATGCCTAACACAAGGAAAATTTTGCATGTGCATGATCTCTGAAGATCTTCAGGACCAACTCAAAGTTGTGAAAATGTATTCTCTTTACTTGCTTTATTGTAGAGCCAATATTGAAACAATATTACTCCCTCCATCCCACTATATGTATCCCATTTTGCCATTTTCGTTCGTCTCATTATATATTTCCCATTTGCTTGTTTTTATCTTTTTTGGAAACTACTATTCACTTTTTTATTATTATTTTCATTACTTTTTACACTATTCCCATTACTTTTTCACTTTTTCATCACATCACTTATACTTTTTCACTTTTGTTTTAATCCGTGTGCCCAAAAGCAATGAGAAACATATACGGGGACGAAAGGAGTAATAATAACTTTGTTTGTTATCTGAAAAATATTTAAATATGCCCATTTGAGAAACATTTTATATTAATTATGTGTTTATTGTTTCTTACTAGTTTTGGCAGAGGGAAGCAGCAAGCTTGAGGCAACAGTTACAATACATGCAAGAATGTCACAGGTAAGTTCATTTAACATGTTCTTTGTGCCAACTAGGGTAGAATTCCTTCATTTTGAATTTAATGACACCATGCATGACCACTGTCCACGTACATAAGATACACTATACATGTAAGCTGCCAAAAATGATTGCAACAACCCACAGGCTGCCCAATAAAATTGAGATTCATTATATTATGAATTTCACCCTCTAACGGTTTGCATTAGTCCAACCTTCATAAGTATTTCTATCAAATACCAGGACATCCTCTACTAAATAGCACCATGTAATCTTAAATAAGTGGTCAAATGGAACAAAAAAATTAACACCTTCAGACCAAGCTAAGACACCAGTAAATCACAAAAACAGGTTGTTTAAAGCAAGGGATATGAAACTCAAAATCAACCACGACGTGGAAATGTGAGTGCTTTAAGGAGTTACCGGCAGCTCAATGTACCTTTAGCATGATCTACTCAAGAAGAAAGCATACATCGAGTCCAGGGTTATAGTCATTTATATCATAGAAGCTAGCAAACAACAGAAACTCCTGAAATGCAATAGGGCATCATGCTGAAAGAAAACTTGCTCCAAAGCTGTTTAAAGATTGTTTCATAGACTAGAAGAAACTTTAACTGTTGATCAGCATCTCATTCTTGAAAAAATACTCTAAAGGAAAGTGAGTCAAATTAGCCTTCGGAAAAAATAATGGTTTTCTAAATTTCTTGGATCAGGAACCATTTTGATGACTCTAGTGTTGTAAGCAGGGCTTTACATAATTTAATATAACAGGGACGCAGGGTGGACGAAACAAAACAAAAACAATTTATAGTGTGGGAGGGTGTGGGAGAAAGTGTAACAAAACAAGGGTGTAATCTTTCTTCAAAATACACCCACCAAAATCATGCCCAACCATTTATAGTTGAATATATCAACACTTCTAGTAGAACAATATCAACATGTTCAACCACAATTGGTAGAACATGATTTGTTCGGTCAGATCTGAATGTACAACTCAAATCTAACTTTAAAAACATGATTGATGAGAACATGTTATGTCTAACATGTTTTGGGAATGAAAATGTATTTCTGGGTATGGACGTATACCAAGACACATTATCCAGGGAAGGACATGTCCTACTCAACAGAGAAATTCATAAAAATTACCGCCAAGCAATCGTACGAAATGTTGTGATTGCTTGTCAGAATTTTCTAGTAAATCCATCCCAGGTCTCAGGGCAATTCTCTTGACAAAGGTGTGTGTTAGTGAGCTTTTCTCAAGATATATGAAGAATGTACTTTCCACTCGCAAAATATTAAATGCACATACAAACTCCGCTATGAAAATCACACATAATGGGTAAAAAGATTCTCCACATATACAATGAATGGATGGCATGAGTGTACACATGCTACTCAAAACCAATTTTCTTCAGTACTCTCTTTAAATGACATCTTCGGAATGAAGGAAAGCACAGGCATTTACAGGTCTAGATTCAAATAATATTCTCACTGAGCATTTAGGTTAAAAAAAAAAAAAAAGATTGGACAGGTCGCAACTAAAATTATGTAAGATTGATGTGCTGCACAACATTTAGACAGCAGGATATAATTCAAGTGCACAAGTAATACAAATACACAAGCAATTTAATAGGATGAGAAAGAAAAATCTGAACATCCCACACACCCTTTTCTGATTACTACAGGCAGCTTTTGGGAGAAGAGCTTTCGGGACTGGGCATCAAAGACCTCCAAAATCTGGAAAGTCAACTTGAAAAGAGTATGAAAGGAGTGCGAATGAAAAAAGTAAGCACCTCTCTACCCATTGTTTTAGCTTTATCCAATATGGTTCTGACTGTACTATTTCTGTCAGGAACAAATTCTGAAAGAAGAAATTAAAGAGTTACATGTGAAGGTCTTTCCCACAAGAAGACTAATAATAGATACTTATATAGAGTTCTTTTTTTTCATTTTAAGTAAGAAACAGATAGTTCTATAATGTTCTTGTTAAGCTCATGGAATTACTAGATTCACCTTACTGCAGGAAAACCTCGTTCAGCAAGAAAACAGAGAACTACACAAGAAGATAGACCTTATTCGTCAGGAGAATGCAGGTTTGCAGAGAAAGGTATTGGCAGATTAGATAATGCATGGAATAATAATCGAATATATTACAGAATAGAGGCCAGAAATCTCCCATCTGAACTTAAGCCACCTTTGATGCAGGTTTACGGCCGAGGGGGGAGAAGTGAAGAGAACAGATTATGCCACATTGGACATGGCACCAGCAGTGATTATCATATTCATGCACCAATAAACCTACAGCTCAGCCAGCCACAGAATCAAAAAAGTAGCACCCCGGAAGTGATGAACCTGAGGTAATTCCATTTTATAGTAAACCATAAACTGAAATATATGGGACATAAAAAAAAAAATTCAGCTAAGCATCTGTATGGCATTGATTTTGCAACAGGCTTCAACTGCATTAGAGTCTGTGGCTCTGTCCCGCGCTATAAGCATGTTTACCAGCTTAATTACAACATGCTCTGCAGTTCACGGGACCAGGACTCAACATAATGGTAGCATTATGATAAAAACACAGTGCAGAGAACATCAGATTTCTGTTTAATTAAATTTGTAAATGAAGTTATAGATTTTGAATGATTCACCTGAAAACTATGTAAAGTTATAATAAGTGTTTATGGGAGAAAACAGAAGATGTGCAGGGTTTTCCCTAGCCAAAAATTGTGAGAATTAATGTTAGTAATACGCATACCTTCATTGAATGGATTACGGAGTAACTTATGTCAGGGGAATGTGAACATTGATTACTTCATGTAGCAAATAACTTCAGTTCCTGGATGAAAATTTGGAGTTCTTGAGAACATACCTTCCAATGCAATTAATGTAGTGGGGTAGACATCTACTAACTTAATCTGCTGCCCTGTAGCAGGCTTAAAAGCAATCAAACTTATTATACAATTGTTGAAACAAAGGATCATAAAAATGCAGATTAATAGTAAAAAGGAAGTTTATCAGACTATCTAACTGATTTTTGACAAGATACATAAATGTAATAGCTAGTTAGTCAGCACTGGACATATTTATTTGATCAAGTAAAATGACTTGTCTTGCTCTCAGTGGAGATGACCTTGAAATCCTTAGAGGTTAAAACTTAATATAAGATATCTGAGAGATATGATTTTATAAAATTAAACACATGTAATATTACTTCAACTTCACCTCATCAATTCTAAGTACCTCGTAAAAAAGAGAAGACACAACAAAGCTTAATTGCACTGCTCCCATAGAGAGTAATAAAATTACTTTTCACCAGCACAAGATGTAATAAATCAGGAAGTGCCAAAGTGTGTACTGTACACCTTCAATTACTTTGTTCTAAGAGTAAATAGATTGCAAGAAATTAGACAAGAAGCTTAGATCATTTCAATTACCTGATATTGCCATCCATGCATGATGCTATCAAGTGGGACTAATGTCACATTTCACGCAAATATTGTACCCAGAAGGATTATCTCCAACCTACAAGAAGTATTTGAAGTTGAGACAAATCTATGAGTAAAAAAACATATATTCACAGATTCACTAGTCTCTGATGCATTCCAGATACATTTTCCAGACGTGTAAGTGTAACAATCACCATTTTAGAAATGGATATCGATATCACTTTGTCTCCTCTAGACCACATAGCTAACCAACTTATCACCTTTTCTGGTCAAAAGTTTTAACAGAAAATGTAGCAACTTCATTTAAAAGCTACCAATCACAGCAGAATGGTAATACATCAAAAGTCCCTTTGAAACTAAACACTTCCAATCTCTTGATACCACTCACTTTCCTATGTATGGCGGTCGCAGTATGCTACAAGTGATGTCTTTCTCACCATTCATAATCATTAGTTCAATATTTTATTCATCTATGTATAAACCATAATTAAATCATAAAAAATATAGATAAACAGCCGGGGACTACAGTCTGCAATATTTCAGCACAGAGGGGTGATTGATAAATCAAGACGAATGAGAATGGATATGGTTATGATGACACTGGAATGAGCATGTAACGGTTTTGATTCACCACGTTATCATTCATTCCCATTCACCAACCAAAGCCTGACACCAAACTCAGGTGGCCTAGATATGGCAGTCAAATAGGAAAACATGGCTTCTCATAGCTCAACTACGATTGAAAATTTTGATGAACTCATCATGCTTGGTGAGAGAAGACACAACAAAACTTAAATCACATTGCTCTCATAAAGAGTTATAAAAAGAATTTTAAGGTTTCATCATTTCACCACCAATAAATGTAATAATCCAGTCAGTGCCAAAGTGTAAACAGTACACCTTTAAATACTATGTTCTAAGAGTGAATAAATTTCAATCACCTGAATTGCAAACAATGGTGGATGCTCAAGTGGGACATTGATGCATTTCAGGCAAGAGTATCTCCAACCTATAAGAGGTTCATGTTCGAAGTTAAAGACAAATCTATGGGAGAAAACAAACATAAATTCACAAATTCAGCATCATCTTTGATGCATTTTCAGATACAATTTATTTAGGCATTAGTGTAAGAACCACCATTTTAGAACTGTGCCTCCATATGAAATCACCACTTCGTCCTCCTCTGGACCATATAGCTAACCACCTTATTCAACTCACCGTTTTCTAGTCACAAGTTACAAATATTGCAGCGTGAATGGGTGCTTGGTCAATAATGAGGAATAAACATGGATATGATTAAGATGGTACTGGGAATGAGAATATATTAACTTTGATTTCCCACATTGAGATGTTTGCTTGGTTCCCCACACATTTGGTAAGTTCGCTTGATTAGCCACTTTTTTCATTACATTCTCATTCCCCATACCCAAAGTCATCCCAACCAAGCACCCACATAACAATGTTCGAATATCGGAATATGGCAATGTAGTATGACATGTCTTCTCATAATTTGACTCCGATCGAAATTTTGATGAACCATGCATGCTTGGATGATTTTAGCCCATTCCTTATGCGAGCATAACTTGCATGCTACTAATTATTTATACAATTGTATGTAGGCATAAGGACCATGCAACTCTACTACCTTATAGGTAGTTTGTAGATCTATGCGGCACCGGCACTAGGCTCTAACCCAACGCGACCTTTTGAAAAATTATAATTTATGCATGTGTTGTTTTTTATCATTCAACTTCTAAGTTATGAGATCTTTTTAGTTCAATTTATAATTGATTCAACCACATTGAAGTTCCAAACATATCAAATTTATTCATTAGAAGTAAATCAACTCATTTATCTAACACAAAAGTCTCAATCCTGAATCCCCAATTTTTTTATTTATTTTATGTATCATGTCCAATCCACTTGTTTAACTAATTAACGCGACACACAGACTAATTCATTATAACCCATTAATTCTCTTGCATCTGAAACATATTTACTAACTAATCTGACAAAATTTTACTTTTTATGTTTGATTGAAATAAAATATGATAGTAGTTTCTTAAGTGAATTTATCTTCCAACTTTCTATAGGGTTTTATAAGGTTTAATGTCGATGTGCTATGGCCCTTAAATTTTCACCTTTTTTTCTATTTAATTACATCATTAGATAAAAGAATACATTTGCATATGTTAATACTTTTGTAATATATAAATTTTATTGTGAGAAAGTTATATTTTCCACCCCATCTCACCATTGATTCCTAGATCTGCCCTTGACTTTAGAAATATGATTTTAAAGCAAAATAAGTGTACGCTCTGAAAATATTCAAATGCATGCTAACTGATCATGGCAACACGAAAACTATCTTTTGCATAAAGAGGACAATATAATCTTGATGAATCACTGATTGAAAACAAGATACAATAACCTGAGGCACTTACCATAATATCAAGAAACAGCAAGTTAGCTTTAAAATCCAAGAAGACGCCTTCATCCCTTCTGCAGAAACGGGCACGCAAACGTGAGATTCTAATGCAGTTGAGAAATGTTTAAAAAAGAAAATCAAAGTAAAGAATGTCATCTAGTCCTACCAACGTTTTCTTTGAAATCCAAGAAAAAGTGTTCAACCCCCTGCAGAAACATGTACACAAACATGAAAGTTCTCCAAAAATCATCACGAAACAATATAATCATGAAACCCAGAAAGAAAAGGAAAGGAAAGGGAAGAGTCAAAACATATCAAGAATTATAACAAAATATATAACTGTCGACAAGAAACCCCAAAGACAAAAACAAAACAAAGAAAAAAAAAGAAGAAGAAGAATTACCCTTGCGCACTTGTTCAAGATTCTTGAACACACAAACACGATTGAATTTTGCAACTAACGATGCGTAGACGAGAATTTCCGATGCATAATTAGGTTTTTTCAGCGAGAAGCGTAGGTCGAAACAATGCATCAAATTATGTAGAGATTCATTTATGATGAGTGTGATTTTCATCGTACTAATATACATACTAATTGCCTTGCTGGCCAGAAATACGCAGAGAGAGAAGAAAATATCTTGAGCATGAACTGGCGTAGGCTGTTTAGTTTATTGGGAAAACTGGCACGGATTCAATGCAACCAGCAACCGGTGTATCTTAGGACAATATACTCTGTCAGTCCATTAAATTGGTGCACACTCTTTTTTATAATTAGTTTAATGCGATACATAGAGAGTATATATGGGTAATGTGAGGTTTAATCCGCCCTTACTACTAATTACCAAACTTCTAATTCTAGCGTGTCTTCACCTACTTTCTCCTTTCATAATTTATGTGCCTCCCATTATTTCTTAATTTTTTTTAATTAAAATCTCTTATATTTACGAATTCTTTTTATCCTACGTAGCTATCTCTACTGATCCAAAACCATCGGAAACCGTTCTCCATATCTATATACAAACGGTAAAGATATTTGTCCAGAATGTGGACTTCCATAATCTTTAATATATTTTAATTAAATGAAAATTAATTAAGTAATTTCATTAATAACCATGTCATTAGTGCCAGTATAATTCCTGCTTAATTATGCTTAAGGCGGGCTGATTCTCTCCATCCCAATTATGGAGGGTTTATTTCCTCCAACAAGTTTTTATTTTTTCAATGTCATTAAAATTAAATTTCTCGTAATCTATATATATAGTCAAAAAATTTAGAAAGATATATATATAGTCAGAAATGACATATGTATATATATAGACCGATTATTTAGGAAATGATAGGTGAAGACTAATTCAAAAAAAATTTAAAAAAATAATTATTCTGACTTTTAATAAATTTAATTTGCCTAAATTACTAATTTAAAATAGGATGGTTATTTAGTAGGCTCCAATTGATAGTCTATATAAAATTATTATGTAAACAAGAGATAAATAGTATTGACATTAATTTAGTATGGAATAAAGAAATAAGTATTTTATTATGAGTGATTGGTAGAATATACTAAAATATACTATTTTAATATATTGATTGGTAGATTATATTACTACTTTGTAAGATAAAATGTAAAAATACAAGTATACCCTTTTAAAAAACCACATCATCATCTCCTCGATGTTCTAGGTTCCATTTTCCTGCCTTTTTTCCGCCATTATCATCATCTTCATCACAGATTGCAGATGATCTCTCTCCCAAAACTCAAAATTCCTAAAAATCTTTCTACAATGAAGATGAACTCTCCATCTCAAAACTCAAAATTGAAGTAGCACAACCGACCAAAAAGTAAAAATAAAATTGAAGTCGCACAAACTCAAAACCAGATTCCAATACTAATTAAAATAAGAATCACGAACTAATCAAAACCAAAAATAGAAATAAAACCAAAATTGAAACCCATATTCAAAAGAAGAAAAACCCTAATTGAAACTCAAATTCAAAATAAGCGGTAATATGGCCTTTTAAAGCCTACCAAGTGGAGCCTAAGTGATTAATGGAGAATATTTAAAATTGCCGGTTATTTAGGTGATTGGAGGAGACGTGATTAATTAGTATTTGCGGTTATTTAGTAATTGATTAGGAAAGACTAATTTTAAATTTTAAAATATTTTTTTTACTTTTAATAAATTTAATTTGCCTAAATTACTAAATTAAGATTTAAAATAGGATGATAATTTAGTAAGTGATTATTGGGGAATACTAATTTAAAACTGCCGGTTATTTAGGTGATTAGGGAAGACGTGATTAATTAGTAATTGAAGGTTATTTAGTAATTGATTGGGAAGGAGAAGACTAATTCAAAAATTTGAATAAGATTTGATTAGTAATTATCTATTAAGTAGGAAGTGATAGTGTATGAATTCGGAAAGGTATATATTATGGGAAGACTTAAGTCATAATTTTTTAGAACATGTAACAAATGGTTAATTAATTAATCAATTAATTAATCATAAGATCGTGTAAACTTAGCATATTAATTTTTTTGAGTAATTAGAACGTTTTAATTTATCATATAAATCTAGGGTTTTGTCTATATTAAAACTCAATATGATTTACTATTTCAAAAAAAACATTTGAACTGATTAATTTAATAAAAATTATGTATTTCTAAACTGAAAATTTTATTTTAAAACTGAATTCTGTGTGCAATTTTTTCAAATGATTTTTTTATAATTAAATACATCATATCACTTTTTTTATTATAATTAATTATGTCATATATTAAATCATATATTAAAAAACAATCCGAAATTTAAGAAATCATATATCTAAGGAAATTTCAAATCTTCAATTAGTAAAAAAAAATCCGAAATTTATAATTTGAAATTAGTAAAAAAATCCGAAAAAAATCATAGTATATTTTAGGAAATGTTTATAAAATTTGAAAAAAATTTAAAATTTGAAATTAGTAAAAAAAAATGAAATATTTCGAATTTATAAAGAAATTTGAAATTTCAATAAAAAATAAAAAAATGTTATAATTGTTTGATTATCAATTTGATTAATGATTTAGTGATTCTATTTACAAGTATTGATGTTGGGATCCTAATAGTATAATTGTTTTGTGAGGATGAAATTAGGAACTACTCAGTCTAGTATTACATACTATTAGGTTATTTTCTAGTATCATCCTCACAAAAGAGTAATACTATTAGGTTATTTCCTTAATTTTTAGTTTTAAATTACTACTAAAAATAAAAGTTTTGCAAAATATTATCTATTTTAGTTTTAAATTATTAGATTAGATATAAAAAACAAAATTAGTTCAAAGATATACACTTGTTGTAAGAAAAGATTACTCGTTGTGTTACCTGTTAGTTGAAATTGTACTTGTGATACTTATAGTAGTCATATCCACTTGTAGTACTTACACATCCTCATGTTTACCAAAATTCCATGTTATGATAAATTTACTGATTTGGTGTGTGATTATCAATTTGATTAATGATTTAGTGATTCTATTTACAAGTATTGATGTTGGGATCCTAATAGTATCACTCTTTTGTGAGAATGGTATTAGGGACTAATCAGTCTAGTATTACATACTATTAGGTTATTTCCTAGTATCATCCTCACAAAAGAGTAATACTATTAGGTTATTTCATAATATTTCCTTGAATTACTAATCTTCATAGTGTGAAACACTTAAACAATATAAATATCACTTATACATCATCATTATTATTATTCTTAAGATATATTACAAAGATATAAACCTAATATCAACTTACATTTAAGTAGTATAAACATTTGTACTATAAAGTGCTAGTGTACTATTGATAGTTGTACTAATGTTCATTCTAATTGAATTACTAATATTCATAGTGTGAAATACTTAAACACTATAAATATCAATTATAAATCATAATTATTATTATTCTTAAGATATATTACAAAGATATAGAACTAATTTAAACTTACATTTTAAGTAGTATCAACATTAGTACTATCAAGTGCAAGTGTACTATTGACAGTGGTACTAGTGTCCATTCTAATTGAATTACTAATATTTTTAGTGTGAAATACTTAAACACTATAAATATCACTTATAAATTATCATTATTATTATTCTTAAGATATATTACAAAGATATAGAACTAATTTAAACTTACATTTTAAGTAATATCAACATTAGTACTATTAAATGCTAGTGAACTATTGATAGTGGTACTAGTGTTCATTCTAATTGAATTACTAATATTCATAGTGTGAAATACTTAAACACTATAAATATCAATTATAAATCATCATTATTATTATTCTTAAGATATTTTACAAAGATATAGAACTAATTTAAACTTACATTTTAAGTAGTATCAACATTAGTACTATAAAGTACTAGTGAACTATTGATAGTGGTACTAGTGTTCATTCTAATTGAATTACTAATCTTCATAGTGTGAAACACTTAAACAATATAAATATCACTTGTACATCATCATCATTATTATTCTTAAGATATGATACTATGAAAAAAGACCGAAATATGATACTATGAAAAAAGACCAGAATTTTTCAAATTCATATGAAAATGATTTTCTAATGTATTAAATTTCAAAAAACTATTTAAAAAAATAAATAAGATGAATTTGAGGTAAATTTATTTAAATAATGAATTTTATGAATTTATATATTATATGCATATATATAATGGAAACTACCATATTTGAGATATATACGTGGTGTATCATGACTCATCAAATATAGTTAGCACATAACTCACATAGTCACATGTTCAATTCATTTAACATTTCAAAATGAATATTTATTATTTTTAAAATTTTGAAATGATATATATTTTATTTCTTATTTTTTCAAAATTTTTTACTAATTCGAATTTTTAAATTTATTTTTACTTTCTGAAAATTCAGAAAAATTGTAAAATTCATAGATCAGAAAGTTTCAAATTTTTTATAATTTCTGAAAATAAAATAAATTAAAAAAGAAAAGAAAATGGACAAATTTTTATATTTATCATTTTATTTTTATCTTATTTATGATAAGTACCTAAATATGGTATATTATATGATATATTCAAAATTTATTTCGTATTAAATTATACTGATATATTTTATTATTTATTGACATCGAGTGAATATATTATTTATTTCGTATAAATTATATTGATATAATTATTATATAAATAAATATTATAATTATATATAGATAATTTTATATAATTGATGGCAATCCACATATATTATATTTATAAATATTAATATATATATATATAGATAAATATGAATAAATTTCTTTAGCTAACAGTTATTCATAATTCTCAAGCCTAAAATATCTCAATTTTGGTTTTTGAATACTAAATCAAATTCTAAACCCACGTTGATCACTTGATAATTCTATGCTAATAAAATATACACTAAATTTCTACTAAATAACTAGCACAACTAAAATTTATTGTATTGTATATATATTATGTATATAAATATTAAAATATATTGTACCGTATGTATGTGTATATATTATATAAATATTATAATTATATGTAGATAATTTTATATAATTAATCGGCAATCAACATATATTTTATGTATAAATATTAATATATATATATATATATTTATAGATAAATATGAATATATTTATTTAACTAACAATTATTAATAATTCCCAAGCTTCAAATATCTCATTTTGTTTTTGATTACTAAGTCAAATTCTAGTAGTGAGTTGGTTAATTAATAGTAATGGGGTTAAAAAAATGGAGAAGAAAAGAAAGAAGAAAGGAAGACGAAAATGGAGGAAGAAAATAAAGAAGAAAGGAAGACGAAAATGGAGGAAGAAAATAGAAAAGTTGGAGTGAAAATAGGAGTAACTAATTTGGTTTTGGGTATCAAATGAAGAGAGAGAAATAATTTTTAAATGGAGAGAGAGAGAAAATAACATTTGAATTTGAATTTGAAGGGGTATATTGGACATTTAGCTTTAAGCAAAACTTCATTATTATACAAATCCCACATTATGGACGTCCACATTGTGGACAAATAACACCACTCATATACAAATACATTATCCACACATAAACACATGTTCTATCACAATATCTAATTATCGTTTCTTCTTGCTGATTTGTGTGAGAATTACTCATTTTTAGGGTACTTAATTTGATTATTTTTCATAGGATTCATTTATTTTTATACCTTAAATTAATTAATTTGTGTTTAATGGCCAAGAAAAATTATATTGCTATTTTGTAGGTAAAATGATAAATTTTGGAACAAATACTTAAATTGGAGGCACATTGAATTTGTGAGATATAAAGCAGGCCCATTTTAATTGCTTCACCAAAAATTGGCAGCTGTAAACTCAATTGCCAATGTCTACTACTCACGTGAACATCACTGAAATGCTAAACATTGTGTGTGGTGGGACCCGTATTAGTTGCTGTACACTTTGACCAAGCTTTGAAAAAGAGAATACGTGGGCAACTCTCCTTCACACAATTCTCAACTACCACCATGCCTCTGTTCTCGAAATGCAGCCACAATACACAAGATTCAATTGCTGCAACCTCCATCCCTCACTGCCGCGCCTGGAATCGACGCCGCCCACCGCTGCAATCTTCTCGCCGGAATCTGCAAACTCGTCGGAGAAGCTATTTCTCCCGTCGAAGCTCCGCCGCCCAGCCGCCATGTTCGTCGCCCAGAATCTTGCAGCCTTTGACGGAGCTCCACCTCACACCGGGCCCGACCCGTTTGGAGAAAATGAACTTGCACGGTTCAATGCTTAAGTTCGACCCGTGCCAGAAATTCCATCCCGAACATACAACGCCGAAGAATTATGCACGGTTTGAGGATTAAGGCACAACCCGTGCTCAACATCCAACCCGTGCATGTGTTATTTGAGTCAGGGTGAGTTGACTCGCTGAGTTGACCGAGTTCGTTCTGAGTCAACCCCGAATTGACTCGGTCAAGGGGTAAAAATGCGATTTTTCAGGATTTTAATTGCAAATTCTTTTCTTAAACCCTACTCTCACACTGTATATACTTCATTTTTCAGATGTTAGAAAAGGGGGTTAGAAAAGCTAGAACACCACAAGAGGGGAGCTCCTCTCCCACACTCTCTACACACTAATACACATAGTAGTTAGGGTTTATAGTTTTCTTAGTTATTTCTATGAGAATTCAAGGGATTGTTGCATTTATAAGTTGTATTTACTCTCTAGAGGTGATTTCTACCCTTTATCTTTAATTTTAGTGGTTTAATTTCTATGTTCTTAGTTTATTATTTTGATATTGAATTGGATTTGATGTTTTTATCCATGAGTTTGTTGATTTTACTTATGGACTAATTGTTTCATGTTTTGGGTGTTTGATTTGTGATGAAAATTAATGTGATTATGGTTTGATTGTCTTGAATTTGCTATGTGATTGGTTTATTGCTTCTATTATGGTGTTTATCTTGATTAGATTGATTGAGTGGATTTAGTACTTCTTAATTGATGGGTAGGTGCTTCAATGAGAGTTGGGTATTTACTTAATTGATTTTGTAGAGAAAAGTTTGTTCGATTAATTTGATTCTCCTAGTAATCTATTGCGCCGAGAGGGGGTAGATGGCTTAGACGACCAATGATAGACATTAGGTTCTTTAATCTAGGATTAGAGGATTTGGTGAGAGGGGAATTATAGGGATTAGTAACCGTGTTGAACCTTTCTATAGTTCACTACCTTAGGTGCTCGTCATGTTGTTTGATCACCCAGATAGAGATGTTAAACGGGCTAGCCCTAACCCTATAGGGTCAGCCCTAACGGGTTTCGGGATAAACGGGTTAGGGCCTTATCCGGTTCATTCTTAACGGTCCTCTAATATTTGAGACCTAACCCTAACCCTAGCGGTCCTCGGGCTAAACGGGTCATGTCATAAATAATAAAAAAATCTAAATTTTAACACATAATCTAAAATAATTGTCATAAAATGTTAATATTTAAACTAAAACCTAAACATGGTCCATAATTTCATTAAAATTATTTAAAATAGTTTAATATAATTACAAAAGTTCAAACGTCAACACTTAAATATTTAAAAGTTCATTGATATTTAAAAGTTCAAGTATAAATACTTAAAATTAATATAACACCTAAATAGAAATTGGAGATAACTTCAATTAATAATAATAATAACTAATAAGTATATTATATATTTAATAGATATATATAAAATTAAAAAATTATGCGGGCTAATAGGGCCGGATCAAAAAAGCCCGGATTTAAACGGACCAATGAAAGCATGGCCCTAACCCTGCATTTTTCAGGGTTAAACGGGCCGGCCCTATTAGCCCAGCCCGGATTAACATCTCTTCACCCAGACCTCAAAAGGGATCGGTCTTCAAATGTTTTGTGGTAGCCTCTAGTCAATCCAAAAAACATAGCAAATGATAGATGGTTTTGTCGTGAGAAACATTGATCGAAATTGTAAGGAAAACACCCGAAGCATACATCTCTCTTGCATTTCTCGGAAGTTAGTTGGTAGTTTTAATTGCTTTCTTGTTTAATTGTTGCTTGTTTTTATTTCTTGCCAACCGTACTCGTCACTATAGTATCATGCCGACACATAGCCTTGGGGCTCCATCACACCACTAAATCCTAGGTCAATACTACTTGGTCGTATACTTGCAATACTACAATTAGCCATCCGCTTTTGGGTAGATTTGCTTGATTTAAAAAACGTGCAAAATTACGAAAAAGTCACTTGCGCCACTTCATTCACATTTCTCAATCCAAATTTTAAATATCATTTCATCTTTCTATTAAAGGTAACACAAATCTTTATATTCTTCTTCTACATTAATTTGTAATTTTATAATTTCTTCTACATTAATTTTATAATTTCTATACTAATTTTTACGGTTTTTTATAATTGTGATATATTTTATAATGTTTACTGTTTTTTATAATATTAATCAATTATATTTACGAGTTTTCTCCCACCGCCGCTTCTTTCACATCTATCTCAATTCAAATTTCAAATATCAATTTCAAATCTCTATATTCTTCTTTTACATTCATTTGTAGTTTTATAATTTCTTCTACATTAATTTTATAATCTCTATACTGATGTGATTACGGTTTTTTTATAATTTTGATATATTTTATAATGTTTACAATTTTTTATAATTTTAATATATTTTACGGTTTTATAATTTTTATAATTTTTAAAAGTTTTAATATATTTTTATATGTTTTGATATATTTTTATAATTTTGATATATTTTATGGTTTTTTATAATTTTGAGATATTTTTATAATCTTAATCTCTTATATTTACGAGTTCTTTTTATCCTAACACAAATTTCTATATTCTTCTTCTACATTAATTTGTAATTTTATAATTTCTTCTACATTAATTTTATAATTTCTTCTACATTAATTTTATAATTTTATAATTTCTATATCTGATCCTTCCAAATCTCTATATTCTTCTTTTACATTAATTTGTAATTTTATAATTTCTTCTACATTAATTTTATAATATCTATACTGATGTTTACAGTTTTTTGTAATTTACCTTTTTTTATAATTTTGATATGTTTTATAATGTTTATGATTTTTTATAATTTTTATATATTTTACGATTTTATAATTTTATAATTTTTATAAGTTTTAATATATTTTTATAAGTTTTGATATATTTTTATAATTTTTATATATTCTATAAGTTTGATATATTTTTATAAGTATACGGTTTTTTAAAATTTTGATATATTTTTATAATTTATACAGTAAACATCAGTTTGAATATATCAAACTTATAAAAATCAAACAATTATAAAATCATGTTAACATTATAAAATTCAAAAAGTTTGAATATGTTATAATATAAAAATATTAAAATTAAAATACTAATTACATACCTCCTGTTAATTAAATATGTCAAAGTTATAAAAATAAAAAATTATAAAAATATATCAAAATTATTATATCGAGAACATTATCTTAATCTAAAAAATTAAAATTAATCTCTTATATTTATGAGTTCAACTCATCCTACTGGCTAACTTCATGACTAAGTATTTTAAAATTTTCAAATTCTATCTATTATTAAGTTTTAAACTGTTCTTATTAAAGTTAAACTAAAATAAAATATTCGAATAAGTCAAAATAAAAATTAAAAGTTTAAAAATATATCAAAATTATATAAAGTGTTGATATTAAATTTAAATCAAAACAAAAAAAATTGAATATGTCAAAATTATAAAAGTATAATTTTAAAAATACATTATAATTTTTGTAAAATTAAAATTATTTTCAAATTAACCTAAAAAAAAGTAAATTAAAACCAAAATTAAAAGTTTTAAAAAATAGCAAAGTTAAACAAAAATAAAATATTCGAATAAGTCAAAATTAAAAGTTTAAATTATATCAAAATTATATATATTTTTAAACAAAATTAATTACGCATCAATTTTAACTTTAAAAGTGTTGATATTAAATTTAAACCAAAACAAAACATTTGAATTAGTCAAAATTAAAATTAAAAATTTAAAAATATATCAATGGCATATTTTTTAAACCAAAATTATTTACAAATTTACCTAAAATATAGCAATAACTGTTTAAAAAATATTATTTACGAATTTACAAAAAATTATTTACAATTATATTTTGTAATTATCCTTAAAAAATTAAAACCGTTCATATTTAACCAAAACAAAATATTTAAATATGTTAAAATTATATTTTTTTAAACCAAAACTATTTAAGAATTTACCTAAATTACAGCTGTTAGGATATTCCTATTAGATGTTTTGATGATATGATAAACCAATCAGCTTGTAATAGGACCAGCTGGACCTGTTAGTCAGCTGATGAGTAGTTAGGATTAGAAATGTTCTAGTAAAGGGGAATCAACCTTGCTACCCAGAAGATCCGAAGCTATCATGAAGTAGAAGACTTAGCCGATTTTAGAAGACAGAAGAGTTGAGCAGCTGACA
>JAPKLY010000320.1:252010-305599 GCA_026898435.1 Prunella vulgaris
GTGAGTGGAGTAGGACCTTTTGTCCGAACCACTATAAATCCCTTGTGTCTCGCGTCTTTATTTACTGTTCTTTTTGTGCACATCACCTAAAACTGATTTTCCTTAAAACGTTTCCGCACAAATTTACACAGCGCACAACTTTCAAATTCAGACTATCTTAAGTAGTCTGGTGTTTTTGAAATAAGCCAAAAAATCAGAAAAAGGTTTTGAATCCCTACAAGTCTATTCAACCCCCCCTTCTAGACTTGTCTAAGGGTATTCTTACTCTAAAACCTGCCTTTGGGACCAATAACAGCAATAACATTTTTTTTTACCGAATTTACCTTAAAAAATTATTTAAGAATTTACCTAAAAATATTTACGGTTATATTTTTAATTATCCTAACAATTCTTTTTTGAAATTTTAAAATCGTATCCATTGTATAGTTTTAATTTTAAAACTGTTGATATTAAATTAAAAATAAAAAAATTCTGAATATTTCAAAATTATAGAAGTATAATTATAAAAATATGTCCACATTATAATTTTGTAAAACTAAAATTATTTTCAAATTTATCTAAAAAAAATAGCAATAACATTACAAAATTTATTTACGAATTTAACTAAAATTCTTTTTTAGGATTATGTTTTTAATTATCCTAATATATGGTATTAACATAAAAAAATTGTTCAATTAATTAAATTAAAATTAAAATGTCTTGACATCATCTATTTTACAAAATAAACAAAACAAAATATTTGGATACAATAGGATTTTAATAGTATGTAAAAATTATAATTTTTTAAAACTAAAATTACTTATTAAGTTGTGGGTTACGGAGTCTCCACATAAACTAAAAAATATATATTGGATGAACTTTCCCAACATAACTACAATATATTAAAATTAAAAATAACTATAACCTTAACTAATAAAGTAACATTTAAAAAATTGTGTTCAATTAACTAAGTGAAAAATAAAAAAAAAATTTGAATTTTAAAATATACAATAATTTTAAACCAACAATATATTAATGGTTGCTAAATTTGTGATATTAAACAGTAAACACTGAATTAGTTACAAAACAAATCTGAACAAAATTTGGATAGATTAAAATTTTAATATTATTTTTAAATTAAAAATTTTAACATTAAATGAACAAAAAAAAATGTAATTGGATGAAGCGGAAAATTAAACCAAAATTATTTACTGTTATAAGAAAAAAAAACTATTGAAAAAAAAATATTTTCAACGATATTTTCCTACAAATTTAATATTTTATTAAGGGTAACAAGAATTAAATATCACTTTTTTTATTAACGGTATAAATTACTATTAAATTTTTTTAAAATTTAATTCAGCTCCCGCATAATACGCGGGTTATATACTAGTTATATATAAAGTGAATATTCACCTGATATATAAACAGACCTCACAATATCTTAAAATATCTCCCGACATATTGCATTAAATTACGTTTAAAATTGTATATATTTTTATCGGATGGAGAGATGTATTATTATGTTAGAAAATACTCTCTTTGTCCCTTTATAAGTCGCTCATAACTTTTGAGCACTAATATTAAGAATGATATAAAAATGTTGATATAGTATATGTGATGTGATGGAGAAAAATGAAAAAGTAATAAAAATAGTGTAAAAAATATTGAAAATAATAATAAAGAAATGATATTAATTTCCTGAAAAGGTAAAAAAACAAATGAACAACATATAGTGAGACGGACGAAAATGACAAAACGAGCAACTTACAGTGGAACGGATGGAGTAACAAATTACTATTATTAAATATTCCTTTTCAAATTTTAAATCTTTATTTGTATGGTGATAAATGTTTTTTTAGTTGGTGTGATCTAGTTTTAAAATTACTTCAGTAATGATCTAAAATATGACTTAAGTTTCTGTGTAAGTAATTTTTTATTGTACAATTTAGTTACATTTTGTGTGAATTTTAGATAGAGTTATTATTTTATTAAAAAATATCAATTTGATAGTATTATTTTTTTTATTGGACAAAGTCCATATTTAACTTTGTTGATTAATATGTTGTAATAGATTGACAGTAGAATATTTATTTATGAATCTATTCTAAATACAATATTCGGTATATGTTACCAACAAGTAATGCAAATTCATTCTTCTCAGTTGAAAAAAAATAAAAATCTAAAGTATAGTGATTTTTTAAATTGTTGATTCGCTTATATGTTCTTAATTACTGGATCAAAGTTTTTAATCAGATTTTGATTTTTACTAGTGCGTACTGAAAGTGTTAATATGGTGTTGAGTTTCTCATGGTAAATGGGGCGAAAGCTTGCGTGAAAATAGTTCATGATAAATTTATCATGAAATTATTTTACTGTAATATCAAATATTTGGTTAAGTATATATATCAAAATATTCATCAGGTATTTATTGATCTTAATTTTTGATACACCAGATTAAATATTTGATACTTTAAAATTTATTCATGATAAGCTTATCATGAACTATTTTCATGCAACACTTTGCCAAGTATCTATGCTGTGAAAAATTAAAAAAAAGATGTTAGATGTATTGTGATAACATCACGTTCAACATAAAATCAGAACAAAGTGCAGTTGAAATAATAAATACCAAATAAAAAATTCGGAAGTTATATAAAATAACTTGTGAATGTTCATGGCTGAAATTAATTCACTATGAAATTATGAATGACAAAAGTCAATTAAGGATAAAGATATTAAATAAACGGTCAGATAAACTAACTCACCTGATTAATGAAAGTGTTACAAGAAGTAAATCAACTTTTAGTTTGAATCAAGTCGTAAAAATAATATTACCACAATCCGTGAAAATTATTTTCCTTCACAATATTATGTGTTTGACTATGTTGTATTATGTTAAAAACAAATTAACCAGTAACATCATTGAACAACAATATAAATATTGTCTTATATGTACAAATACGAAATGTAGGAGAGTTGTATATGTAATCTGATCCGACTTCAACCTATGCATTTTTTGTTTCATCTATTTGGAGAATATTATAAAGTATAATATTATCAATAAAAACATTTCAAAATGACATAGTTATTTTTGTCATATAATAATATATTAATATATAACTAATAGTACTTCCCATTCATAATTATTTTCACAGTTAACTTTTTTTTTTTTTACGTCATATCATTACTTTTACCATTCAAAAAATTAATAAATACATTCACAATTTTTTTTAACTCACATTAAATTTTATTTTTTTAATATATTATTTTACATACGAAAAGAAATCATGGATCGATAGGAGCATATTATAATAAAAATAGTTAATGTGTAAAAGTGAGTATATGTGTATAAAAAAATTGGACTACCTTGACAATTCACGGTTATTAAGAAGAGTTGATGTTGATGTGTAAAAGTGAGTGTATTAGTATAAAAAAATATTTAATTATTAAAAAAGTACTTGATGTGATGTGTACAAGTGAGTATATGTGTATAAAAAAATAAAAATAATGATTGTAAGTTTTCCATTTTAGGTAAGTAGACCATTTATCGTGGACGACCATTTAAGGCAACGTGGACCATTTATCATGGACGGAGGGAGTATTATTTAAGAAACACAAATTCAAAAATTAAACGAATTCCAGGCATACTTTATAGTTGTGCCAAAAACAATCTAGTTTTATTTCCCCCGGACACCGCATAAACTTAGAAGTGCCTTTAAGTATCTACTCATACTTATTATATATAAAATCTATAACTATCTAATAACAAAATCTTATTCTTTTTTTAGAAACTTTTTTTTAATATAATTTTTTTGCTTTCTAAATTTGTATTGTTAAAAAAAATATCAATTATTAAAATTTGTAAGGTCTTTTCAACTTTCTTAATAAATGAATTAGCTATTATTATTAAAAAAACGAAATACATATAAATAAAAGAATGAGCCACTTAATCTCCCCTAACCAAATATCAATATAAATATAAATGATTTTTTTATCTACCCAATAAATATCATTTGCATTCTCTTGCTCTCTTTTCAGTGATATTAATTAAAAATTGATACGTAATTAAATTAAAAAAATCAAAGAATATCTAACAAAAAAAACCTTTTACATTCTCTAATCATTAAAACAATTTTAATGATTGTAACTGAAACAAAAATTATATATCTATCTATACATATGTAATAATAAATTTTTGGATCAAATTGGACCCAATTTTTTTTTTTTTTTACTTTTTTTAAAATTTTAGAACTATTCTTATACCATATCATATAGTTTAGGTGGCTGTAATTTTTTTTTCTTTTGTACCCTAGGTTACAAGGTTCAAATCCTTGCACCGAATTTTTTTTTAATTTTTTATATGCATATTCAATATGTCTTTAAGTAGATGAATTAGGACAAATATATTTAAAATTTTACAAAGATGGAGTGTATATTATTATCTGCATATGACAACAAATAACTCATAAAAAATTTGTTAGTGATTGAATCAATAAAAATGTATTTTCAATAATCCAAAAGATTAAGCAAGTCATACTATGTATTAGTCTATTATAAAAGATAAATATATTTTTATAATTTTATGATTTTATCTTATGTGTGAGAATACATTTATTAGATAATAAATGAGACAAAACTTTAATGAATTTATATTTTAAAAGAAAATACAATTTAAATAGTAAAGTGAAGCTTTGTCCCAATTATAAAATCAACTCACAAATCACTCTATTTTTAAACAAAGTGAGTTCACACAAATTCGGGAAAAAAATAAATTTTTTAAAAGATATATTAATGAAGTTTAATATGCATTTTATTTTCCATAACGTCTGTAAACTTTTGTTGTATAAAAATTATTAAAATATTTTTGTTATAAATATTTATAAAATTCAATCTAAAATAATTTTATTTGATTGATTAATCTATTTTTTTAAATAGATAGTCCAAGAAGAATTTTAAAATTTTGTTGATTAATTAAATTAATATGCTTAACAAATTAAAATGTATGTACTCATATATACTCATATATATAAGTTTAAGTAAAAATTAATATTAAAAAGTAATAAAATAAAAAAAAATTATTTTAATTTAGTTTTAGTTAAATTTTTTGTTTTGATATTAAAAGGCTCATATTTCTTAAAAACTATTAATTTACACATAAAAAATTTAAATAGCAAATCAACAACGCGCCATAAAACTTAACCACTGTCTTTGCCCTATAAGATATTATATAGTTAAATTTTGTGGAATTTTTGTATATGAGTTAACTTATAGTATTTAAATGGATAAAATAGTTTTTAATGAGGGTAAATTGCTCAATTTAAGTGAAAAAAATGTTTTTGAGTGTAATTATTAGTAGAATATGATGCATGGTTTTTGTGAATTGTGTAATTTTTTTAAATATAGAAAGTGATATATAAGAGAATTAATACTTGACATTGTAATTTTAAATTCATGCATATTATAAGATAATTAATGATATTAATAGAATTAAAATTCTATTTTTAAATATTATTGATCGTGCATCGCACGGGTGAAAATACTAATAAAAATAATAATAACTTCTCTTCTTAACTTTTATATTTTAAATGAGACATATTTTATAAAAAATAATTTTATTAACTCTTTGTATCAACGAACAAATAATATTTTAAAATAAAATAAATATTATGAGATTATTTTATAAAAGTTATTATGAAATGTCAAGACAAATAGAAAGAGAAGATCTCAAGCCGTATGGAATAAATTTGCACCCTTAAATGTTCAGTTACATACATGAAGAGTTACTTGAGAGAATTTCAACTCCAGAAAGCCTTCATTGTCTGTTCACAAAAATACGAAGCTAAGATGTCTTTTACAAAACTTGTAATGAATTTGTTCGTCACCTTCTTTTTTAGTGTTTATTTTCTTACTAAGTTTGGATGCTTTATTTTAATCGGTTGGGAGTCTAGTCAGCTTTACCTTCGAATTCTTCGATCCATCTACTCTTCATTAGTAGGTTACTAATTAAAGGAAAGTAAAGTAGAAATTTTGTGGTTTGTATCTAAGAATATATGATACAGACTTATACAAAAAATGAAAAATGCCGTTATGTTCGGAAATGATCAAGTTTCGGTAGAAAAGATGGGGAAGAGCTGTGCTCACATTTGTGGTGTTGGTTTGGAGCAAAACACAGCAGAGAGTTTTGTTGATTTTAGGATTTGGATTGAGCTCCCATTTAATCATTTTGGAGAGTTAGTATAGTAGGATAAGTTTTGCCATCTTGGAGCTTGTATTGGTTTATCATTGCAACCGTTGTACTGATTTATTGAGTATTTTTTATAACTATTTAATTTTTTTAAGATAAATAATTTCTTTTATTCATAAAAAAGTACTCCCTCCGTCCCAGGGGTATTTGCACCCCTGAGATGGCACACGGTTTAAGAAAAATGTATTTTTTAAATAAAGTAGTGGTGTATGCGTAAATGTGTTGAAAGTTCTGTGAATGTGCACGTAAATCGATATTTCCCTTTTAAGTAGTGTGCAAATTGATTTGAGACAATCCAAAATGAAAAGTGTGCAAATTGGTTTGGGACGGAGGGAGTATTATGGAATGTCAAGATTTTTTTTTTTTTTTGTGAAAATCTAATTCTTTTGTAGTACAACACAACAACAACTGTTTACGGGGGCATATATGCAATTTGGAACAAATAGAATTTATCTTCATTTGCATTTGGCGTAAATATTCGGAGCGGTTCCATCCCGTTCAATTTCCTCCAATTTGAGTATGAGCCGCCCAAAACAAACCAGTGAACCACACTTCAGACAGCTATAAACTCTCTACCCTTCGATTGCATAAGAACGACTTAGGGCGCAGAGCAACGACGGCAGATCAATTGCTCCCGCCGCCGGCCGGTGGCGCTACCGTCAAACACGAAATAAATGGCTTTCTCCACCGCCCCCTTTAAGTGGCGGCTCACATCCTTATCTTTTGCATCACAATTGACCACGCTTGTTCGTCAATTCCGTTCAGACGCCGCCCTAAAAGCAATACGCAAGGCGTCGGAGAACAAGACCCCGAACTTGGTTTTATACAACTACCCCTCATTTTCTGGAGCTTATGGAGCACTGTTCGCGCACCTTTACCACTCTCGACTGAACCTCCCTTGCCTAATTTTGCCCTTTTCTGCTGTTGCGCCCTTCAGGTAATATGCGTGCTCGCCTCGCGTGGTTTGTCATGGTATTGTGCAAATGCGGTTATGGCATCAAAGAGGTGATATGTATCTCCCACATGCATAAAGAAGTGTGATCAAATGATGAAATCGTACTTTCTGCATTGGAATATATTAGTTCGAGCTAGAAATGCTGGCATTGGATAGGAGATTTTTTTTTTTTTTAATTCCCGAGTGAATAGGAAAACCTTTTGTCTCTTTCTCTTTTGCAATTCCATAACTTGCTTCCTCTGTGCAAGTAGTCATGACTTGTGCTACCTGGTTATGATGATTTACTAGCTGTCAGTTGCCTGTATATACCTTAATCAGAATCTTAATCCTAATCACAGTATAGCTTTGCTCGGTATGGTGGAACTAGCATTTCCGTAGAAGATGCCTTAGCTGCGTGTACAAACATGCTCTGTATCGTTAATATTGAACGTTGATAAATGTAACCGGTCAGATATACACATCTATTTATGTGTGATGACAAACCCAAAACATACTAATGTTAATAACCTCACCACTACATTTAGAGTCATCTTTCCCTATCTTTATAATTTCATTTTCTCAGTGTTGGTGACTTGTGCATTGAAGGACTGAAGACATGCTACTTTCTTGATTTTTTGTGTCCGAAAGATTTTGCTTCGGAGCTTTCTAGGCAAACATCATCCATGTAAGTGACTTTTGGACATGTTATCGAAACACATAGTAAATGTTTTACTGCCCTAGTCATGGGTACTTTGAACGCCAGTGGCTAATTTAAGAATTTTTGCATTAGAGTTGTCGGATTTGATCGCCGAAAGTCAGTGCAGTTCTCTCGAAGGGAAGAATCTGATATGAACCTTAAGTTTCATGTGAACTTTGAGAAGAGTAGCTCCACTGCTGCATATGAATATTTCTCTGCTAAACTCTCAGAGACAAGATATAGTAATGTAAGTGAGTGATGAACCCAAAATATTATTTTGGCTCTTCTATTTTCTCGACAGTGACTAATGCTTTTTTTTTTCTGAATGGTAGTAAAGTTTGATCCAATGAGTATAAGTGATAGGGGTCTTCAGACTCTGAGGGCTCACTAGAATCTCTTTATAAACTTACATTATTGAATGCATAACAGGATGGTAGCATGAGCCTGCTAAACCGTGAAGACCAAGAACGGGTGGAGATGATTATAAAATACATTGATGATGGAGATCTACGGAAGTGGAGTTTACCTGATATCAAAGCATTTAATATTGGACTAAGAGAATGGCGCTCGAAATTGAACTGCATAACTAATCCGCACATGTATCAACAGGTTCAAGCTACATGCTTACCTACTTCTCCCATAATGAATAACATTAAAAATTGTTAGCCAAAAAATATTCTGTATCTTTGGTTATCGTACTGCACTCAAGTTATATGATAATGAAAACTTATTGTTGCATCCAGTGAAGGGATGGCTTGATCCACCTTCTATTTTCTTTTCTGTCCTTGTGTATTCTCGTAGTTCAGACTGTCAACATCTAAGTAGAGGTGTCACTCTTGCTTCCTGTACTTGCATTTTCTGCAGTTATTTCTGCATATAATTTTGTCCCACTTGTCTGTTTGAACAGTTGATGGAGCTGAGCTCTGTGGACTTAATCACAAAAGGAAACACCTATCTTTCTAGTCGACAGGCAGACGCAAAGAAGCTTCTTTGTAAGATTTTTAGAGTTCAGTTGGGCCGAGGATTTTATGGGGAGTGCCTGGTATAATAAATTTGCTCAATTGCATGTTTCCCGAGCTTAGTTCATTTTTCTTTAATCCATGGTTCAATTAGTGACTTATTTGTTCAGTTAGTCTCAAAATCAGTGTTTGATTCATTTCTTAACATCTCTTTTGCTGCATATGAGGGGCTTGAAAAATTGAAAGAATTATGTTTAACTGCCTTGCATCTATCATTTTTGTTGTTTAGGGAGTTAGAGCTGATGGAAATTCAGACTTCAGTGATGAAATGGGCAAGGAGCTCAGCCGAATGAGTGAGGCAGCTGGGCTAAGGTGATATTCATGCCCTCTTTTTTACATCTGCTTTATGCTTTTGTATGAATGTGTGTTTGTAAGCTTCCGTGACTGTGTTTTTGGTGCATTGACTCCTAGCCTTTGGCTCCCTATTCTGTATGTACTTCAGTTTTTTTGTTGTTTCAATTGCACATATCCTGAAAGGCTGAAACGATAAGAATATAATGTAAATCTAATTTGTCGCCTGAAAGTGGGAAAACCCGATTAAGAGCTTCCCGACAGCATAAAGAAATTCGCTAAGTTCCTTCCAGGTTTTGTTAATTTGCTTATATGAGCTCCCTGAAGAACAATTTTCCCAGCAAATCATGTCATATGTTCCGTTAGGACCTTATGTAGTGAAAATGTGCATGTGGAAGGCATGATAATGTAGGGTGTTGTTGTTGCTGTTGTAGAAAACTCAATGTAGTTGACTCTGTTTCTCTGCTTCAATTTTACTAACCAGATGAGTGCTTTACTCCTTTAGTGTACTCTTTCTTCTATTAGCTCAATATATGGCAACTGGGAAATGACTTTCTGTGGCCTGAAATTAATTAAAAAAAGAAAAAACAAGCGGAAGTTTTACTGGACTTGGTAATTTATATGCTACGTGAAATTTGAATAAATATTAAAGGAATATTTGTATTGTCCCATGTTTTAGTATGCCCTTTTATTTGGTTCGTCACCAGTTATCTTTACTATCCCAATTAAGATGTTATACTCAAGTTCTTTTACATATTATCACTGCTTTATTCTAGTCACATATTTCCCATAGAATGCGAACCACTTTTCAATTAGAACACCAGGTTCTCCTGGCAGCCGCCTAAAATCATTGGGTGCTTCTGTGCCTCAATATAATTAAATTGAAACTATTGCCATGTATTAGTTTAGTTGCTATCATTCTGAATTAATCTGTTGATGAAACAGACCTATTGGAGCTGTTGTTTTCATGCAGCGTAAAAATCTAAAAATGTGCCTCAGGACTATCAACAGCAGTACTGATACTTCTGAAATTGCTAAGGTATGTTTGTTCAACCTCATTGCTCATAAAAGATCCATTGCTTACAAATGTCGCTAACAAAACTTGAATGAGCTATAAGCTGCCTGTTTGATGTGTTTGAACCTGCAGGCATATGGTGGCGGTGGCTCCCCAAGTTCCAGCTCCTTTATCATTCGTATGGACGAGTACAACCAATGGCTTTCAATGCTGCCATTACCAGTACAGTAAGGCCATTAACACATTATGTTGCCATTATGATATTTAACCTTATCATAGTAAATCATCTGCTTGGCCTAGTCATACCCACATGATTTTATTAGTTAGATTTAGAATATTTGTTAGGAATTGTACGCTATCACTTTTATAAACTAAACATATTCAATGCATAAAAATTTAACCTGTGGTGATTGGACAGTGCGTCTTTGAAATACAATTTTTTTATTCTAATTAAGAAAGTATTTTTGTTTGCAACGCTTTCTTCATGTTGTTAAGAAGTGATAATAATGACTTTATATAGAAGAATGTGTCAGACTTGGGCCCTAAGTGGGAACAGAGTGAGGAAATTGCACCATTAGGACCCCAAATCAATTGCATTCTTGAACTAGAGATTGTTGATTGACATTCGTATCTGCATGATAAATTCAAGTGGGATTATTTGCGGAAGGGGAGGTGATATTTCCAGTGATTTTTAGAAGAGTCAGGAGGTTTCGTCCTTTAAATACCATTGACTTTAAAAGCATCTAATAGGGTGTGAACGGAAATTGCAAAGCTTTTTGGACTTTAATTTTTTTGAAAAAATGTTTAAAAATCTTGAAACTAGAATTAATTATCTTCCAATCCCATTAGAAACATGTGGTTTGACATAGTATACAATAAGTTATGAATTTATAAAAATATGTGACAATCTGCGTCATATTTTATATTCTTTGATTTTCTAGCAAAAATTGGCTTGAGAACAGCTTTTGTAAAATATATAATAAAATAATATGAGAAATTAGGAAGCTTCGTGATTAATTTGGTAATTTTTGGTGACAACTTTATGGACTGTTTCAAAAGTTAGTCTACTTTTTTTATAAACATGTGAAAGATTAATATTTTCGCACACCAAATAACTTATATGCGTTATATAATTTATAGTGTGACTATTATATAAATTTCATAATTTTTTAATATGCTAAAAGAATTTGTAGAAAATGCTTGAAGTTGAAGAAAAGACACTCTAAAATAAGCAAATTGTTTACTATTAGTCATAAAAGTAATTAATTGATTAAAACAATTCATACTTAAAATAACAAAGGGAAAAAGGCATTATATAGTATTTTTTAAAAGTAAAATCATGATTCTATCTCCTTCATCTAATTGAAAATTAGATCACCATGCTACTGATCAATAAATTACCAACTCCATTATTCCTGCTTATAAATAGAATAACAGAGGGTGGTGTAAGTGGAGAAAGTTGGTTCCATGGACGATGAAGCGTTCCATCACAGGTGGGGTTGTACATGCAATGTTATCCAACATAAACCTAACAAGTTCCACTTCCGATGGGCTTCCCAAATATCCTTATGATACCTTTAGCCTTGTTGATAAATCTCTCTTCTCAACGAAATCAATCACATACGGACCACAACAACTGCATACATATATATTTTCATACCATGCTTAATTTACAAAAATATTATCAAAATACATATATATATATATATATATCTTCATCCTCATCTTACGTTTGGAGGACAACTCTGGGTTAGCAAGACGGATCTTTAAATGTTGTTTTTCAGGCTGTAATTATAAATCTGATTAGATATGTAGAAAGCAGTGAAGTAGTAAGTACATATATTTTATAAGAGAAAGAGCTTGTACCCGATGAAAAGTGCAGAGTTGGTCGAGGAGGTATTCTAAGAGCAGCCTCTTGGAGTGAGTTACAAGTAGTAGCTTTGGCACACACATTATTGAGCTGCACAACATAGATAGGAGGAACTGGACAGCAAACTAAAGAAACGAGGTTGATCATTCATATTGTCAAAAACTTGTATTGATTCAATAAAACTATATATATATATATGGTTAGATATGTTCGGGTGACCCACAATTAACCCTCACTTTTCTCGCAATGATGAATGGATGGATGGATAGCTGGGTTTCAAGGCGTGGCGAATGGCAAGGCAAGCGCTTCATCATCCACATAAACATTATAAGTTAATGCTAATACTTTGAAGGCAGCCAGGTATTTGAACAAAAGCCAATAGGATGGATGATTCTTATATATAATGCCAATCATAAAAATTCAAATGTATGTCCACAATTTCAACTTGCTGGCTAGCTTCAAGAGCCACGAACAAATATAAACATCGATCCTGTCCTGTCAATACAATACAAGGCATGCGCACCCTCAATTCTTTTATCAGTAGTACCGGATCAATCAATATTACCTTTACGTGGATCCAATAAATTAATTAGTAACCGTATTTATAAAATTGGATATCGGGGCCCACATATTTCCTCCATCTCTATAACTTTATATTTCAAGCCCTAGAGAATAGAGATATCGCCCATCGAGTCGACAACATGCTGGTTGCTTTAGCCTCTTGAAATGGCAATCGCGAGATTATGGATATAATAAGAATATCGTCGGGCAATCCGTTGATTCTACACTCCTCTTTTTCCTCCTCCTGATCCATATATATTTATTTATTTATTAATTGTGGTAAGCTAGCTTAACTTGTTGCTAAAATAAAGAATATATACAAACTAGCTGATGGATTAATGCACAAAAACATTACCGCCAGCTTCCTCTGCACCCTTTTCTTAATTCTTCGTCTAGTACTTTGCTTCATTGCTCTGTCACTATTATATACTACCTCCGTCCCGTCCCGGGTCTTTCTTTCTTTAAAAAGACCAGGGCACACATATTAAAGAAAAATTGGAGTATGTGAGTGTGAAGTTAAATAATAAAATATACTTTATTGACTTTTATGAGTGTAAGTTATTTCCTTTTTAAGGTAAGGTGTGAAGAAAGAGTTAGGAAGTCCCGAAATGAAAGAAAGAAGCACTCAATAGAACCGAATTAAGCAAATAAGTTGTAACAGTTACCAACTACATATATTGATCATACATATAATTAGAGTACCAACTAAAAATAGAAATCAAATTATACTCGGAAAAGATCTGCCAACTGTCATAGCTTGAGTGGATGCATGCATTAAGGAAAAAATTGCAAAACTTCGAAAGGCCAAACTGAAATATACAACTTTTCTGTGTCGTTTAATTATCCCTGCAAATCACATGCATGGTTTAATTTCAAATTGACAGCAATCTCCATCATCGATCATAATCCCAACCAAGCTTTCTCTGCTATATATAATTTCAAATTTATGTTTGAAAATCTTTGTTTTCGGATTCACTAGTCCCATTCGGGTGGGAGATTTAAAAAAATCAATTTTCACATCTCATACTTAATTGTCTATTATTATTTTCTCAATACGATTCATTTTTCTCTCACTCATATCATCACTCTTCTCTTTCATTTGTTCAATTTTTATAAATATTAATTTGACACAAAGCAAAATCTCAAAATAAACACATGATCACGCACACCTAATTCCCGAAACAAATATCCTAAAATTGTAAAAATTGAACATGAATTGAAACTGTCAAAGTGTACGTAGAAGATCCAATCCCAGAGACTGAGCATAAATCAAACATTAACTTCATTAATTTCTTAATCGCTTAAACAAAAAAAAAAACCAAAAAAACTAACCAGTAATTTATGTAAAAATAGAACCTTTACAATAAATACCAAAACCCCTTCTCAGAAACAATTTATTACAATATTTTCAAAGATAAACAATGTGAAAATAGTGGCATACCTTAAAAGAGGAACATCAGCAGCGATTAACTCTGGTGGAAGGGAAAAATAGTGAACAACTAATTCAATAATAAAAAAACTATACGGTAGGAATTTGTGTTTTTGCTGTTAAGGGCCAAACTTAGACGGGGGTTGTATTAGATAAGGCATGGCATTTCTCTTGAGGTCTGCATTACTTTGCCCTTCCAATTGAGGTTAAAGGAGGTAGCATTGCACGATTAGGTTACCACAAGAAAACTCTATAACCATCCTCTCCCTTCCACTCATATCATTTTCATTGTGAGAAAAAAGTATCCCTCAAAGGTGATTATTAATCTTTCTTCTCCTAATCCTCTCTTCCTTCCCTTGTATAAACTAAACTAAATGAAGATCTAATATGATTTAAATTATTCTCTTGAGAAATCCTTTTTTTCCCGCATAAAGATGAAATGTCATTTTTAAAATAAAGGTGGGTAAAAACGTAGACTGATCGATATGGTCCTTTTAATTATTGGAGAAAATCAGAGATTTCAGTTGAAAAGCATATCATTGAAAGTGAGGATGCTATATATCTATCTGAACTATAAACATTGATCTGGGAGGAATCTTCATATAATGGCCTAGCTTGAAATCGGTGAGGAAAGAAACAGCCTGTGCCATAGGTTTAATTTAAAGCAGATTGGTCTTCCCATAACATACTCTGTGATTATATTTAGACCAGGTGTCTGCAGATACAGTTCTGCATCAGAGAAAATATATATATTATGAAGTTGTCAGTAACTACATGCATCTTTCTTTCTATGTGCCACATAAAGTGGAAATTTTCATGAATGTAGTCACCTGGTTCGTTAATATAATGATGCTGATTGGAAGTGTGAATATGAAGGCAATGATACTAGCGAAGATAAGCCCCCATGCACCATGGATTCTGAACTTGGTAGATGCAGACAGAGTATTAGAGAAACTGCAAGTGTCAATACATATATAGAACCACCAGGAAGCTAGGTATATATGTCTGCGCATGAGTTTCGTATGAGCTTGTGTGAACATTAAGTGTGAGGAGAATATGGGAAATTTTCTAGCTCGAATCCCCAGTAAGGGCTATAGGAAGTACTATGTAGATTATCAGGCAAAGACATTCGTTATGGGGGCTGAACAAGAATGACGAAATAGCTGTCCAATCTAATGTTAATGCTGCAATTCCAAGGCAGCTGTTGTCCTGTGACTGACTTTGAAAATGTCCAACACGTGCACCCATGAGATGCTTGTGAGAGTTGGGATCGAAGAGGTATCCTGGTACTAGGTACCAAGAAAATTAGCACGATTACGAAAAATTTAGTTTCATGCAACGCCCTGCAAATTGAGACAGAGATTTATAACTAGTGTTTCTTAACCAATGCTACCGAAGTATGAAATAAACTTTTATGTCAACTGGAAATACAATATGGGCTTAGATCATCTGGTTTAAGCAACACTTTTCAGACATCACAGTTGAACATAGTAGATTTCGCTTTCTTCCTTTTCAGTTTTATCCCTTTTGTTTTCAAGTTCTATATGAGCTTGACCTTCTTAAATGTCTTGCATTGTTGAGTTATTTCCGTGAGGACTGAGCATATAGACCTTGATTAACATGGATATTGGAGTACTTATTGCGTAGATGTTTTACATATATATGCAGATCAAGTTTCGTTCAGTTTACAGATTTTAGCCAACTGAAATGATCTTCTAATCAGAATTATGGAGACAAGAAGTAATTGAACTGCTCATACGATGCTACTTTGATGCTAAGCCTTTGTGATATAATTACGAGCAATAGGTGATTAGTCATTTATCACGTCTAATATTTGATTGCTCGAGAAAAGAAGAAAAGGCATGTATATATGTTGTACACTTGTGCTATAGGCTTAATTGTGGTTTATAATGTGTTCTCAAGCTTTCGCAATATTCTAGTTAGACTAGCTTGTTACCTCTACGGTCTCATGAATATACTGGTGTAAGATAAGCGGATATATATAGGAAGTCATGTTGTCGAGATCCCTCTAGCTGTAAATATCTTGCTATATAATTCTCTCATTTTTTGGTCTGATTTTACAAAATGGACTTGATTATTGTCGAGAACCCCAGATTTTGGCTGTCCCTAATGGTAAAAGATGTATTGTTGATGAACCTTCATCCATGCATGTTTTGAAAGTGCTGCAAACCATTTACTAATATGAGATTTCTTATTCCAATAAGGTGTTTCAAATCTTCTTGTGATTTGTTGCTTCAAATACAAGTTAAGTCACACGTGTATAGAGTTTGCAATTTCGGCCCGGCCGATATTTGAGCTGGATTAAGCTCAATTTTTATAGGTCCGATTGAAAAATGATCCGACCCGATGAGCTCATTAACATGTAAAAGTTGGTAATTTTGGCAATGAATTATAGGAGGATTTTTTTAAAAAAAATTCCCGAATGAATAGGAAGGGTCAAACCTTTTCTGTCTTAGTTAAAGGATTATTATGTATTTGTCTCGCAATTCCATAACTAATTACTTACTCTATGCAAGTAGTCATGACTTGTTGTGCTATATCTGGTTATGGTTATGCCTGAACTTTCCTTAATCAGAATCTTAATCACAGAATAAATAGCTTTGCTCGGTAGCATTTCCATAGAAGATGCCTTAACTGCATGCACAAACTTACTATGTATCGTTAATATTGAACTTTGATAAATGAGATATACACAGCTATTTATGTGTGAAGACAAACCCCAAACATACTAATGTTAATAACCTCACAACTGCATTTTATTTCTACATTTAGAGTCATCTTTCCCTTTCTTTATAACTTCATTTTTCTCAGTGTTGACGAGTTGTGCATTTAAGGACTGTATACATGCTACTTTCTTGATTTTTTGGGTCCGAAAAGTTTTGCTTCGGAGCTTTCTGGGCAAACAGACTTTTGGACATGTTAGCAAATGTTTACTGCCCTAGTCATGGGTACTTTGAATGCTAGTGGCTAATTTAAAAAAATTTGCATTAGGGTTGTCGGATTTGATTGCCGAAAATATGTGCACTTCTCTCAATCAAAGGGAAGAATCTGATATGAACCTTAAGTTTCATGTGAATTTTGAGAAGAGTAGCTCCACTGCTGCATATGAATATTTCTCTGCTAAACTCTCAGAGACGAGATATAGTAATGTAAGTGAGTGATGAACCCAAAACTTTATTTTGGCTCTTCTATTTTCTAGACAGTGACTGTTGGAATTGAAAACCCTAAACAAGTCCCGAGACCAACACGAAAGGAGGTCACTAACCTGTTAGGAAATTGCAGCGGAATTGATCTTAGCCTGTTGGTATCCTCGTTCTTCTTTTCCTGTAGAATCCAAATTTTCCGTACTCAGGATCCAATACACAGTAATGTGTGTGTATTAAATTCCACGAATCAGTAATGTCTGCAGGCAGAATGTGTTTTCTTGTTGGGAGTTAGGGAAAAAGTCCTTTTAGGAAAAACTGAGAAACTCAGTTCTCTGTTATGTTTCATCTGTCGTGTGTTTTCCAATTCTGACTTCAATTCCTCAAAAGGAAATTAATTGGAAGTTATATAACTTTCCCCCCTTTTCTTCTTATTATCCACACTTCAAATGTGGAATATATATAATTAATATATATATATAAATAATATATTAAATATTATTTACATCTCCCACTCACATATGAAGTCTAATGGTCTCTAACACATTTCCTTCATAAATCACATTCTTATTCAGACAATACCTCGTGTGACCCACGAGTGCATCGAGTTTCCATGCTATACATCCGTTGGGAGTATATAGCACCTCAATCAGAACAACTTGGATACTAAGGCAACTCGTTATACCCCAGAACTCTTATCATTTAACACCTGTTGAAAATATCTCTATTGAATCTCTCAAAATAGAGCATACTCAACCATTTTCGCGAAATCTAATGTATTCATAATCAAACACATAGCTTGATTGACTAGTCAATGAATCACATTAGAGTGTGTTAAATAAAGACATTCTTCCTTTCTCTATAAGTATCTACAGGCTCCCACTGTAGCTGCTTTCCTAGACATGTCCCGTTTCGCTCTTATCATCATAGCTGTTGGTAACATGCTAAAGTAGCAACACTAAAGTGTAGTCTTAGAAATATAGAAGAAAGTCCTAAGGGTAATCGAAATTTTAGGACTCACGTGCACATAATGAGAAAACAGAGATCCATCTTTCTCATTTCCTTTTAAGGGTCATAAGCACATGCCATTCCTCAATGAACACATGTCACAATGTCTATAACTTCCAAGGTAGGAAGCGTATGTCTTATCTAATCTTGACATCGTGTAAATTTACAAGTCAAACGCATTCCATACACTTAACCCAAATATCCTATCACTTACATTTAGGATACCTGTAAAATTTAGCTGCATAACAAGTTAGATAGATTCGTGGTTGAAATCTATTTCGATTATGTTTATCGATATAATCTCATCTCTGAACTCCCACTAGTTCAGAGGCGATTGCTCGTGTGAGAGAGCCAATCATAACTTGTCGACATACATATTATATATGATTCAATCACATATAATTGCATTCAATCCTATGCAAACTCAAAAACTCAAACATGTTCCATGAACATATCACTTAGTAATAAGTTAGGTCAAAAGATTTGCAACCATCAATCGACTAGAAATGTATCTTAGAATCACTTAGTTTATCAACTAAATCACCAACAAAGATAGGACTTGACATTGATATATTTGGTTCTTCCTAAACATTTGGCATTCGTTGTGTAACTCGTGATTGCTTAATCATCACAATGAATCGACAGAACTCCCACTGGGGTGTTTGTATCTTCCAAAATTTTAGGAATTTATCCAACCAAATGATTTTCTTAAACTGTAGAAAACATATGACATATAACTAAGCATTCAATATGAACAGCGCTGTGCAATTGTAATGCTTGCTACACTGTGAGATTGCTCCACTGATGAGCAATAAGACTTAACTGGAATTTGATTTTCGTATCGACCAAATCAACACTTCAATCTATGTCCATATACTTAGTCAGTGTCATCTAGTTTTCTCGACAATAAAAGAAATAATCAACAGTCCCTTTCTTTAGATATCTGAATAATCCTCTTCACTATCCCAGGATTAAAAAGATATTTGTCAGGTAGACCAATGGCATAACAGATGTCTAATTTATGTATAGAACTTTGAACAACTCTTTCTAACTTTCTTGAGTCTCGGGACACATATCTTGACTCAAAAATTTGCCACTACAATACGAGTATCCAATGGTTTGCAGGTGTCCATCTTGAGATGTTCTAAGACATTCTTGAATTAAGTCTTTATAAAGACACTTCAAAAAATTCTTTGAACACTTCTCATGGATATAACCATTAATTATCTACACTGCCTCACCCTCTTCATCTTGGAATACTCAATATTGTTTCCGACTTACATTACATCATCTACATCAGAAAAAGAATCACAAAACAATTCTTAGGGCGTTTACCTTTAACACAGTGGTCTTCGTTTTTCCTAAAACAAAGTTGAATGAGATAAGCATCTAGTGAAATCTCATAACACCACTGATCTCGAGGATTAGTGAATTCTATAAATCGACTTATCAATTTATGAACTTTATCCTCTCGTTCTTGAAGAATAAATCCTACAACACCATGTAGATTTCATCTTCTAATTCTCCCACTGAGAAGAACAACCTTAACGTCCTTTTGATGTAAATTCTAATCCTATACTAGCCACTATAGCTAGAAGTAGATGGATTTAGGCAAATCTCACAATAGGTGAAAAAGATTAACCCTTCAGTATAGTACATCCTTTTGTAGCCACCAAGTGATCTTCATACCTCTCCTATTGAGTCATTTGATAACTTATAATCTTGAGAATCTAGTTATTCCCAAAATTTATTGTCCCTTTAAAAACTCTACAAGTTTTATTTGTTAACTCGTTTAGACTTCATAGATTTTAATAAATTTCTATTGCTTTCTTCTAAATTCTGGAGAAACAAACAAAGAAGGCTGGTCCTTCTATGTCATAATGCTTCTCAAGCACTTATTTCCTTAAACTTTTTCGAGAGTGTGATTTATTACCAAAATTGAAGAGTCACAAAATCCTCAACAGGCAACCGTCACTAGCAAATATCTATCAAGGATCCACATCATCAACTGATAAAACTTCTCCCACTTGGATCAGATAGATTTTGGTTTCCTTAATCTCGAAAAATGTATAGCATTTCCAATGCCAACTCTATAAGGAAAACTTAATTCCAGAAAATTTGGATTATGCGATTCCTTACAAGTCATGCTCCCACTGAAGCTCCTATGATCATGTATCCCTTAGAATTTTCACAGTAATTTATGAAAATATACTCACAACAACAAGGATTCAACTTTCCACATTTTTTTGAAAAATCATGTGAAGGTTGCATATCTTGATGTTCTAAGGGTACTTAAGAAACAGATTTTACTACCTGTCCTAAATTATATGGAGTTGTAGCAATAGGCTTAGAAGACACTAGATTAAACACATAAGCCAATTTAAGTAACGTATCTTTCTAAAAGATATGTATCTTAGCTCGTGTCTATATAGATCTTAAAATTTCTAACAATGTTCTATTCCTTCTTTCGGCAACACCAAATCACTGATGTCTATAAAGGAAAGTCAATTGTCAGACAACCCTTTTTCATTACACAATTCCCCGAATTGTTTAGATAGACTTTCATGTCTCCAATCAATTTCCTCAATTTGTCCAAATAGATGTCCGAAACATCAAGTACATAAGACTTATGAGAAATCAAACAGACATGATCAAAACATGATTTGTCAATTATAAATGTAATGAACAGGAAAAAATCCATCTTGTGTCCTTATCTAATAGGAACCCATATACCTAAAAAATAATAGCAACATAAACACAGCTCTAATAGTTTTTCAAACGGTTTTGGGTCATTTAACCAGCAAGAAAAGTTCGTATTTGGATTACTCGACTTTGATTCCAGATTCAACAATCTATAAATCACAAGTCCATTTATCCTATCTTGCTTAAAATGACCTATACTAGTATGCAAAATATGTCTATCATATAAGCATCACTAGAAGAACCATCATTCAGTAGGTACGAACTGAATTCATAATAACTAAAAGATGTCCTTTCACCATCCAAAACATAAAGCTGACTACTATAAGTCTATCACGATAAATCTTAACATTAATGTGATGACAACCATGTCCTTTAAAAATAACAATACAATGTATCTCAAATCAAGCAAGCATAAATGAAACAGAAAAAGATAAAACGTGATTTAAAGAGTTATTTTGATCATCTTGTAGAATAATAATATGACCCTGTCAGAGTCAATTCTGCAAGTCACAAGTCTTCGACTTTGACTCCAGTATTATATCCTACTCAAATCCATTAAATATGTACAATGACTCCCATGTCTCCAAATGTCTAGGTCTGTTGTTTCTGAATCTTTAGTCCACAAAGGATAAGACTCAGTTAAAAACAACAATTTAGAGACATCTACAAATAATGAAAACAGATGGATCTGCCTTGTCCTATCAAGACTCAGGGTACTTATGTGTAAAACGACCATGCTCACAACAGTTGTAGTATGTCATTTTGCTCATATCCTTCTTATTCATTTGAACACGCTTCTTCTTTCTTTTCATATTGATTGCATTGCCTTAGGTATTGTTATCCTACCTCCCACTATCCGATCAATTATCCTTCTTCCCTTTCTTCCAGTTCTATATTCGTTTAAAGTCCAAAACTTCGGTTGAACTAGAACTAACAAAGAAGAAGGTACCAGAAGGATGTTTAGCTTCTGTAAGCCTTTCAACCTCTAGATTTATCTGATGAGCTACTTAACTGAAAGTTCTAATACTCTCATTTCAAGCCAAAACAATCTCGAGGTGATTCCAATGATCTGGTAGTGAGCAGACTAGAGCTTGAATTCGGTGTGCATTAGAAAAAATTGTGACTAGCTTGTTAAAGTTCAGTGATTATATTAGACATATCCCTCAGATGTTGTCTAACATTGTGATCACTAAACTAAGCAAAAAGTCTAGTGTCGTGGAAGTATTTTATTTCCCACACAAGATAAGCTACCTGGTCCTTATTTCTCCGATTCTCAATCCCAAAACTCGGGTCAGACATTTCTAGGTCGATCGCATCTAATAGTCCTATCTTGTCCTAAATATACTAAACTTTCTATCAAAGTCATTGTCTTAAACATTAAAGTGATTCACTGTGTTAGTGTTTTATTACATTTTATGCTGAGTCAAACTAAGACATCTAAAAATCGACACAAGATTCGATTTCGAAAAATAACTTAGAGTTACTAATCTTCGATCTTATCATGCATCTCAAAATCGATTCTAGTTTCAAAACATAAAACTCACGTTCAAGTATTTAAAACGAAATAAATAGCATTGAACAATTAATCACAACTATATGGGAAAAACAAGTTATAAGCTGTTATTACTGAAAAAAAACTAAAGAACTCCAATGAGTATCACTTTAGTTTATACAAAAAACAACTCAAGGAGATCCGTGCAGAGCATGATCTAACTTGTCTATCGACTTCCAATAATTAGAATCATCGAACTCTCTAGTTCCGGTACTATAGATGGCCTTCGCTAGAGGATCCATAAATGGATTCTTCATTTGACCTTTCTTATCCATGAATGGATTCTTCGTCTGATCTTTTCTGCGACTCTTTAATCTCAGAAAATCAGAACGACTAATCATACCCATCCTCAAGCATGCCGATCTAAGTGCCTGAGTCCTATCTTTGTCTCTCCAAATACGAGAGAGAGCACCCATAATTTCTAATCCTTCGGACCCCTTTTTAGAAGACTTCCACACATCCCAAAAATCTTTCTCCAAGTAGGGTGGAAGAGTTCTAGCCCAGGCATTAGGACTTTTAATTTGTTTGAAGGCTTCATATGGAAATTGCTTGTTCCGAATAATAACCACCAAAAGGTTAAACTTTTCCAATGCTTCGATGAAGTGTTCACTCAAGTTGTGAGTATGCTTCATCTTATAATTCATAAAATCATGTAGGACCTCTTCACTGGTCCTAGTGTCACTCTCAGAAACTGTACCGCTCTCTGACATCCCTGAAAAATGAGCAGCCCAAAAAACAACAAACACACTAAAGTGTTAGTTAAACATTAACACATGAATTTCCTCTATTTCAATGCTTATGGAACACAATTTCCAATTAGCATTAGGTATATTCACAAGTGAAAAATAAGTTTAACTTTATTGGCTCCCACTTTCCCGGATTAACCGGAGCTCATCAAACAATTTCATACACCAATTAAACACGATTTTAGAATTGAAGACATACATAAAGAGCATATGACACATATTATCAACTAAAAGGTCTTCTCTTAAGTTCTTAAAACAAATAAAAACATTTAAATGAAGTCACACTCCAAAAACAACATTGGAACACATGAAAAAAAACATCCGAACGGACACAAAACGAGCTGAAAATGGTAAAAAACAAGAAAAAATAGGGTAGCACGTGCCGGAACACGCATGGAAACGACCGGATGTGCCGACACACGCCTACACGTGCCGACCTGCAGCCGGACAGCACTGGCGCGTGAATCACACGCTCAGCCATCAGCCGCCGGCGCATGGACTTCACGCGCCACCGTCACCGTCCAATGTCCGGTTCGGGTCTAACCCGCCTCTAAATGGGTCGGATCCAAGTTTGGTATTTGCATTTGGGTCCTGAAGGGTATCTAATTCTCTAAAAACAGGCCCAAAAGTTTCTGAAAATTTTCAATTAGACCCCGATCGCTTAAAACATTCAAAAAATCGTATCTTGCTCAAAACTCAACGAAAATTCACAAACGATACATGGATGGATTCCTCATGAGACGTAGATTAAAACCATACTAATAACAAACACAAATTCGTTCGATTTCAGGGTGTAATTTCAGATCTAAAACCGAGTCACGAAAAATTTCAAAAATTCATAACTCTCTTGTTTCTCATCCAAAAAATACACAAAAAATATGTATAAAATCCTCATCATACGTACTATCACCCAGCAATCAGAAATTGTACGAAAAAATTCTGAAATCGTTCGTATTTTACATTTTAAAATCGGGTCCGTTTGTGAAAAAATTCCAAACTTCAAAAAATCAAGGACTAATTACATATCATTTCATATGATATAAACAGCATGCCCAAAACAAAATGATTTCACTAAAAAAATCAAACAGCAGTAAACCCATAATAAACAAATAATTCACTGCAGTAAAAACAATAAGGCAAGCCATTAATTTAAAAACAGGACACCAACAATATGGCTCTGATACCATATGTTGGAATTGAAAACCCTAAACAAGTCCCGAGACCAACACGAAAGGAGGTCACTAACCTGTTAGGAAATTACAGCGGAATTGATCTTAGCCTGTTGGTATCCTCGTTCGTCTTTTCCTGTAGAATCCAAACGTTCCGTACTCAGGATCCAATGCATAGTAATGTGTGTATTAAAATCCACGAATCAGTAATGTCTGCAGGCAGAATGTGTTTTCTTGTTGGGAGTTAGATTAGTGAAAAAGTCCTTTTAGGAAAAACTGAGAAACCCAGTTCTCTGTTATGTTTCATCTGTCGTGTGTTTTCCAATTCTGACTTCAATTCCTCAAAACGAAGTTAATTGGAAGTTATATAACTTTCCCCCCTTTTCTTCTTATTATCCACACTTCAAATGTGGAATATATATAATTAAAAAATATATATAAATAATATATTAAATATTATTTACAGTAACTGATGCTATTTTTTTTTTCTGAATCATAGTAAAGTTTGATCCAATGAATATAAGTGATTGGGGCTCTTAAGACTCTGAGGGCTCACTAAAATCCCTTTATAAACATACATTATTGAAAGCATAACAGGACGGTAGAATGAGCCTGCTAAACCGTGAAGACCAAGAATGGGTGGAGATGATTATCAAATACATTGATGATGATTGGACAGTGTGTCTCTGAAATACAATTTATTATTCTAATTAAGAAAGTATTTTTGTTTGCAACACTTTCTTCGTGTTGTTAAGAAGTGAAATAATGACTTTATATAGGAGACTGTGTCAGACTTGGGCTCTTTAGATAAGTGAGAACGGAGTGAGGAAATTGGCCCGTTAGGACCCCATATTAATTGCATTCTTGAATTAGAGATCGTTGATTGTCATTCGTATCTACATGATAAATCCAAGTGAAGTGGGATCATTGGTGGAGGGAGATGTGATATGGAATTTATGTAGTTAGAGATTTGGCTATGCTGAGATATATTTACTTTTAATTTTTAATGTGTCTCTTCCAAATTCATTCAATCAAAAATGGAATCCAAGCTGCCAGATTTCCTGTGTTTGACTTTTATGAAGATGATTAAATGTCAATACTGAATTAGTAAAAGGGGTGCATATTGTATTAAACATACTGTGTATATAAGATGCAAGCTTTGGAAAAAAGGAACATTATGGAACTTGAGTTCATACTTTATTCTCTTTTGTATTTACGTTTTATGTTGACTTACACTTTATGATATGTGAAGCAACAACCTAAAATCGCATTTAAGAGGCCAAAAAAATTTGTGATAAAAAGAATAACTTATACCTCCGGAAAGCATCAATTTATCTTTTGACCATTCATTTTTTATTTCAGTTTGCAAATAACCAAATGATGCAGGCTACATTTTTATTTCTTGCAAGACAGCATCAAGTTTTTTATTTGGTATTTCACATTTATACAGGAAAGTTACTATCACTGTGCAATGAAAATTCTTTTGGAAGTCTTCTTATGGACTAATAAATACCAGTAGGTGATCTTGTCCAGTAGTTGCTGAGGATATCATTGTTGATACCTATTCATAGAAAATGCTAAGTGCAATTGTATTAGTGCGCCGGACAACCAGCAACCTATATGCCCTTAGCAGTTGGACAAGTTGCCAAGGTGCAGTGTTCACCACTTGTACCCCACCAATCTATTTCTTTTTCCTCCATGCCTAATGTGAATTACAGTGCCACTGCCATGAAAGCTACTCCGGCATCTAGAGCTGCTGAAAGAACATAGTTGTATCTTTGTCACCAACTTGGAAAACAAAGAAGTTAAAAATTATACCAATGATGATCTAGGTATTGTAATATAGTGGTGTTGCTGGTGGCATAGCACCTGTTGCTCCTAGAATTACAGGCAGGTTAATCAGAGGAATCCATTATTGTTTTGGAAATGCCTTGTGGAGGAGCCAAATGTGTATTAATTGAATCTGATCTTTTAAAAAAAAAAAAAACTCATGTCGTACTTGAAATTATGTCAAAAGGGCGTTTTTTATTTTAGAATTAACCAATGAAAAATGAAAGTGTGCAAATAGTCAGAGATTTGCTGACTAATTTTATTTATCTCATTTCTTAAAAAGATTATTATCTAGTACCTTAGTCTTGTATGCATCAGGTGCACCTTCATTTTTAAAAAGTTATAAAATACCACTGAAAAGTCACACATGTTATTATTGAAAAATGTATCTTTATTTGTAATCGACCGATTTAAACTTAAAGAATTGATTTTAAAACTAAAATCTAAAAAATTTAAAATCAAATTCAACGAAACTTAAAAAGTAATAAATTAATTTATTTCATATTTAATATTTATACAATGATAATTTAGTTTTTTTATATATGTTTATTTTTTCTCTAAAATAATGAGATATGTTTAGAGAATTTTGGGACGTGAATAGTAGGAATTTTTATAAAATATACCATAGAAAGTTTTAGGGTGATTGAATTAGTTTTTCAATATTTTTCCCTTACCAGAGTTAATCGCTGCTGTTGGTCCTCTTTAAGGTATGCCACTCTTTTGGCAATGTTTCTCTTTAAAAATGTGGTAATAAACTGATTTTGAGATTGGGTTTTGGTATTTATTGCAAAGGTTCGATTTTTACATGAATCACTTTTCTTTTCTTTTAAAGCTATTAAGAAATTAGTGAAGTTAACGTTTGATATATGCTCATAGTCGTTGAGATAGGATCTTCTACATTTTGATAGTTCTAATTCATGTTCAATATTTATATTTTTATGCTACTTGTTTTAGAATTTAGGTACGCAAAATAATGAATTGTTACATTTTAAAGCATGTGTTTATTTTGATATTTTGATGAAAAATTATTTGCTTAAATGTCTCTATCCAAATACAACTTAAAATAAATTTTTAATAAAATTGTATTTTAAAAATTATTTTTTAAATATGTATATATATTCTAATGGTGAATTACTAGTAAGATTTAAAAATACAGAAAAAAAAAACATACTTTGGGCATTTTCTATGATATAAAAGCTTAATAGTGTACAAAATCACAAATTTTTGGAAAAATTTGCAATTGAATTTTTTTTTTTGGGTAAACGAAAATAAAATATATCACACCTCACATGAACTTTATTTGTTTATTACTTTAATTTCAAAAAACTTAAATTTAAATTTTGTTCTTCTTTCATGTCATTGGTATGTGATGACAAGATGACCACGCAAGGTGCATTTGTTTGCATGAAAATATCATTTTGGAATAGAATCATTCATAAGGCATTCAATTTGCATTGGGCATTGGGATCATTCTATATATATATACACTTGTAGTAAGTTAATTGTTTGCATAGTTAAATATGGAGAGCGAGAAAGTTGTAGAGAATATAGTATTGATTTTTAATATATATTTCTTGAGTCTTGTATAACACACAAATTTATAAAGATTATATTATTAATTTTTTATTAAAATATATTAAATATTTGTTTATACTATTAATTTTATTTAGTTAGAGTTATGTCCACCTTGTCATAAAATAATTCATTTCAATTAATTCAATTTTTTTTTTAAAGATAGTGACATTGGTTGATTATTTAGATAAAGTAGGGGCTTTTAAGAGGTAGAAATTTAAATCTGCTGAACTATAAGCACGCTTAAAAGCAAACAAATTTATTATACAATCGTTGAAACTAAAGATTTTCAATAAATGATCATAAAAATGTAAGCAGAAACATATCATATATCCAAAGAATATCATAAATATCCCAAATCAAAAATATATATAATCAACAGAACATCATGTCCAATGGATACGGGAAAGTCTATCCATACTTCATGCTTCATATGCTTCAAGTTTATTGTTGATACTACCGGCGCCTGCAGTTTCGATGATATCAAACTCGGCATCAAAATTTAAACGCATTGAGGAACTGATATCTTCAACATGTACCGCCATGTTGGAGGTGATTTGATCGTGAATTTTTAACATGGTGCACCTGCTCCATCAATTGTAACATTAGGATCCTTCGAGCGGAGATTTGAAAAAGGAAATCGAAAGACTTTTACAAACTAAGTATAATTGCTATAGAGAGCGAAACCCCAAATCCATCGATATTGTTTGGGATGATACACTATAAGTTAGTGTACATTTTCAAAAATGTATTTGAGTACTCCATTGAGTTTCTCACGTAAGTTCCTTGGAAGAAGTTCAATTTCATAGAGATCTAAAATGAAAATAAAGTTTCAATAAAAGAAAATTTTACTCAATTTACTTTTATCTATTCAATAGGCATAGAGGGTAATAAAGCATATAACTTTTAAATATGCATGTTTTGACAGGATTGATTTTTTTGTTTATTAAATAAAAGTAAAACAAACCCTAAGGCCTTTTGCACATTATGCTACCATTACAATATTTAAACTTATCAAAGTAAATCTTCTTCTTGGCCTAGTCATACCCACATGATTTTATGGGTTAGATTTAGAGTATTTGTTGTGGTTGAATCCTTAGGAATTGTACACTACCACTTTATTAATTAAGTATTTTCAATGCATAAATTTTTAACTTATGGTGATTGGACAGTGTGTCTTTAAAATAAAGTTTATTATTCTAATTAAGAAAGTTTTTTTTTTTTTTTGCAATGCTTTCTTGGTGTTGTTAAGAAGTGAAATAATAATGACTTTATGTAGGAGAGATAAGTGGGAACGGAGCGAGGAAATTGCACCGTTACGACCCCAAATCAACTGCATTCTTGAATTAGAGATCGTTGATTGACATTCGTATTTGCCTGCATTATAAATCCAAGTGAAGAGGATCATTGGTGGAGGGGGAGGTGATATTTCCAGTGATTCTTAGTAGTTAGAAGTTAGTTCATCAAGTCTCCATACACTCATATCTCCAAGCCAACCTTATATCTCCCTCTTATTCGTTTCCAAAGGGAATCGAACCCGGGTTACTCACTCAAGTGAGGAGCACGGTGGCCATATTTACTTGTGTCTCTTCCAAATTCATTCAATAAAAATGGTACACTTTATGATATGTGAAGCAACAACCTAAAATCTCATTTAAGAGGCCAAAAAATTTTGTGATAAAAGAATAACTTATACCTTCAGAAAGCATTAATTTATCTTTTGACCATTCATTTTTTATTGCAGTTTGCAAATAACCAAATGATGCAGGCTACATTTTTATTTCTTGCAAAACAGCATCAAGTTTTTTATTTGGTATTTCACATTTATACTGGAAAGTTACTATCCCACTGTGTAATAAAAATTCTTTTGGAAGTCTTCTTATGGACTAATAAATACTAGTAGGTGATCTTGTCCGGTAGTTCCTGATGATTTACATTTAAAAGATGGAGGGTATCATTGTTGATACCTATTAGTAGGAAATGCTAAGTACAATTGTATTAGTTGGCCTTAGCAATTGGACAAGTTACCAACATGCAGTGTTCACCACTTGTACCCCACCAATGTATTTCTTTTTCCTCCATGCCTAATGTGAAATATAGTGCCACTACCATGAAAGCTACTCCGGCATTTAGACCTGCTGAAAGAACATAGTTGTATCTCTGTCACCAGCTTTTCCGATAGCGGAAAAAGAAGTAAAAGATTATACCAATGATGTTCCAGGTATAGTAATATAATGGTGTTGCTGGTGGCATAAGCACCTGTTGCTCCTAGAAGTACAGGCATGTTAATTAGATGAATCCATTATTGTTTTGGAAATGCCTTGGGAGGAGCCAAACAAGGATAGGCCCTATTGCACCTCCCCACATTACTGTGAATTGTTTAAACTTTAAACAGTAATTTGTGCTGAAAATTAGATCCATTCAATTCCTCCCCACATTACTGTGAATTTTAAATAAACGAGCATATATACACTACATATATATACATACAGGAGAGAGAAAGAGAGAGAGAAATGTCCTCCGCCCATTGATGAGGTTCTAAGAAGCAGTTGTGTTTATTTTTTTGAATGATGATGAGCAATAACTCTATTTTTTTTGTCAAAATTATATTTCTGCAAATGATGGGGTGAAGATAACAATGAAAAAGAATAGGAGGAAAGAGTAGAATTAGTGAACAATTAGCATCTAAAAAATGAAAAAATTTGTACGTCTTTTATTGTTCACCTGAAAAACTCACTTCTCTTTGAATATAAGTTAAATGAAATGGGGAACTCACTTACGGGGAAATTTTTTTAATCAATTTGTGTTCATTTTAAAATTTAAAAAATGATGTAAAAATTTTTGTTCCACATTTTTAGGATAGACTGTTTCTTCTTTTCTCTCCTACTCCACATTTTCCATATAAATAGCACACACCCCCTCTCAAAATATTACTAGATGTGAATTTAATAAGAGTAATTAAATATTGTCGTAGTTTTCCATTAAATATATACATATACAATCATAACTTAAAAAAAAAAAATCGAAAGATGGCATAGGAAGACTTCTATGGAGTTCTGTGGTTGAAATAAATTTAACTATTTGTTATAAAAATCATTATCTAAATAAATTTACACACATACGTCACATGTGGATTTTTTTTTTTTATTTTACAAACTTGCGACTCCACATTCTTGCCCCCGAAATTTCAAACACGCTGGCCGTCGTTGAATAAGCATGGTCAAGATTAATGGTTCTGCACTTGTTTTTTTATTATGTTTTTTTATTAATAATAAATACAGATATATATATATATATATACATACATGTATATTTAGAGAGACTGAGAGTGAAGAGCACAACTTTCCTTTCAGAATTGACTCCTCCACCTGCCACATGTATATACAGTTGGTATTGGTAAACCCGAACGGGCTTCATATTCATAATTCCCTAAAGTTTCACCCTATTTTGATAAATTATTTTCATAACTTCCTTAAATAAATAAATTTGCCTTGTATAAATGGAGGAGAGAGAATTTATTATTTTATTTATAGGTGGATGGGGATAGGTAAGAATCTCCAACCTTGAGTGCATTTGCAGGGGCAAATGGACAAACTCTTTCCAGGCATTCTTGTTCTTTCATCCTCGCTTTCATTCACACAAACAATACTAAGGATATGGATGGTATCATCGTCCAGCTTAAAACAGTCCCAAACATCATCATCACTTGTGTTATCTGGTTTGCCATTCAGATCTAAAAGCAGGATGAATCAGGAGAACATTTCATTTGAAACCAACAGCACTAAATTTGGAGCACCATTCCATAAAACAAATCTCCTAAATAAGACATTGGCAATGTATGATATTGATTGCCACAAAATTAGTCAAAAAAGGTGTTTCATCTAGAAAGGGAATTGAGGCCAAATATAGAGTCACGTTACTTCTTGTAGTCATCCAAGTGTGCCTTCCATCATCAAGAGAAGAGCTGCAAGACAATATACTCCCTACATCCCTAATCAATTTGCACATTTTCTATTTTGGAGTGTCTCAAAATCAATTTGCACACTATTTAAAAGGAAAACATCAATTTACGTGCACACTCATAAAATTTTCTGCATATTTACCCATATACCCCTACTTTATTTAAAAAATACATTTTTCTTAAATTGTGCAAATACCCTAAACGGAGGGAGTATATTTTATTCAATCGTGTGGAGCTCATAGATATGAGTACACTAAAGAAATTCAGATACCTCCAGGGATTGCCCCAAATGCTCGATTTTCGAAAGAATCAGCAATCGAGACATTCAAACCACAGAAGTGAATTTCCAGTACAAAAAAATGGCACAAAATTTTTGATGCTCGCTCTCCAAAACATTGACGATTTCATAGATCGCCATCTTTTCTGCTGTTGCGCCCTTCAGGTAATATGGATGGTATTGTGCATAATGTGGTTATTGCATCAAAGAGGTGATATGTATCTCCCACATGCATACATAATGAAGTGTGATAAAATAATAAAAACCTACTTTCTGCATTGGAATACTTTAGTTCGATCGAGCTAGAAATTCTGGTTGGCATTTTTTTTAATTCCCCAAGTGAATAGGAAGGGTCAAACCTTTGTTCTCTTTCGCAACTCCATAACTAATTACTTCCTCTGTGCAAGTAGTCATGACTTGTGCTACTATCTGGTTATGATGATTTACTAGCTGTCATTGCCTGCTTTCTTTAATCAGAATCTTAATCACAGAATAAATAGCTTTGCTCGGTGGCATTTCCGTAGAAGATGCCTTAACTGCATGCACAAACTTACTCTGTATCGTTAATATTCAACTTTGATAAATGAGATATAGACAGCTATTTATGTGTGAAGACAAACCCAAAACAAACTAATGTTAATGACCTCACAACCGCATTTTATTTCTACATTTAGAGTCATCTTTCCCTATTGATGAGTAAGGACTGAAAACATGCTACTTTCTTGATTTTTGGGGTTTTGCTTCGGAGCTTTCTAGGCAAACCTCATCCATATAAGTGACTTTTGGACATGTTATCAAAACACATAGCAAATGTTTATTGCCCTACTCATGGTTACTTTGAACGCCAATGGCTAATTTAAGAATTTTTGCATTAGGGTTGTCGGATTTGAATTTGATCGCCGAAAATATGTGCTTTTCTGTCAAGTGGGAAGAGTCTGATATGATTTTCTGTGGCTTGGAATTAAAAAAAAAAAAAAAACAAGTGGAAGTTTTACAGGACTTCTTGGTAATTTATATGCTACGTTGAAATTTGAATAAGTCTTAAAGGAAAATTGTGTTCTCCCATGTTTTAGTATGCCCTTTTATTAAGGTTTGTTACCAGTTATCTTTACTATCCAAATTAAGATGTTATACTCAAGTTCTTTTACATATTATCACTGCTTCATTCTAGTCACATATTTCCCATAGAATGCGAACCCCTTTTCAATTAGAGCACAAGGTTCTCCTGGCAGCCCTTACTGGCCTAAAATCATTGTGTAGTTCTGTGCCTTAATATAATCAAATTGAAACTATTGCCAGGTATTAGTTTAGTTGCTATCATTCTGAATTAATCTGTTGATGAAACGGGCCTATTGGAGCTGTTGTTTTCATCCAGCGTAACATTCAAAAAATGTGCCTCAGGACTATCAACAGCAGTACTGATACTTCTGAAATTGCTAAGGTATGTTTGTTCAACCTCATTGCTCAATTGTTCATAAAATATCCATTGCTTACAAATGTCAATGGAGCAACAGAACTTGAATGAGCTTCAAGCCTGTTTGGTGTATTTGAACCTGCAGGCATATGGTGGCAGTGGCTCCCCAAGTTCCAGCTCCTTTATCATTTGTTAGGACGAGTACAACCAGTGGCTTTCAATGCTGCCATCACCAGTACAGTAAGGCCATTTGCACATTATGTTACCATTATGATATTTAACCTTATCAAAGTAAATCATCTTCTTGGCCTAGTCATACCCACATGGTTTTATGGGTTAGATTTAGAATATTTGTTATGGTTGAATCCTTTGGAATTGTACACTATCACTTTAATAAACTAAATATTTTCAATGCATAAATTTTTAACTTATGGTGATTGGACAGTGTGTCTTTGAAATACAGTTTATTATTCTAATTAAGAAAGTATTATTGTTTGTAACGCTTTCTTGGTGTTGTTAAGAAGTGAAATAATAATGAATTTATATAGGAGACTGTGTCATACTTGGGCTCTTTAGCTAAGTAGGAACGGAGTGAGGAAATTGCACCTTTAGGACCCCAAATCAACCGCATTCTTGAATTAGAGATCGTTGATTGACATTCGTATTTTCCTGCATGATAAATCCAAGTGAAGAGGGATCATTGGTGGAGGGGGAGGTGATATTTCCAGTGATTCTTAGAATCTCAATAGTTAATACTTGTGGCTTCACGCGTGGAAGTTATGTAGTTAGAGATTTGGCAGATGCTGAGATATATTTACTTTTAATTTTTAATGTGTCTCTTCCAAATTCATTCAATCAAAAATGGAATCCAAGCTACCAGATTTCCTGTGTTTGACTTTTATGAAGATGGTTAAATGTCAATACTGAATTAGTAAAAGGGGTGCATATTGTATTAAACATACTGTTTATATAAGATTCAAGCTAACCAAATGATGCAGGCTACATGTTTCTTTCTTGCAAGACAGCATCAAGTTTTTTATTTGGTTTTTCACATTTATACAAGAAAAGTTACTATCCCACTGTGTAACAAAACTTCTTTTGGAAGTCTTCTTATGGACTGATAAATACCAGTAGGTGATCTCGTCGTTGATACCTAAATGCTAAGTATAATTGTATTAGTGCACCGGACAACCAGCAACCTGTATGCCCTTAGCAGTTGGACAAGTTGCCAACTTGCAGTGTTCACCACTTGTACCCCACCAATGTATTTCTTTTTCCTCCATGCCTAATGTGAAATATAGTGCCACTGCCATGAAAGCTACTCCGGCATCTAGACCTGCTGAAAGAACATAGTTGTACCTCTGCCACCAGCTTTTCCGATAGCGGAAAACAAAGAAGTTAAAAATTGTACCAACGATGATCCAGGCATTGTAATTTAGTGGTGTTGCCGGTGGCATAGCACCTGTTGCTCCTAGAAGTACAGGCAGGTTAATTAGTGGAATCCATGATTGTTTTGGAAATGCCTTGTGGAGGAGCCAAACAAGGATAGGCCCTATTGCACCTCCAAGAAAGAACCAATTCATTGAACTATAATTTCCTAGACTTCCAAAAATTCTCTTTGGTCCCACTAAACCCCAGATGACTGATGCGTCGAAGAAGACTCTATCTCCAGGGCATGTCCATGGACTGTCAGGTGGAAGGAGGTCATCTTGGCATATATTTGTGATAGACGTGAGCAGCCACCAAGCGACAGCAATATTTACAGTTCCTGCTATAATTGTTCCTAAGAACTGTAAGAGCAATTGCAACCATATAAATGAGATTGGTTAGTGCACGAGGATGCTGAAAACTTGCAAGTACTGTTTAAACAATTATGAGCAGAATATCGTTTTAAGCAGATATAATATAATCCACTTAGTGTATTCACTCTAAACATCAACATATTGGAGAAGAAATGTCTCCATTTTATACAATAATCAATATTCACTATTCAATCTATTCTCACGCGGCCGACATGGCTACATGTATGTAAACTCAAGTTGGTAGGATGAGAAGTGCAAATAAAGTAGAAAAAGGATTATTATGTGCTCACTATTTGTGTAGATAATGAAAGGAGGTGGTGAGAAATGTATTAGATTAGGCATGTCATTTCTCTTGAGGTCTGCATTACTTCGCCCTTCCAATTGAGGTTAAAGGAGGTAGCATTGCACGATTAGGTTACCACAAGAAAACTCTATAACCATCCTCTCCCTTCCACTCATCATTTTCATTGTGAGAAAAAAGTATCCCTCAAAGGTGATTATTAATCTTTCTTCTCCTAATCCTCTCTTCCTTCCCTTTTATAAACTAAGGGGGCGTTTGTTTCAAATTCTTAAATGGTAATGGGAATGAAATTTCATTTTCCTCATTTACCCTTACATATGTAAAATGAGAGTTTGTGTTCATGGTGGTTACATCATTAATGTTGTGCTCCAATTTTGGAAAAGTTAACAAAAAAAGAATGTTGGTTGTGGTATGAGGGATTGATTGAGGAGGATGATTATAAGGTGAGATGGAGGTAATCAAATGAAGGTAATGATTACCTTATTTAGGAGAAAAAACAATGCTATATACCCCATTTGTTCTCATTATATATGATAATTACTATGTGTATATTTCCATTCCCATTACCATTGAAGAATTGTTTCACCAAGCGCCCCCCTAAATGAAGGTCTACTAATGTTTTAAATTATTCTCTTGAGAAATCATTTTTTTCCCGAATAAAGATGAAACAGCATTTTTAAAAGTTGTTACTCTGGGTAAAAACGTTGACTGAGCTGGTCCTTTTATTGAAGAATATCAGAGATTTCAGTTAAAAAGCATATCATTGAAAAGCTCAAAAGTGTGGATGCTATCTACCTGAACTATAAACATTGATCTGGGAGGAATCTTCATATAATGGCCTAGCTTGAAATCACTGAGGAAAGAAACAGCCTGTGCCATGCTCATGTAGCCATAGGTTTTAAAGCAGACATTAGCGATTGGTCTTCCTGGGTATATGATACCCATAACATACTCTGTGATTATATTTAGCCCAGGTGTCTGCAGATAGAACTCATTTAGTTTTGGCATCAGAGAAGAAATATTATGAAGTTGTCAGTAACTACATGCATCTTTCTATGTGTGTCTGTGCAGGTGTGCCACATAAAGAAGAAATTTTCATGAATGTGGTCTTTCAGTCACCTGGTTTGTTGTTGCAGTAATGATGCTGATTGGAAGGGTGAATATGAAGGCAATGATACTAGCGAAGATAAGCCCCCACCATGGCATCTGAACTTGGTCTTTCAGGAAGATGCAGAGTATTAGAGAAACTGCAAGTGTCACTGCTAGTAATACATAGAACCACCAGGAAGGTATGTCCTTGTATCTGCGCATGAGTCTCGTATGAATGTCATCTTTTTCCTTGTATGAAGCACGGAATCTTGCAATGATTTCCCTGTGGTTTACAAATTCAAGATTTATTCAGTTCTTGTTAGGATGATTGAATACCGTACAGAAATTATACATGAAAGACCACTCAATCCAAATATCGGCTGACCCCCTCTATCTTAGTTACAAAACTGCTAAATGCTTAATTGGCTTTGAATAGATAATGTAATAGAAATATGTGATTTGGCAGACGTTATGGCACAATTATGCATGACCTTTATACTTTCGACATAGAAGACATATTTCACTAATTAAACAGTCAAAACGTTCTGCTTAAGAGGGTGGCTTAGAGATCCTGTTTGAAATCCATATTAAACATTTAACTTAATCGAAAACTGAAAGTTTCTCATTCATGACTATAATCCATTCATTGCTTAATATTTGCCTATAATACTAAATATAAACCAGCTTTACTGATCTCAGTTTACATCTGCTGTCCTACATGGGGCAGATATTATTGTACCAACACTTGAACTCCTGTTATTAACCAAATGAAAATTTAAATGGCAAGATAATGGGGGCAAAAAGAAACAGTTTAGTACCTTCCGTAGAAGCAGGCCACATGCGTTAGAGTAGATGCAATAGTTGCAAAACCAAACCCATACGTCAGAGCAAAGAACATACTAAGATGGATTCGGCCTTGCTGTTCGTAATTTTGGAGATCCAATTCAAACTTGTCATTAACAATGGCAGATATGTTGTACTTCTGACCTTGAGCTGTGAACAAGTGAGAGGAGAATATGGGAAATTTTCTAGCTCCATACAAGTCGAATCCCCAGTAAGCTGTAGGAAGTACTATGTAGATTATCAGTGCATAACCCGCAAAGACATTCATTATGGCGAAGAAGGGACATATAAGGGGGCTGAACAAGAATGAGGAAATGGCTGTCCAATCTAATGTTAATGCTCCAATTCCGAGGCCTCTTAGGCCTGATCCGAGCTGTTGTCCTGTGACTGACTTGGAAAATGTCCAACACACCCATGAGATGCTTGTGAGAGTTGGGAAGAGGTATCCTGGTACTAGGTACCAAGAAAAGCTGCAAATTAGCACGATTACGAAAAATTTAGCCCTGGACATTCGTTGCTCATCTTTTTCATGCAACGCCCTGCAAAATTGAGACGTAGATTTATAAGTAGTGTTTCTTAACCAATGCTACCGAAGTAGGAAAAACAAACTTTTATGTCAACTGGAAATACAATATGGGCTTAGATCATTCATCTGGTTTAAGCAACACTTTTCAGACAGCAAAGACATCACAGTTGAACATAGTACATTTCGCTTTCTTCCTTTTCAGTTTTATCCCTTTTGTTTTCAAGTTCTACGTGAGCTTGACCTTCTTATTGTGTAGATGTTTTACATATGCAGATCATGTTTCGTTCGAGTTACAGATTTTAGCCAACTGAAATGATCTTCTAATCAGAATTATGGAGACAAGAAGTAATTGAATTGCTCATACGATGCTACTTTGATGCTAAGCCTTTGTGATATAATTACGAGCAATAGGTGATTAGCCGTTTAGCACGTTTAATATTTGATTGCTCGAGAAAAGAAGAAAAGGCATGTAGGTTGTACACTTGTGCTATAGGCTTAATTTTGGTTTATAATGTGTTCTCGAGCTTTTGCAATATTCTAGTTAGTCTAGCTTGTTGCCTCTACGGTCTCATGAATATACTCGTGTAAGATAAGTGGATATAGGAGGTCTCATGAATATACTCGTGTAAGATAAGTGGATAGAGGAAGTCATGTTGTCGAGATCCCTCAAGATGTAAATATCTTGCTATATAATTCTCTCATTTTGGTCTGATTTTACAGAATGGAGTTGATTATTGAGGTCTAGCACCGCTGGTTTTGGCTGTCCCAAATGGTAATAGATATATTGTGGATGAACCTTCATCCATGCATGCTTTGTAAGTGCTGCAAACCATTTACTAATATGAGATTTCTTATTCCAATATGGTGCTTCTAATCTTCTTGTGGTTTGTTGCTTCAAAATACAAGTTAAGTCACACATATATAGAGTTGCAATTTCGATCGGACCCAACTTGTTTGCTTACCTGATATTTGAGCTGGGTTAGACTCAATTTTTATAGGTCCAATTAAAAAATGGTTCAACCCGGCCACGAATATGATTTGGACCGTTGAACCGGACCGGGTCGTTCGCCCGCTCTAGTTGACATGTATTAAATGACATCAGCCAGCATGTGCTCATAAAGTGTATTAGAAGTAAATGGACACATCAAGCATTGTAGGTTTCCCTCTCAATCTCGAATAGTAAGAAGCTGACGTTATTCCTATCCCTAATAAATGAAGACAGTAGAGTACAATGATGTATGTAGACGTAAATCTAGGATTTGTTTATGTCCGATCAATCTAGGCGTACGCTAAGTTTGGTTCGCATCTTGAGTGCCTCTATTGTGAAAACAATTATTTATTGTATTGACTAAAAGTGTGCAGTGTAGTTGCAAGTTGGTCCAATGAGCTGTCTTAGAGAATGCACGTGACCTGAAACTCTACTGAAAGAGACAGACAGGCAGGCAACTCCAGGCTGTAGACTGTAGACTCTGGATGCAAATTGTCTGTTGGACATATATAGTCTATAGATCAAATCAAACACTTTTCCCTAGGAGTAATATTACTATTCAATTTTGTCATAATAACGGTTGTAACTTGTAAGTTTTTTTTTTTTTTTTTGGTTTATTCAACCAAAAGTGTGGATTATATAATATAGATAATTTATAGAGAATGTTGCTCTGTATCTGAATGTACCGTGACCTCATGGCCTAAGGATCTCTCCTTTTTTTTTTAATATAAATTTTCTGTAAATTTCGGAGATGAATCCATATAATATGTCTGTCTATCTTTTAATTTTAGAAAAAATTTATATAAGAAAATGCAGGGGATCCAAATCCTCACTTGACAACACTAAATATTTAATTTTAGAAAAAAATTATATAAGAACTAAATATTTAATTTTAGAAAAAAATTATATAAGAAAATGCAGGGGATCCAAATCCTCACTTGACAACACTAAATACAAAATATTACGCTCGTGGTTTGATTAATTTCTATTTTAACTTTTCTTGTAAAAGAGAAAAGAAAAGAGGGTAAATGTGTAGGGCTCGTCTCAGTAATGCCCCCTCCCTCATGTGGCATTATTAAACATATAAAGTATGCTTGATGCGAAATATCCGAAAGTGTGAAATAAGTGAGGAAAGAATCCCACTTTAAGATATATAATCTATAATTAATAAAAAAAGGGTACGTTTATGGATGAACTATTTTCACCGTAAAATTATTTATTTTCATAAAATAATACTTACTATAAAATTAAATACGACATCTTAATTATAAAATTAATTTTACTTTTCAAAGTATACTTTGGCATAAAAGGAAACATCAATATTTTTCTCATTTCTTTTGTTAGGGTGGTTTTAAATAAGATAGGAGATAAGGAGGAGAGCAGTAAAATAGATATAAAAAAAAAAATGTGAGGACAAAAACTAACCGGAAGAGGGAAACCTGTACGAGGGTTCCGGGCCACCACATGTGGGCCGGCTCGACTACATACTTCCTCAAAAGCCCAGCCCAACCATATCCTAGCACCTGCAAAATGTTCCATTTTTATCATGCACTAATCTCAGTTACGGTCTCCATCACAGAAAAGAAATAAATCTCTTCCCATAATTTAATTGAGTGTTTAATTTTTATCCCAAAAAATTTAATTCTTAGATATGGTCTTGCAATTTTTTGAATTGTCTAATTTTAATTCTATTTTTTAAAAATAAAAGTAAAAATAAGGTTATTTTTTATTATGCACATTGCACAGGATGGTTGATTTTGGAATTTCCTGTATTTTTTATTTATTTTTTTATATTATAAAAATTCTAATAAAAATAATAAAATATTAGCAAAAATGTCACATGAAGTTTTGAATTCCACTACCATGTGCACAGTGTATCACAAAAATTATGTTATTTTCATTTTATCGACAAAAATATGATAAAAATTGGGCAATCTAAATAGTTACTAGACCAAAATTTAAGAGTTAAATTTTTTTTTTGATTAAAATGGAACATTCAATAAAATATAGGAAAAAAAACTTTATTTTCTTTGCCACCAACATGAGAGAGAGAGAGAGAGAGAGAGAGAGAGACCTGAGTAGTGATGATAAGGAGCCAACCAGCCAAGAAAGATATCTTTCTCCCATAGAAAGCTTTGACAATGGTAACAATGCCAACAGCATAAGCTGAGCCACTCCCAAATGCACTTCCAGCATTCGCAAATATGGAAATCAGCACGTGCTCCTTCATGTTAAACGGCCCCGGGTTCAGAGAAAACCGACTCGACCCGAACCCGGGCAACCCGAACTTGGCCCTGGGCAACACCGCCGCCAAAAAATGGCCGATCGGGAGGGACGCCACTTGGACCGTAATCTGGGTTATGACGAGCGGCTCCGTCCGATAGGCAAAGAATTGATTGAGAAAGGAGAGCATGCCACACGATAGTAGACCCAAGAACCACATCCGGAACGTCCATACGGGCAGGGTCGGGTCATCGGTGTTGGTCACGGTTAGCCGGACCTCCTCAATCGGCGACACTTCGTCGTCGTCGTCGATGGAATCTTTAGAACTATAGTGATGGTTATTAGGAGGAGGAGGAGGAGTATCCAGCTCTAAAGTTCCCATGGTGACCAAACTATAGACAATAGTTTCAAAAAATGTGGCTTCAAATTTTTTTTTTAGGTGAAACTTTAGCTATATAGGGATATTAATATTATTTATGCCTATCCCATGCTGCTGGTGGGCTAAGCTAGTGGAAATGTTTTTAATTTTATATAATTCTCATATATACTATATATATATATATATATATATATATATATATACTCCACCCGTTTCAACTTTTTTTTTCACATTTTTTATTTTGGGATGTCTCAACTCTTTTTTCACACTTAAAAAAAATAATTTAAATTTGTAAAAGCCAATAAAATATATTTTTTATATTTTATTATTTAATTTTGCACTCATATATTACATATTTTTTTTAATTCGTGTGTCCAAGTATTTTGAAAAAAAAAATCCGGACAGAGGTATTATACGTTTTGTAATATAAAGTTCAATATTGTGTTCTTGTGAAGTTTAATTTCAAGAAGGGATTATTAATATGAGGTCGAGTAAGTTTGGTTGCATTGCGCATACAATAATGGGGAATGAGGGGTGGGCCCGGGGGTATGATTGACTGAATGTGATGTAAGTAAGTCGACAACTTTTTTAGTATTTTTATGTTATTTTTTTAATCTAGTTAGGTTTGAATATATTTAAGATAAATGTGGTAGGGTTTAGGGTGTGTTAATTAATACTCAAAATTTCAATGTTTAGCTAATTGTATTGAACTTGTCCACTTGACATGACAATATGCATCGACTTTTTTTTTTCTTTTTAAATAGTAGGAGTTTATTTTTTGTAATTATATTTTTATCAACAAACAGAACTTTATTCATGGTACCATACCTTTGAGTATGAGCAATATATCCTTGCAAACTAGTGTAATTATATATATAAGAATGTATTATTAAACATTTAATTTAAGCACTCTCCTAGAATTTTTGAGTCTATCACTAAAAGAAAATTGACTTAAAATAAAAAAAGTTAAACGACATCAACATAATGCGAGAGATCACGAGTTCAAACCCTTTCTTACATGAAATTTGTGGGTTGAATTCGCGAAATTTAATTTTTTTCGAAGCATGTAGTTCATGAGGGAAAATCCTCGCAAACTTCACGACGACAGCTCCCCTCGCCAACTAACGAGCGGCGAGGCGAGGGATATGTTGGCGACCCTGTTCTTGTCTTGGGCCTTCTCCCTCTTTAAAATACTCTCTAATCCTTTGGCCCTCTTTAATTTCTTCACTATATATATATATATATATATATTTTTTTTTGTGATTAACCAAGTCAAATCTGAACTAAATGAAAACAAAATAAAATCTGATAAACAATGCACCAAAATATATGGTTAAAAATCTGAACTAAATGAACAATGTACAAAATTACACTGTCAAAAAACACACGCTCACGAAACCAGAAAATAACATGTCTAAAAATACTTCCAAAGTGAGTACATTTTTCCATTTATATTTAGGTAGAAAAAAAACAAAATATCCCTTTTTATTAAAGAACAGAAATTTTACTACTATTTACCAATTTTTATGTTTATTATTTAGGGTGTATTACATAAAAAAAAAAAACTATTATTTACATGATATTACTATTAGCATGCTGTATAGTGTTAAAGAAAATTATAGCTTGACCTTATTAGCTCGCGGGTTGATTAGACGTGCCCGATAGCACGCATATTTTTTATTATATATATACATATTAAATATATAATATACTTATTAATTATTATTAATTAAACGTATTCTCAATTACTATTTTGGGCTTATATTAATTTTAAATATTAATGTTTTGAACTTTTAAGTATTTATTTAGTGGCCTCCGAATTTTTTTGATTATGTTGAACTATTTTTATGTAATTTTAATGAAATTATGGACATTTTTTATATTTTAGTTTAAATATCAGCATTTTATGACAACTATTTTAGATTTGGTGTTGCTTATCTCCTGTTTTTATTTTTTATTTTTTGTGATATAGTCTGTTTAGTCCGATGATCGGTAGGGTTAGAGTTATGTCTCTAATATTATAAGACTGTTAAGAGCTAGCGAACTAGATAAGACCCTACATGTTTAGCCCGAAACCCGCCATGACTGGCTCTATATGGTTAGAGCTAGCCTGTTTAACATCTTTTATTCGGCCTTAGATAATTTAATCCCCATATTCCCTCATTTTCTTTAATTACATCTGCGTGAATTCAATTAATTTATTTAAAATTTTGTAGGTGGGTGTAAAATCTGATATAATAAAATAATTTCATTTATCTAAAAATTTAAGCTTACAAAAAAATGTAAATTCAATTTATTTATTTTATCCACACCAACACTTTTCATTCAAACGCTTTGATTTAATTAATTTGAAAAGGACACTTGACATCATATAGAACATATATTTGATTAATATTAATTACTTTCTCCATTCAAATTTTGAGGCCCGTTCAGTCTTTAATACTGGACTTTTCGGGCAGGTTCAATGGTCGGGCCTGTTTTGCATTGGAGGTGGTAAAAAAAATAAACCTAGATATTTCAATTTATCTTTTTACGGCTAATAAGTTGTAAGAAATTTATTTTAAAATTTTATAAGTTGTAATGCATTCTATCGTACTGAACACTTTAAGTTTACTTATTAACTGCTTAAACTTCTAATTTATTTTAAACAATATTTAAACTATTTTAAAAAAAATTATGTCTACATCACACGGTCTTTATCAAGAGTTTCACCTGTTGAAATAAGGCCAAGAGATATAGTGGAATAAGAAATTTCATTAATTAGTAATTTCTACCTAACATCATTATTTGTGGGAGCAACCGACATGAAAAGGCTTCAATACTTTGTTCATTTATTTTCGATAATTGTGACTCAAGCTAGGCTCCACCACAAATACATTTCAAACAATTTGATCATTATCTATCACAAAAAATTAATGATAAAAATATATATGAGACAGTTTTATGTATAAAATTATTTTTTTATCACATTATAATTATTATATAATATAAATTCAACGCAATCATGTGTTAACAATGTATTTAAATACTAAAGTAGAATGTGGTGTGACTTACATATTGTTTAAAAAAAGTGACTATATTTACAAATTGGTTCACAATATCTGCACATAAATGTAATTTTTTTTCTGCACAGAAGTATATTTTTTTCTGCACAGAACCAATTTATAATTTTTGTCAATTTTGTGAACCATTTTGTGATTTTTCCTAGAATGCGGGATAACTTTACAAAAGACTCCCTCCAATATATTAATAAAAAAAAAACAGAGAGCACAACTTGAAATTCTTAAAGAAGTAATATAATCAAACTCTTTTCTAGTTTTTACCCTTAAACAAAGGGAAAGTAATTGATTGTTACTCCCATAATTATTTAATTGTTCCTAATGAGGACCTCTTTTATTAATCTTAGGACCTACAACTACTTTTTCCCTCTTCACCATCATTTCACATATTAAAAATTATCTATATCTTTTTTTTAAATAAAATTTATCTCTATTATAAGTTTTAATGTTTTAATACTTTGATGAATAACAAGCAAAAAAAGTGAATACAATTAAATAGATCAAGTTACCACAAAAATAATCATGGATTAGTCTTGTATGCACCAGTTACATGGTGCAACTCAAATTTATTTTTTAAAAGTTAAACAAAATACTACTGAAAAATTACACATATTATTACTGAAATATTAAACTGTAAAATATATATTTTTCAGTAATAACATGTGTAATTTTTCAGTGATATTTTATTTAATTTTTAAAAAATGAACTTAAATTGCACTGTGTAACTGGTGCATAAAAAACTTTACTCAATAATCATAGCATTTTGATTTTGTTATGCATTATAATCATGGTAGCGTGTCTTTAATTTTTAAGAAGGAGATCCACGCAATCCCGTATTTTAGTGAAACATAACATGATTCTTGTCAAGACATATATAAAACTAGACATAGAGATATATATATCGTATTGTTTAAATTCTTTTTTATAATTAAATTGTGGATTTTGTCTTTTGTGCATCGTGCAATTTAAATATATTTTTAAAAAATTAAATTAATTATTACTGAAAAGTTGCAAGTATTATTATTGAAAAATAAATTTTAAAAAATAATTTATCGGCAACATAGGTGTAACTTTTTATGAGTATATAACTTTTTAAAAATACACTTGAATTGAACGGTGCACTTGGTACACATCACACTCTCTCAAAATAGTTTCTTTCAATTATTTGTCTAAAAATTAAAACATGACATTTAAATATTAATTTTAAAAAATAATTGTATTTATAATTTAATTCAATATATTTACACGCAGAAATATAAAAAATTTGTGTATACAAATATTTTAAAATTAATTTATAAATAAAATCATCTTTTTAAATATTTTATTTTTGTCATAAGACAAAATCCTAGAAATAATTATTGGTCAAACAAAGACACATAGTTGCAAATCTCTTCCATTCCATGCGGTGGAAATTGACAGTTGACTTTCTAGATGTTCACACTAGTGATTCCATGGGATCGGTCCTATTGTGTGGAAAGTTGACAAAAAATTAAATATTCATCCCCAGTCTTGTTGGCTAGCAGAGTAGCTTCATCCTGCTATGCTCAACTTGGATAAATAATAATTAATGAATACGAACTTGGTGGTGAGATATTAACTTTACTTTAATATGTTCAATTTAAGTTCAAAATTTTAGATTCCTCCATATGGATGGGGAAATATGTAGTATATTCTATGATTTTCACATATTGGGGGTGTTGGTAAATAATGATAATTAAAATTACAAGGGGGCGTTTGTATAATTGTAAGGAATGTAAATGATATAGGAATAGAAAATGTATGGAATAAAAGTCATAGTTCTCACTTTTCAGATAGCTGAACTATGGTTGATTCTTTAATTTTTGGGAATCAAAGTTATAGTAGAGTCATTCCAAACACACATTATGACTTTGATTATCATTATTCAACTCAAAAAATCACCAATCAAACAACTCCTAAGTGTTTAGAATGACTACACTATTATTTTCATCCTTAAAATTTTGAATTTATTATATTTCAGTTACTTGAGAGAATTGATTTTTATTTCATGCTCCTTTCATTTTTTACTAGTTACAACTACACAAAATAATTCTCTATGAATTTAAAAGGGATTGTTTTGTGTAGTTGTAACTTATTTTGAATGTAATAAAAAAATTAATTCTAAGCTTTGATTGGGTAAAATATTAGTTTTTAAAAAAAAAAATTGTAATTGTATTACATATGTAGATAAATAAAATAGATATTTCTCAAAACACGAAATTATTATTTTTAATTAATAAATCCTGTTTTAAAAGAAAAGATATATATATATATATATATATATATATATATATATCTCTCGAAAAATTGAATTATTATTATTATTATTTTAAATTAATAAAATATGTTTCAAAAGAAAAGTAGAGATAGGTGAATACCTAGGGTTTCTTTCGATTATCATAATTTGGGCGATTCTTTATCTATGGTGCCACTATGAGGGCCAACAGGGTGCAATAATTAAGAACAAGTTAAACCATAGTCATGGAGTATTAATTAAAATTAATTAGTTGTCTGACCGTACGGTCTATTTAATAGCTGGAGTCAACCAACCAGGTGTGTTAGCTCACTTGGTCACCGAACTCCTCATTTGAGTGAGTGACCCTGATTCATTTCCCTCTATAAACGAATTAGAAGGGAGATATAAAGTTAGCTTTGAGGTATTCTTGGAGTGTTTGGAAACTTGGTGTACTAATTTCGAAATACTAACATTTGCTGATTAAAAAAAAAAAACTTAAGTCAACCACCTCAACTAAGGATTATTGTGCTTACTTGATGTCTGTTTTGAAATTTTATAAAACAATTTTCAAAATAGTTTTTTTTTTTAAGTTGTGAGAAATAATTTTGAAAAATATTATTCTAAAAAATGTTTTAAGTATTTCAAAACATGCACTCAATTGCTTATCATATACTTTCATTTTGAAATTTTATTGTAATAAATACAGTTGGGTACTTGGGTGTATATTGTGTATTTTGAATTAATAACATCCTAATTAGTAATTAATAATAATTTATGTAAATAATTTGATAATATCACGAGTTGCAATCAACAATATTTTAATATTTTTAAATCTATAATTATAATTATAAAACTAAAATGAAAATCAAAATAAAATTTAAAATTAAGTGCATGTTATGCACTCCGATGAATATAAATATTTATATTATAAAATATATAAAAACTATATGTATATAAATATTATTTATATTGAAACAATAACTTTTTAAATTACTCTGCGTAGTATGGGGGGCCCATGAAAGCTTATGTGGCTAAATTAAAATCTTTTCATGTCAAAATATATTTATTCTCATTAACTTTTTAATATTTAGAGTTGATTTTTACTATATATTTTAAATATTTTTTATCTTAATCGTATATTTTAGACATTATATATATTCATTATTATTGTATTAAAAAGTTAAGCATACTTTTATAATAGTAATATTATATAAATAATAGTGATAATAAGTATGCATAACACTCATTTATTTTTTAAAATTATTATATTTCAAATGATTCTACTATCCAAACACAGTTCAAAATTGAAAAATAAATTTCATTTCAAAAACCAAGCGGATTTCATTTTTCCCATTAAGAAGAGAAAGAAATATATATATTTTACACTCGTGAAAAGTAATTAGAATTTCGTTTCGAACGATTTTAAAACAATCTTTCTTTTTTAACAGTAAATTAATACGGCAAATATAAGAAGATTGACAGAACCAACAACTTAGATCACCTTAAAGCAGCACACACTCTTTTGGGTCTTTTTAATTGACTTGCATTTTTAACGATATACTCCCTCCGTCCACGATAAATGGTCCACGTTGCCTTAAACGGTCGTCCACAATAAATGATCTACTTACCTAAAATGAAAAAATGAAAAAATTACAATCATTATTTTCATTTTTTATATACATATACTCACTTTTACCCATCACATCAAGTATTTTTTTAATAATTAAATATTTTTTTATACTAATACACTCACTTTTACACATCAACATCAATTTTTCTTAATAACCGTGAATTGTCAAGGTAGTCCAATTTTTATGGAAGGAGGGAGTATATTTCACTACAAATTTAGTTTGCAATTATAATTAATGACATATAATAATATAATTGTGTTTACTGAAAATTCAATTATAAATAGTTGCACATTTTAAATATATGTATTGTTGAATAATAATTTGTGATTTTTCTAAACATAGGTTACATAACCTTGATTATCATGACTAGCACATGAATTTTAGTCAATATTTTAATTCAATTTGAGTTAAAGCAATATATGAAAATATAATTATATTTAATGAAAATTTGATTATAAATAGTTGCACAATTTAAATATATATATGTATAGTGTTGAATAATAATTAGTGAATTTCCTAAATATAACCTTGATTCACCGTGACTGACATGTGACTTTTAAGTCAAATTTAACCCAATATAAAGTAATTTAAAGTTATTAATATATATTCGAAAAAGAAAATATCATACTTTTACTAACTTTCATAAATAAGAGCCTTAAAAAATTATCATCCCAACAGATTATAGCTCTAAACAAATTATAAATTGTTTCAAAAGATTTATAAACTCAATCAAACAGACACTTAATCATTTAATTTATGTGTACCTACAATCTACATTTTGTAGTCAGAGTTTTTGCTTTTCTTTTTCAAGTTTTAAAAACCGGGTATTATGTATTTTTTATTAGAGAATTTTTTTTCTATGGAAGAGTTGGTTTTTTTTTTTTTTTTTTATTAAAAACTAGTTGGTAAATTAGGATCAATATTCTGTTTGTGAAATATAGAACACACTAAATGAACAAGTGTTATTATTTTGGTTCAGTTTATATGCACTCACATGTGTTTTGGAGTAAACACATTTGTTAAATACATTTATCAAAAATTGACTATATTTATGTAAAATTCCAATAATAACCCTTCCTCTGTATATCAAAATTGTGCATCCACACCCCCACTTCACAAAAAAAAATAAAAATTGCTACTTTCAATTGATAAAAAATAATAATAATAAAGAGCAGCAGAGCGGCCGCCATCTTCGAGCGGCAGCGTGGGTGGGCGTGGACGTGAGAATTCCGATCCGCTGTTGTTGCCCCTTGCGATGCGGAAGCTGCTTTCGTTGGAATTTAAATGTGGTTTTCATGGCTTTGTTGATAGTTAGTTGTGAGATTGAGTGGTAACTTTCATGGTTTTTTCCGGTGACAATTACCTATCGGTGGCGAGCTTCTCCAGTTTTGGGCGGTCATGGGCTTCGAAGTCCTGCGAATATGCCTCAATTTTTTGACTTTCATGGTGGAATGAATGATCTTTTTATCTGCAATTTTTTTACGGAATCTTTCTTGCAATTTTCAAGAAGAATGAAAGAGGGTGTTGACGTTTCTCTCCATTATTGTTGGTGGCCCCATATTTTTCCCCTTCTTTAGAATTATCTGCAACAATAATTTTTTTTAAATAACCTACCGCGGTAATTTTTAATTGCAAGAATGGGCATAAAATTAGATATCATAGAGGATATAATTGTCAATTTATATATTATAAAATATAATTATATATTTAAGTGGGTGCATTTTAAATAGCCGTGGTTGCATATAACCTGAGCCTATTATTTTTCATTTTTTAGGCCCAGTATTGTATTTTAAAGCAAATATAAAGCCCAGCCCATATACTGGCATGCCTGGGACGACAGCCCAAAGAGCTAAGTAATCTAATACTCCCCGGTCCCATAATTGTTTTCACACTTTCCTTTTCTGTTCGTCCCACAATTGTTTTCACACCCTATAAATGGAAACTATTACTTTAACTTTATCCTCACAATCCAACTAATTTCATTATTTTAATAATATAATTTTACACAACACTCTACTTTTATTAAAAGTTGTGTCATCCCAAAGGTGAAAACACATTTGGGACAGAGGGAGTAAAATTTTAGATACATGTTATTTGCGTCATAAATTTTGACATATTTTCCTCGTGCAGTGGTTTTAAGTTAGGTGACTTATATATTATTTTAAAAAAAGTGATTATATTTATAAATTGGTTCACAATATTTGTATAAATATGTTTTTTTTATACAGAAGTATATTTTTTTCTGCACAAAACCAATTTATAATTTTTTGTCAATTTTTAAACCATTTTATAATTTTCCCTTTTAAGTCCCAAAAAAGGTTTAATTGCATCAATCCTCCTCGTGTTTAAAAATATTGCACGGAATTTCTTCATAGTTTAGTAATAATACGAAATTTTTTTGTAGTTTACAAAACAAATTCTTCATTTTTTTCAAAATCAAGTTAACAATTTTGATAAAGTGTTTGCATTGGTCATTTTCATGATAAGAATTATTTTATGAAACAATTTTTTTTTAAAGCTTATTTTGGTGAACTTATCGTAAACCACTTTTATACAAAAAAATATTCAACAATTTTTTATGCGCAAAAACTTGCGTGCATGGGATTCATCTTAATTTTAAATTTAATTTTAACTTTAGTTTGAATTTTTTAAAACACATTGTACGCATTGCACTATGTGTTTTTTAGCCATTGAGATATTAGTGAATTGTTCTTAGAGTGTTACTTATACTTGTTCTTGAAGTATTAATAAATTGGGATATTGATGAATTGTTCTTGGGGTATTACCTAGACTTGTTATTGGGATATTTGTGAGTTGTTCTTAGGATATTACCTAGATTTGTTCTTGGGTATTACATTACTTAGATTTGTTCTTGTGTATTACTTTATTTAGACTTGTTCTTGGGGCACTATGAGTTTTTCTTGGAATATTACATAGACTTATTCTTAGAATATTGTGAGTTTTTCTTGAGGTATTACTTAAACTTATTCTTGGTGTATTGTAAGTTTTTCTTAGAGCATTACTTAGACTTTTTCTTGGAGTATTGGTGAGTTGTTTTGGGGTATTACTTAAAGTTATTTTTAGAGTATTACTTAGACTTATTATTGGGGTATTAGTAACTTGTTCTTGGTATATTGTGAGTTATTCTTGGGTTATTACTAATTTATTCTTCGAGTATTATTCCGTTGTTTTTAGGATATTACTCATTTATTCTTAGTGTATTGCGCGTTTATGTATATTTTTTTGGCATGATGAATTGTTCTTTGAATATATATTACTGAAGATTCAAAGTCCAAATTGAGGAACACTAAACCGCTTAAAAAATCCCTCAATTTCAATTCCTGAACTGCTTCATTCCCTTAGAGTACGTTAGGTTTATAGGATAAAATAATATATACCGCCATATTATTTAATTCATTAAACCAAGCACACCAAATCAAATCAGGTGTGTTAGCTCATCTGGTCACCGGACTCCTCACTTAAATGAGTGACTCAAGTTCGATTTCTCCCAATTTTAGGAGGAATGAAGTCTATCTTTCTCTTAAAAATTGTAAAAGTTTAAAAAAATCATATAATTAGTCATTTTTAATTTCATGAATCATTTTGTCATAAATTGAATAAAGTGATAATAATTGAGGGAGAATCAAAAGCAACCGTCTTCGGATTTTGATGATGTTACATACCACATGTTAATTAACATATGGAGAACTTTCCAACAAAATATTAAAATTGAAATGTGTAAAATTTCTTGTTATGTTATAAAATCTAAACATGGGACTATATTAGAAGGTAAAAACTCACTTTCTTGATAGATGAGATAACAATATGGACTCAAAATAAAATTTTAGCGTAATTTTCTCTCAATTCCTTCGGTTACATTTCAATAGTTATTTAACCGAGTGAGTTAGTCCACCTGGCCACCGAGCTCCTCACTTGAATGAGTGGTCCGTGTTCAATTCCCTCCTAAGGAATTAGGATGAAGATATAAGGTTGACTTAGAGATATTTTTGGAATGTTTTGAGACTTAATTATTTTTTGTTAAATAAATATTAGGTGTTTTAACACGTATTAATTTGTCAGTGTTAATATTTTACTAAAAGTTCATTTTCCTACTATAAATTAATAATCACATATTATCTATTTCTAAATCAAATAAATTTTATGTGGTTTCATACACCGTCCCTTATTTATCTTTCTAATTTTGTCACAATTTTATATTTGTTAAAATAAAATAGAAATAATTGTTGTAAATTACTCTTATGAAATTCTAATTTGTATTGTTTTAAAAATAATATATGAATAACTGTTGGAGTTACTCTTTTGTAAAAAAAATTATTTGTATTTTTAAAAATAAAATATGAATAATCGTGGTAAGTTACTATTTTTTATAAAAATCTTAATTTGTATTTAAAATAAAATATGAATAACCACTATAATTTTTTTTTTATAAAAATTCTAATTTGAAGTTATAGTTATGATTAATATTTTTAAAGTACTAAATAATTATTAGTTACTAAATAGATTTTTATAATAATCATGTTAAAACTGTTAAAAATTTATTTTTAAATACAATTATATAATTAATAATATTTTATTAAAATATTTAATTTAAAAATAATATATAAAATATTTTCAATCTCGTGTTGATAGACGTAATTATACACTAGTTATAAGTCTGTTGGATTAAACTATTTTACATAATACAAATTCTAATATCTCAAGGATGAGAGCTAATTTCAATATCATATTGAATTTAATTTCATTTTAGGATTAACTGCTTGACAAATCATGGTTATTAAAAAAAAAATTGATTACACTATATTTTTAAAAAAATTGCAACTGGAATATATATATATATATATATTTTGCTATTATATATGTTGTTTTAGACAGTGGTATATAAAAAACCCAGGACAGAAAAACTACGATTATAAGAACACTGGAAAATGACAGACAGTATAATAAACCGAGTCAAGGTTAGACCTTTGCCCGCAAGACGAAATACGTCCTGGCTAGTGCTCACAGGATGATACGTATTCGTCCCCAAAGGTAAAAC
>JAPKLY010000320.1:310599-375559 GCA_026898435.1 Prunella vulgaris
TAACTTCGTTCGGATTGAGCTTCTTCGGATCGCTGACGTAGACGATCTGCAGAGGTATTCCGGGTCACCAATTGGGTCGACTCATTTCACATCTTTGGGTCTCTAAAAAGATATAGAAAGTGGGCCAAAGGCCCAAAGACCAATTGCCAAGATCCAAGTCCACGGACTCGGCGCGGCCGGCCGTCCGGACGGGCGGCGGCGCGCGCGCGCGCGGCTAATAGGAGAGACTCCCTTAGCCTATTTTGAATACCATCATGAAACTCCTATATATATACTATGAAATCCTTCATAGTTTTTCCAATGTGGGATAGTTAAAAGATTCCATCTTTTAACTTACTCCCACATGGACCCACATCAACTTGTATTAATATCCATATTTTAGGAATTAATTTCTCACTCACCGTAATTCGGTTTTGAGAACGAAAAATACCATGACGATCTACTCCGCGAGTAGAGCGCATTGACTATACATAGTCATATAGAAATTACCATTTTGCCCTCCAATAAATTGGTCCAATTAGAACATTACAACTCAATTTTCAAAACCAATTACAACAATATCACATTACTATATTTTGACAACTTATACAAACATGACAATCTAGAAAACTTTTGAAAAATTTCACGTTGTTTTGTTATTATTTCAATTTAATTATATTTTTAAAAGAAATCAATTTCACATACTGACATGTGTGGAGGGTCTTGCGGAAAAATAATAATTATTTCAATCCCAAAAAAATTGCATATTTTCCATTATAATTTATCCCACAAAAATTTGAACAATCATAATAAAAATATTTCTTCAACTCTTCACATAAAAAATATATATCTCATAATCTTCATCCTACACATTCTACTCACTATATTTTTTTTAAATGGTGATTTGCTTATAAATTCAAAAAAATTACTATATTTTACAAATAAATTTTTTCAGAAACAAAATGCTTTTTTGTGCCAAAAAATATATAAATCTATTTGTAAATATAATAAATTTTTTTTTTTAGCTAAATCACCACCACCCAAGTACTTCAAAACTTTGGGCAGGGCAGTACTTTATAAAATTGCATTAATCGAATTACAAATTTTAAAATATATTTTTAATTTACAAAAAAGTTAAAAAACCTAAATTCACTCCATTTATTTAATCAAAATATTTAAATTGTTATATATATATATATATATATATATTTAATTTTGACTTTAATTTATATTGAAAAATATCAAATAATTACTAAATTATATTATTTAAAATTCATTAATTTTTAAGTTTTTTAAATTTCAAATATTCTATCGAAATACACATTAGATAAATTTTCTTTTATTTAAGTCTCATTTGATTCGTTAGATAAGATAAGATAAACTAAATTATCTTATCTAATTTAATGTTTGGTTAAAAATTCAAAGATTAATGAAAAGCCCAAAGCTAAAATTCAATTATCTTAGGAAAGAGGTATGATAATAATCAATTATTTTTATCTTTACTAAAAAAATCCTTTTATATTAAAAAGGAGAACCATAATTCACTTTATTTTTATTTATAATATAGAGGACAAAATTGTCAATTGCATATATTTTTATTGTTAATTTTACCATCCAAATATTCAAAATAAAATTATTTTAACCTATCAATCCAAATATATTATTTAACTCATAAATTATAATCTTGTTTAATTTATTTATCTTATTCATTGAACCAGATAACCCTTACCCGCTTTATGATGACCCGCCTATACCCTGCACTGCGCTAATTTCGAAGAGAGAGGAAAATCATAATTTGGTTGGGTTTTAATGTATATCTATAAACTTATCAAAACCTAAATTAGTAATCTACTGTGCAGATACTTTTCAGTTTTCATATAAAACCAACAATTAATCAATAATTATTATATACTAGTATATGTATATATATTGACAGATTATGCGGGTGCATGAAGAAGAAACTTCAAGGAAACCCCATCATCAACGTGAATTGGTTTCTGACTGCTCTGCGTGAATCTCCCTCGTTTTCTCCACCACTGATTGACCCTATTTAATAGTATTATTTCTTGATTAAAAGAAAGATTCTTCTCAATTTGGAGGAAAATAGAAAATTCTTTGTTTTGTGGTTTACTTTTTTGTTGAGGAGGACTCTTTCAAGATTGTTTGGGTTTTGCGTATATTTATCTGCAATATCCATTCAAAGATAAGGTAAAATCATCAACTTCCTTCAACATGTTTTGTGCGCTCCTGATTATACGCATAGAGAGTTGGAATTTGAGTTCGAGTGACAAAATAGTGCCATGTTTTGATGGCATCTGAGATGGCAAGTAATTGGCAGTTGCGATTTCACTGATTCGAACCTCTTTTTTTCTGTTTACGTTTCAGGAGTGCTTGAATATGATGATGAATTCTCTATTCTATTCTTCGCTAAATTTATTGCAAATACGATAGATTGTCTCTATTTGGTATTGTTTGGAGACGTAGAGTTTATTAGTCGGTGATCTGTTGATGTTCAGTTGATTCAGAGAGAGAGAGAGAGAGAGGCTGGCATTAAGTTGTATTCGGATGGTTAAGTGCTTGTTTGAACTATAAAGTCGAGTATCTAGGTTGAACAACTGGTGTTCAGCATTGGAGTTGTCTTTGTTCTTTTTGTTAATTGTTAGATTGCCTGTTGAATAATAATTTGGGGCACTAATGGAGCTTAATCACTTAAATGGTGAGGTAGAGGATACAGATATAGAACTATCTGAAAAAAGAAGTCTTAGGCCCGACCCCTCTCACCACTCTCGTTACCCCGGTGCTGTGAGAAAAAAGGCCTACATATTTGATGGGGATGGGAATTACTTTAATAAGGAATGGGATCTTATTCAGGGTAGAGGCAAAGAATTCTGTTGGTATCATGTTGAACTCCCAAAAGGGAATCAGAAACTAACACATTTAGCCCAACACCTTATTGATGTTCTATGTCCACCCCTGAAGCTCCAGGACATACTCTCACTCGTTAGCAACGGACCCTTTTGTGGGCACGTAGATGGTGCTCTCGTGTTTAGAGTTAATTCTCCAGGGCCTGCTTCTAGCAAGTTTACATTCAAAATAGCAGCAAGAGTTACTGAGAATTCAGTTATCACTGTATCTTTAGGTCGCGTGCCAAGATTAGGTTTCTCACCAGCAAATGAATCCTTGCTCTCCGAGATTCCAATTGTTGATAGTCCCAGCCATGGTAGGGGTGAACATAGGGATAGGGGAGGGGTTGTTATCCAGGAGCATGTTCTTGATTTTTTCTTGACGATGAATCATTCGGAGGAAGCTGATAATCCTGTCCCTAGATCTGTTTCAAATCTTGTGGTTCACATAATCGATACCCACGTGGATCACCTTCAAGATGTTGTGACCAAGCTTGAGATTGAGCTGGATTCTGTCGAATTTGAGCTGGACAGAGGTACGCTCCTCCGAATGTAACACGTAAGCTAGTTCATTAAAAATCGATTTTTTCTTATGGCATTTAGTCAATGAAGTCAGCATATTCATGCCTTACATCCTCTTTTTCTGTTGCTATATCTGGTGTCCTGGATTTCTTGATCTACACTTCTCAATGAATGTTTCTTTCTCCATAATGCATTTCTCTTATTATCTTTTTGTAGTATAGAAAGTACTTTATACCAGTTTGTTGATTACAATTAAGAGTAGATTATGACTTGTTACCTAACCTACTCCATTAGGATAACTTATGTTTCACGTGCAATATTGATGTTTACAGATTTTTCTTCTTCTTTTGTTTTAAGCGTAATATTTTTCCTACATTAGTACATTTGCCTAAAAAATATTAAGATGTTCATTATCTCACATCATGAGAGAATCATTCCACTCTCTATTAGCCTAAACGTTAGAATTTGATCAGAGTATATATTTATATTAACTGTTGATGTGAATGCTAGAAGATACAGCTTTTAGCTGCACAGAGTTTCAGCTGTAAAAATAATTTTTAAAAAAAATCAAATTTCTATTCACTAAAACCTTCACGATTGATGATGAAAGGTATGCGTATTAGTGAATTAAAATGTGGTTTCACTTAGCTTTGATCAATTCTAGAAATATAGCAGAACTAATATATAAAGCAAATCAATTTATTCATTGCAGCAATAGGAACGATTATGCTTAGAAGATTGCCAGTTTACAATTTTGAAAGGAATACATTTAAAAAGAGATTAGAATGTCAAATATCTTGCATGAAATATGGGAATTGCATATATAACTACTATGCATAAAATTAGGATCCGCATCTCTGTGTAGTGATATTTGTGGTTTAAGAAATTAAAGCTGAACTCTTTTCTATATTTATTAGGCGTCTAAATTAGTTACCCTCAGTCCCAGGAAAATTCACACCTCTAGTATCTCACATTTTTTAAGAAAAATATATTTTTTTAAATAAAATTGTGGCATATGGGTAAATATGTGTAAAGTTTTGTGAGTGTGCATGCAAATTGATGTTTCTTTTTTTTAATACTGTGCAAATTGGTTTGAGACTTCCAAATAAGAAAAGTGTAAATTCTTCTCGGACGGAGGTAGTGTTATATATTAATATGACATATGTTTATTAACTTGGATTATAATCAGTGTAATATAGAGCATAAGAATACGTGGCCATTGCAAGAAAAGCATATTTGCTCCCCTACAATCAGAACCTTGTATGAGGAGAGGACAATAGTGTAAGAGAGTGTGTGAAATATATCATTCTTCAAACAGACAACTAATTCTCCCGTCTGACTTTGAGTATGTACTTCTACCAGAGTGTTGAAAACTATGTAATTTCCTAAATGAACCTTTTTCACTGCAGTACAATTGCTCATTCACACCCAATAATGTAAAATAAGTATTACTATTAACTATGTATTATGTTTAACAGCTCTAACTGAAGTTTTTGAGACAATTTACCTCAAGTTTGAGCATAGGATTTTTACATGTCAAATTGCATATAATGTGACACTCCAGAAATGGTTATGGCATGAGTGAAGGTGAGATCTTGCTTAGATGAAAACCTTGATTGAACAGGAAAAATTCAAGCAACTAAATAATTTGTTGAGAAATATTACATTTATTTTTCTCTGATAACATATTATTAGAACCCCACCATTCTGTGATACATTTAGTCCTCAACCGTCCATTTTACAATCAACTGTGTGAAACATTTAAAATTTGTAGGTGGTAATAACTTGAAGATATGTTCTGAAGTGATCTGTTAGGAGAAATATGAAATTGTGAATGGAAGTGAATGCATTCATAAATAATAACTTATTAGGTTACTTGAAGGTTTTACATTTATTTTCTGCTGTGGTAATCCCGGTCTATTTGCAGGTGGTTTTGCCTTAAAGAAACAAATGTTAGATAGCAGAAAATTCCCAAAAATGCATCTCGACTTGCAGCGACTACTACAGGTATTTCACCATTTAATGCATGCTTCGAAGCCTTTCTGAAGTCCTATATACATTTGTTATCTGTTATTATCCACCATATATGCTAGAAACTATTTGGGCCTCAGATATGAGATGATAATGCATGGATTTATTTTCGGTTGCATTTGAAATGAAGGATGTGATTTGAGTAGAGGATTTGAGAAAATATTTCAAATGTCACCATATGGAGTGGATTTTCAAATCCACCAAAATCACTTGCAAGATAGTTCAAAATAAGACTTTGATGCTCGTGATGAATTTTTACACAGCTAAATAATGATTATTTAATGATAGTTGAGAAGATAATATATCAACACATAACTGAAATGATAGTCTATTATCAATTTGCATAACTGCAGGTAATTGCACATGGTGAGCAAGTATTCCCGCGAGTCAAAGAAAAATGTTCATCCAAAGACTGGTTTGCCAATGAAGATATCAACGCCTTAGACGAGCTAATTGGTTGCATTAGGAGACTAAAGGAGAACGTCGGTTTTATAGCTAATCGAGTCACAGCAATTCAGGCTGGCCTTGATAGTTGGCAGAATGAGCAAATAAATAGAAAACTATACTATCTCTCTTTCCTCTCCATTATATTCCTGCCTTTATCAATAATCACAGGAGGTCAGATCTTTCCCTTCTGATTCTTTAACTCGTATTCATATTTGGTAGTAGACACTTGACATAAATCTCGTGTGATTATATTGACAGTGTTCGGTATGAACGTGGGAGGAGTCCCGTGGACAGGGCAAAGGGACCCTGAACTGAAGGATGGATTTCGCAACGTAATGCTGCTGTGTATAGGCATGCTAGGGATTGCTCTGTTATGCTTCCTTTTCCCAGCTCTGTACAGCCGTGTAATGGGGTGGAGAAGAAGGCAAATCTTGAGAAGAGGTTGGTCTCTAAATCGGAGGTCCTTCATTAGGAGAAGCACAGGCGCAGAAAGAGGAGGATATCTTCGGATTTAGGCTGTAAGATAAACGGCACCCAAGTTCCTCCCGCGTTTACCATATCCTATTGACATAGGTGCCTTTTTTTCCCCAGGTTTTGAAGTTATAGTTGATCTTCTGCAAAGTGCTACTTATACAAGTTCTTGCTTGATAATGTAGAGCATCTTCCTCTCTTTGGTTGCTTGTATAGATTTTTAAACTTTTTCAATGTTTTAATGGAGATGCATGTTCTTTAGTATCCTATATTTTGGAATGAGTAAAATGAGACTAAGAATTGGGATGACAGCTTGACCCCTTCTGACTGCCCTAATATTGTGTGACTTGTAATGGGGTGGGTTTAGTTTACATCTTCTATGTCAGTTACATATATAAGTACAGGGGTAGGTCTTGCATGAGACCGTCTCATAGAATGAGAGTAATACTATTTGATTCATTTTTAACTTAAAATGTGTTACTAAATATTCTCTCTGTCCCGCAGGAATTTGCACACTTTCCTTATTTGGACGTCCCACATAAATTTGCACACTACTAAAAAAGGAAGCATTGATTTACGTGCACACTCACAAATCTTTACACATATTTACCCATATACCACTACTTTATATATAAAACTATTTTTTCTTAAAAATGTGCCGTCCCGTAGGGTGCAAATTCCTACGGGACGGAGGGAGTAAGTTAAAAGTTATCACTTCAAAAAATAATAAAGTTTTACCAAAAAAATTATAATATTTGTATTTTAAGTAACTTATCACTTTTTTTAAGAAATATTGTTATGTTTTATTATAATTTTATTAATTTTAAAGAGTAAGTACTGTGATGATGAGATCAATATAAAATGTACCATTTATTAATTAAATAATTGTCACTTTTTAAAAAAGATAAAATTTTAGCAAAAAATGATGATGTTGTTGTTAAAAATGATTTTACTTTTCTAAAAAAATATTATCACTTTTTATCACAATTTTTTAAAAAGTGATAATATTTTATTAAAAATAACTATCACTTTTTTAAAAGCATGCTAATTTTTTATGTCGGTTTCATGTCATGACACGATCTTGCACAGTTTCTTTTTATTTTTTAATTTGGTTGGTCTCACACCATGAGATGGTCTCACAAATTTTTTTATTTAAATATAATATGTCATTATATTATTCATACTTATTAGTAATTTAATATACAATATAAAATACCATAAATAATAAACTTTGACTTCATAAATACTTTTTCAGGTCAATGTATATATGCCAATAAATTCATAACGTCAAATATGATCGTTTTCACTTCTTTAAAAGGAAATTAAATTCATAAACATTTTTTTATTTATATACATTTAATTTTAAGTTAAAAGTTCAAAAATATTTTAAGTATATTATTGTGATTTGCGATACTAAAAAATTAATGAGATACGAGATTGTTTAATAAAAAAAATCAGCAAATGAAATATAAGAAAAAAATTCATTACAAATAAATGGGTTCAGTTGGGTGCATTATGCATTTGGATTTTAAATCCAATTTTGACTTAATTTTTTTCTAAATATAAAATAGCCCACTGAATTATTTTTTAGACTTGTCTTTCAGCTATTGCTAGATTTGTTGTATTAGTGAGTTATTTTTTAAATATTACAGACTTATTTTTGGGATATTATTAACTTGTTATTTGAATATTATTGACTTATTTTGGTGGTAGTGAATCATTTTTTTAGTATATTTGACTTGTTTTTAGACTATTAGTACATTGTTTTTAAGATATTACTAAAACTGTTAAAATAAATGAGCTACTTGTGAGCTCAGTCGGCTCATTTAGGCTTGTGTGAAAGTGGTTTATATTATTAATTATTTGAATAAATTTAAAAAATAAGTTTTATATTACAAAAATAAACCCTTAAAATTATAAATTAAGTATAATTTATTATAAGACTTATCATGAAAATGGTTTATATAAATCAGTCAAATTGAGTTAAGATTAGAATTAAAATTAAAATAGCATTAAAATGTACAAAAATTACTCAGAAATTAAATTTGGATTTTAAAGAAGTAATCAATTTCAATATAAATGGTGTCACACCATTTAAATAAATCTATTATACACGTTTTAAAATAACAGTATCATGGTTAGAGTCAAAATAAATACTCTTAATTTTTTTATTTCAAAAAGTCAAAATATTATTTTTGTGTTTAAGGAAAGGGGAAGCAAAAGGTGTTGCGGGCCGGTCCGGGACTTGAGCGGTGGCTACATTTCCACGAACACTGTTTGTCTTCCAGTCATCTTTAACTTTGACCTAACCTTTGGGCTTTGGCCCATTCCCTATTCTAATTCTATATGTCAACTCTGTTATTATTTAAAACATTATTATTAAAAATTATTAATTTTTTAATTTGTTGCCTACGTATAATATTTTACAAATTTAAGATAATTATAAATTTTAAATTAGGAAATAAATAAATACTAACAAATACAGTAAATTTAGTTCTTGGAGAACAATCCATCGAACGACCTGTTTGGGTATGTAATATCTAGAACCTTCTGACATTGCCCAATTGAATTCTTCCATTATATATTTATTTATATTTTTATTTAGGTCGCCTTATAATTCGATTTTAGCTATTTTCATACGCCTCCCACCCAAACCTCCTCTGCATAAACCCTAAACCCTAGGACCTTCCGCTGCACAATAAAGGAGAAAGCTCCCCCCCTCTCTATCTATCTTGATAAATGGCAACCGCCGTCCTCCTCAGATCTCTTCGCCGCCGTGAATTTTCCTCCGCCTCTATTTCTGCTTTCAGAACCGTATGTGTCTTCGCCTGCTCTTTTGATCTGATGGATTTTGTTATTCCTGTTTTGCTGTACTTATGTGTGATCTGGTGTGGTACTGTTTTTTTCTCCATTTGTTTTTTTTTTTTTTGAAAATGTATTAATGGTGCAATTTTTGTCGTACGTATTGTGGAAATTCTGGTTGTTGTATCTTAAATTTTCACGGCTCTAATCGAGAGCATTCCAAACTGATTCATAAATAATAGTAATAGGAATTCGGCGGATGAAATTGTGATCGGAATTTTTTTTCCTGATGTCATATGTATACACGACTCTGGCTATTTCAGGTGTTTTTATTTATTTGTTATATTTTGCATATGCTGGTAGATCCTGCAGTCTCTTCTGTAATTTGATTGTCGTGTTTTTAGATTCTACGTCTGTTGAAGTTCATATGTATCATGGAGGAACAACTCTTTATTTTGTTATTTTTATGTGATGCACGTCAAGATTCAGTTTTCATGTTGACCACTAATGCTATGTACATATATATTTTGCAGTTACCTGGTAATACCAAGCCTTCATGGGTTATAGGCAACAAGTGGGCTGGTCTTGCTAGGCCATTCAGGTTTATATCTTGTCCTCAGCTTTGAATAGTTTAGTATTAGAAACTTACATGGAAATCTGATAGACTTTGTATCTAATACAGCACAAAACCAGCTGGAAATGATGTTATTGGCATTGACTTGGGTACTACAAATTCTTGTGTTGCTGTCATGGAGGGAAAGGTATACACCCCTTCCTCTGTTGGGACTTTATGTAATTTTTGTAATAGATTAGCTTACATGTAAACACTCTTCTTTCAGAATGCAAAAGTTATTGAGAATGCGGAGGGTGCTAGGACAACACCATCAATTGTTGCTTTCAGCCCTAAAGGAGAGCTATTGGTCGGTGCAGCAGCAAAACGCCAAGCTGTTACAAATCCGACTAACACAATCCACTCATCCAAACGTCATATTGGTAGGCGCTTTGATGACCCTCAGACACAGAAGGAAATGAAGATGGTTTCTTACAAAATTGTTAAGGGTCCTAATGGAGATGCATGGGTTGAAGCCAACGGACAGCAGTACTCTCCTAGCCAAATTGGTGCTTTTGTTTTGACTAAAATGAAAGAAACAGCTGAAAATTACCTTGGGAAGTCTATCACAAAAGCTGTTGTTACAGTACCAGCTTATTTTAATGATGCTCAGCGACAAGCTACCAAAGATGCTGGAAAAATAGCTGGTCTAGACGTGCAAAGAATTATTAATGAGCCTACTGCTGCTGCACTCTCTTATGGTGCAAACAACAAAGAAGGTCTTGTTGCTGTTTTTGATCTTGGAGGTGGAACTTTTGATGTATCTATTTTGGAGATATCCAACGGTGTCTTTGAGGTACAGCATACTCATTGTTTTATTGAACAGTTCTTTGATCAGTAAATTTGTGTGCTTCTTTGTGTTGACCACATATATCCTTGCAGGTTAAAGCCACTAATGGAGACACATTCTTGGGTGGGGAGGACTTCGATAATGCTTTGTTGGAGTTTCTGGTGAGTGAATTCAAGAGAACAGAAAATATTGATTTGTCAAAGGACAGGCTTGCTCTTCAGAGACTTCGGGAGGCAGCTGAGAAGGCGAAGGTTGAGCTTTCATCAACATCTCAGACTGAGATCAATTTGCCCTTCATCACTGCTGATGCATCTGGTGCAAAACATCTTAATATAACATTGACCAGATCCAGATTTGAGGCCCTAGTGAACCACTTGATCGAGAGGACCAAGTCCCCTTGCAAGAGTTGTTTGAAGGATGCTGGCATATCTGCCAAGGAGGTCGATGAAGTGCTTCTTGTTGGAGGCATGACCCGTGTTCCGAAGGTTCAGGAAATAGTTTCCGAGATTTTTGGCAAGAGCCCAAGCAAAGGAGTGAATCCAGATGAGGCAGTTTCCATGGGGGCGGCTATCCAGGGTGGCATTCTACGTGGTGATGTAAAAGAGTTGCTTCTCCTTGATGTAACTCCTCTCTCTCTAGGTATTGAGACCCTTGGTGGTATATTTACCAGGTTGATCAATAGAAATACCACAATTCCAACAAAGAAGAGCCAGGTGAGTTGCCCACTTAATTATATCAATGTCCGAGAATGAATTTGCTTTGTTTTTAACCAGTCACTTGCCTTGTTGTGTTTTTTCAGACATTCTCCACAGCTGCTGACAATCAGACCCAGGTGGGTATCAAAGTACTGCAAGGGGAGCGTGAAATGGCTGCAGATAATAAACTTCTGGGTGAATTTGAGCTTGTGGGTATCCCTCCATCTCCCAGAGGCCTGCCTCAGATTGAGGTCACATTCGATATTGATGCCAATGGAATTGTCATTGTGTCTGCGAAGGACAAGTCAACGGGTAAAGAACATCAAATCACAATAAGATCCTCAGGAGGACTATCAGAGGATGAGATCGAAAAGATGGTGAAGGAGGCAGAGGCACATGCCCAGAAGGATCAAGAGAGGAAGGCATTGATCGATATTAGAAACAATGCAGACACCACCATATACAGCATTGAGAAGAGCTTAAATGAGTACAAGGACAAGATTCCAGCTGAAGTGGCAACGGAGATTGAGACTGCTGTTTCGGATTTAAGAAGTGCAATGAGCACCGAGAATATTGATGACATCAAGGCAAAGCTTGATGTAGCAAACAAAGCAGTGTCCAAGATTGGAGAACACATGTCTGGCGGCTCAGGTGGTGCTTCTTCTGGAGGCTCCTCCTCGCAGGGTGGTGAACAGGCCCCTGAGGCTGAATACGAGGAAGTAAAGAAGTAGAGAGGAGGGAGAGTGAGACGGAGCTCTGCTTGTTTCAGTTGAGGTTATAATGACTCTTTATTTTTGGCGATTTTGTATTTAATTTTAATTAATTTTGGTTGTATTAGAAGTTTTCTGAATTAGGAACTTTGCCAGGCGCCCAACCCAACCCCAGCAAATTTTATTCTTTTGCATACATTTGGAGGAATTGATTCAGGCTAAAACCTTCATTCATTGCTAAAATAATATATATATCATGGTGCTTGCGAATTTTTATCCCTTTTCTCATTCGCTTATTAGTTTTTGTTTCAAGTACTTTTTTGTTTAATAAGTCTTATTCATTAGTATTGATTCTCATTCGCTGCTCGTATGATACTGGTAGGAGACTAGGAGTATTTACGCTGTGCTTGGGATCTGTGAATTTGAAGTCGAGTTTTTCTAGTTCGTTTATAGTATTTGTTATCTCAAGGGTTTTTTCTTTCCTTGTTAATGTTATTCACAATTTTTTATTATTTACTGCTCACAGTAGGAGTATTATATATATACAATTGAATTTACAGTTTATTTTCCAGTAGTATACTGCTCATGTGGTAGGTAATTAAACTGTCGTCTCATTGGTTAATTGTCCTAAAAGTGAGAGGCGCTGGTACAAAGAGGAACATTGTTTCTCTTTGGTGCAATTTTTAGAACATTTGCAAATTTATTATAAGTGTGTTTTTTAGTGTTCATTTTTTATAATTTGTGCACGTTTGTCCCTCTTTGTAATTTAAAAAAAAAAAGTGTCCTTTTTTTTTTCCAAAGTGGAATGATTAAGATGTGGATGAAATTATAAAATTAAATAATTTGAATAATTTTCATCTATGTTAAAAGGATTTATAGTTGAACATTATGACAATTATTTTTATTGATTGTAAATTGCAATTCATATATTCCGAAATTATCATCTTCTCATGTAATATCAATTGGAACCGATCAGGATTCATGCACTCTTGGAGCATAGAGAAACACGTAAAGAAATATACATATTTGAGATCGTATTTTGCATCATGTTTCTGTTCATGTGTTGAAGGCATAGTTAGAAGATTTTTGTCCAAAATCCTTTTTTTTTTTGCTTTCCACAAAATCATCTATCCAATGTAATGTCAAGTCAGGCACTTACGGCCCTTACGTGGAATAGGTAGAGATGTTAAACGGGCCGCGGGCTGGCGGGCTGGCCCGTTTAGCCCTGTAATTTACAGGGTTAGGTCCGAGTATATGCCGGCCCGTATAAAACCGGGCCTTTTTGGCCCGGACCGGTTAGCCCGCGGGCTAAACGGGCTAGCCCGGCCGGTTTCCGGGCTGGCCCTATAGCCCGTTTTTTTTTTTTTTTTTTAATTAAAATAATTATATATGTTAAGATGTTATACAAATTGGGCCTGGGCCCAGGACCAGGACTGCCTAACGCTGAAGCCTGTTATGTTATCTACTTTTCCTATAATCTTATTGATGAGCTTAAAGATGTTTTGGTCATTCAACACATAATCCATCCCTCCCTGATGCGCTGCTGTCCTGTTAACTACTTAACTTGTAAAGTAAATTAATTAACTTATTTTTATTAACTATTAATTTACTTAACTATTAATTTACTTAACTATAGATTAGTAAATTAATTATTAATTATTAATTTACTTAACTATAGATTAGTAAATTAATTAACTTATTTTTATGGATGTGTGAATTTTTTTGGATTATGTTATGGATGTGTGAACTTATAGATGTGTGAACTTTAGTTATTAAATCATTAGTTCTATTTTATATTAAATTTTAAATTTTTAAATTTTTTTACCCCGAGCCCGTTAGTGGCCCGTTTAGCCCGCGGACCGCTAGGGTTAGGGTTAGGTCCGAGCATATGGCGGCCCGTTAAGGATGAACCGCTAAGGCCCGGGACCGTTTAGGCCCGCAGCCCTGTAGGGCTGGCCCTGTAGGGCTAGGGCCAGCCCGTTTAACATCTCTAGGAATAGGTGTTACGAGTCGGTATGTAAAAGGTTTTTCGCATTTAGTTTGGTCAAGTTCAGAGTTTCACTTCATCACTAGCCTTGAAAAAAAAAAAAATTTGTCATGCAATTTAAGTGTATTTTTAAAAAAGTTACACAAAGTACTATTACAAATTCAAACATATTGTTACTGAAAATATATTTTTGAAAATTTACTTTTCAATTTCAACCCGTGTGACTTTTTGATAATAAATGATATAATTTTTTAAAAATACACTTAAGTTACGGTGCGCCTGGTGTATCCAAGACTAAGGGTGAAAGAGTAAGTCTCTTGTGCACCAAGTGCATTGTGCAATTCAAGTATAATTTTAAAAAATTACACAAAATACTACTGAAAAGTCACATGTTATTACTGAAATGTATATTTTTAATAATTTAATTTTTAGTAATAACACATGTGACTTTCAATAATAAATGATGTAAATTTTTAAAAATACTTTCATGGTGCATCAGACAATCAACCTAATTTTTACATTATATGTTATTAATTAAAAAAAAAATTTAAAACTAAATGCATGTAATGTATTTAAGTACATATAAGAATTTGTGTTCAAATGATTACTACGTTAATATTCACATGAACTCCATTCAAATCTTTATCTGAATGACTTTAATGAAAACATATATGCAAACTCTATTTATAGTTTGCTAGGTAGGAGTGACTAAGATCATGAATCTTGGATAATGAACCGTTTATATAAATAGAGGGAACAAAACGGTAGAATAACAAATGTTACCGAGAAATAAAATCAAAAGATAATTATAAATACATCAAAAGAGTCGTTTCAATGAGTCAGTAAAGAGGTGTTTGGAAGAAGCTTTCACGGTCCAAGTTCTGACTCTTACGATAAAAAAAAATTCAAAATCGACACTCGATCACCTCCTTACTCAAATTCTTGAGCAACGACTTTGGGCGACAATTGTTGTGGCCCGGTTTCAATAAGGTTTTGGATCCTAGGCCCAACAGCTTTTAGGCCCATTGAGTGCCTATTTTACAGCGTGAGGCATGAATCAGGAATTAGACTCAAGCCAGGAATTAGACTCAAGCCCTGACTAAGGATAGATTAGCCCAGGATGAGAACTTTGGCCGGCACGAGTAAGGCCGAGTCGCGGAGGCTAGCCGAACAAGATTGGATATCCTCAGCCAAACACAGAAATCGTGGTTCGAGGAATAGGAACTCCAAGAAACGATATAGAGGTTCTCCTCGACTTACTGCGATGAATCGAGCTCTGCAAGGAACCAAAAGCAACCGAGCTTCGCGAGAAAATCAAGGACAGAATGATAGAATATATTTCCTGACATCAAAGCTCCAGTATCAAGAATATTCTGTCGGGTATCACTCTCCTATATGCCTAGTACAACCCCATTGCATGGTGGAGAAAGGAGCGCACGCACCATTACTAATGCTTTTGGGATCACATGATGCGTGTTCAACAGGAAAACAACAATGTAATAAAGAACTCAATCATTCAAGTACTTAGACATTGCAATATAAGGTCTATGCAAATCTCTTATTATTTATATCTTTCATCAACACAATTTCACTATTTCTAATTAGAAGCGAGCTGCTGTTAATTCTGGGAACAACATATACGCATGCAGAGGAAAATTTTAGTCAAATTTTTCATTAAAACCAATTTACACTAGATTGGTTCCGGAATCTTAAAAAAACAAAATAAAATTCTCCTTCCATCTCAGAGGTGTTTCACCTCAATAAGTGCACATTTTTTAAGAAAAATATGATAATGTGTAAATTTATATTATTAAAATAATAAAATTAGTTGATTGAATATAAAGTAATGATATTTTGTGTAAATATGTGAATAGTGTGAGAATAAAGTTAAAGTGATAGTTTACATTTATGGAATGTGAAAATAATTGTGGGACAGACAGAAAAGAAAAGATTCAAATAATTATGATATGGAACTTGGAAGGAGTCATTTATTTGTGCTATTAAAAGAATGGCCACAACTTTTGTGGACGGATAAATGATGCAAGTGAATATATGTAAGCACCGAAAATTTATTAAATTTAACGGTGTCATATATTATGCATAATTTTGGAGATAAAATATACAATAATATCTCCAAGATTTATGAATATATTTTTATTATTCCTAAATTTGAGAATATTACTTTTTTACTCTTCAAGTCACTGATCTCTTATAAATAAGAGACTCAGAATAAAGATTTAATAGGTCAGATGAAATAAGTCACCAACGACCCCATCTACTCCCTACTATCAAATTGTAGGTCAAATGCCTCCCCTACTATCAAATTGTATGTCAAATCCGGAATAAGTCATTGAGACCCCGGTAGCACAAATCCTTGGAGATAAGAATCAAGAGATTCATGAGAGTTGTAACCCGCATCTTTTTAATAAAATATGTTTACCATATTTTTTCTCGCTTTTTTATTATTTATTTTTAGGTGTTGAAATTATTGGTTTACAATATACTTTTAAGAGATAGAGGGAGTATAACTTCAAATATAACAGAAGACTAAATGCTACATCCGTCCCTCAAATTTATTCTCATTTGTGTAGACACAAATTTTAAGTAAAATGAGATAAAGTAAATAAGTAAGAATGTTGTGGAATAATTGTGGGGTCCACTAGAGAATAAAGTGATTATTTGTAAGTGTGATAATAAAACAATATTTTCTAAAACGGGAATGAAAATAAATTTTGGGAACGGACAAAAATGGAAAATGAGAATAATTTTTGGGGACGGAGTGAGTATAACTTACAACTGAACTAGTTAATACGGATTCAAAATTGTTTGAATTAAATTATTGTTTCATGGCTTAACACATGCTTCAATTTATATAAAACACAAAATTTTAAAATTTGTTATAAATACTCCCTCCGTCCCGATATATATTTTTCGTTACTTTTGGGCACACAGATTAAAGTAAACGTGAAAAAATATAAGTGATTGATTAGGGTCATAATTGCATATTTTTGCATCCATTTCTATATGATTTTGATGTGCTTATGTTCATATTTGACCCTAATATGGTATAAATTGTACATTTAACCCTTTTTGGCTAGAAAGTTATGTTTTGTAGTGAAAACGAGCAAGATCGAAAAAAATCCAAATTTTGAAGTTGAGCAAAATGAAGAAATTAATAGTCCATGTCGAAGAGCTTGAAGAGAGGGTCACAACGAAAGAAGAATCGAGTCAATCGGAGTTCTAGAGCTCAAGATATGACAAAAACGAGGAAGTCGTGCATCGACCGACATTAAGTGTCTCGCTCGACAGGACCCCTTCATCGAACGGCAGCCATCGCGCGACCGGATCCCTGGAACGGCAGGCGTCGCGCGACTAAGCGCGCGACCACCGTTGGTCGACAGACGGCTAACTCTTGTGCGACAAAAACGCACTCGCGCGCCACTCAGCTCTTGGGCGACAGAAGTGAAAAATTTCTGAAATTTCAGGGCTATTTTCGTATTTTCGCGTGTATTAATGAAGGACATCTTAGTCAATGATCCAATGGTACTATATATACTTCCATCTCAGATTTTCAAAGGGACTTTTATCATTTTCTTATATTCACTTACATCATCATATTCTCTCACTAGATTAGGAGAAGTTAGAGGTAGTTTCCAATTGGGTGTTCTTAGATTTTCACTTACGATTTCTACGATTACTTTCGATCTACCGCACGGATCTTCAATCAGTTTTCTCCTACATTCTTATCATAGCTAAAGCTACAATTCTACCGTTCGATTTTCAATTTCTATTGTCGGATCATCTTTTAGCTTCTAGAGGCAATTTTGTATTATTTCAATTTCATTGTAATAGGTAAATTCTTGTATACTCTTTACAATTCCTGCATAATGATGAATGTAGTTACTTCAATTTCTCTTTTGTTTACCAAATTAGCCATGGGCTAATTCCTTAGTGTGTTAGTGTATGACTCCTATGGAGTAGTGTGGTGTTATGTTGACCTTATGAATGCTTGAGATGTTGTATGATCAATTCTCTATTTTGATGGTTTGTATGAATGCTTATTATGCATAATTGATTGAATGGGCCATTAGGATTTAGTCTCATACTAGAGTTGGACTATTTTCCTAAATCTTCTTGTTATTAGGCCATTGCATGCTAAGTGTGTTAAAATTCCTAAGATAGTGAGAATTACCTTAGATAATTGGAAAGACAATTAGAGCTCTTATGTGTATATAGGGAGACCTATGCATGTTAAAGTGACTTGCCTATTGGTTGTACAATACCTCAATGCATGAGTAAGTGATACTTCACCACATGAAACATAGGATAGTACACTAATACACCTCTCACACAACTTGCTCATTTTGCAACCTAAGGTGATAGGTAGTTTACTTGTTTGACGCACTTGTAGACATATATACCATATTCCCTTTACTTGCTTTGTGAATTCGATTTCGAACATTAATCTTACCTTACAATCACCCCTCTCCCTGTGTTCGATAAAATATAAACTTGGTCAAACTTGCTGCGACAATAACGATCGTGTACACTTGCACGTAGACACCTTTTGACTAAACAGTGATATGATGTAAAAATGTAGTAAAAATAGTAATGAAAAATGAATAATAGTTTCTAAAAAAAGCAAATGAAAAACATATAATGAGATGGACAAAAATGACAAAATATAATATATATATATATATATATATATAATGTGTAAGAGAGAGTATACAATAATAACACACTTTACCAATAAAGGGACAATATAAGTAGTTTTTATATGAAAATAGTTTATAATAAGTTTATCATAAAATCATTTTAAAGTATCAAATATTTAATCAATAATATCAAATAATTCATCAGGAGTATAATAAAATTTGGGTAAAAAAATCAATAAAGAAAATAAAGTCATAAGGAAATATTTTTTACATGTTAAAAAAGGAAATAAAGTCAATAAGGAAATATTTTTTACATGTTAAAAAGGAAATAAAGTCTCTCCCATTAACGATAATAATTTCAGTGAAAACAAATTAATCTATATAGTTGTTAAAAGTTGTTTTCGAATTGTGTGGGTGGGTGCATCAATTATGTCTATTGTGTAATGAGGGGTATATGTGTCTTTTTTTATATTATTATATTAATGTGTGTGCACTACTAATTAAATGATGTGGGTGCATATAGCCTATGCCTCACGGAAATCAATATAGGCCGGCCCAGATTTTTTTTTTTTTTTTTGTGATCCATCAAGGGATCCATTATAGGGTATGGGGCCGGGGCCTAGATTCGGGTCGAATACTGATCTGGAACATGACTCCAAATAAATATTGCAGGTAGGTTTAAACCCCAGGGCTAAATCTTCAGCCTGCCTCCTTTCCCTCTCGCAGTACCCTGTTTCAACTCAACGGTGTTTAATCTTCTTGTTCATAACAACGAGTAAGTAAAGATGTTTTTGATTAATTTTTGTTTTCCAATAATGTTTAGTAGCTAGTGCTATTTCTCCTTTTGGTCGGGCGGGGGTGTTAATCGAACGAGTTATGGGTGAAACTGTGTTCTTTTTAAATTCTATTGCGTGTATTTATTGCTGTTAATCTCTCAGATGCTGATGATTAATGTTATGTCTGCAGATAATTAGTGTTGTTGTTTGTGTTGAGGCAAATGGGTAGTAAAAAGAGAGAATCCAGTTCAATGCAAGAATCTGTTGTAGAGAAAGTGGAAGATGAGGAGCAAGTGATCTTGGGGCTCGAGAATGGGGTTGCAGAACCCTCAAAGAAGAGAATTAAAAAGGGGAAAAAGAAGAAAGATACTGAGGTTCCGGAGAGTGAAAATGATAATGATACCAATGCGGCATCAACTTCCTTGAGCGGTAACAAGGCATCCTTGAATTCGATGGAAAGGAGAAAACTAAGGAAGTTGGCGGATAAGGAAAGACACAAAGCCGAGACAAAGAAAATCAAGTCGACACCTGAGAACATGGATGTTGAATCTAAAAATGAGGGCAATAAGAGTGCCAGTACCAGTAATAGTAGTGGGGGAGTATTGCCTGAGTTCCACATTGGTGTGTTCAAGGATCTGGCAGCTGTTGATGCTAGCAAAAGGGAAGTAGCAGCCAAGGCATTAGTTACAGACTTGGTGAAAGTTCAGAGTGCATATGAGAAGTTAGAGAATAAGGATGAGGTGGAGGATAAATCGAAATTAGAAGCAGAGAAAGATGATGGCTTGGATAACTGTGCTCCGTCTCTGAGATATGCTGTGCGGAGGCTTATTCGTGGGGTCTCCTCATCTAGAGAGGTACAATTTCTTGTTTTATTTCAGAAATGTTTCTGTAAATTATAGTTTACTGTCAGAATATCATGGGTTGCTAAAAAGGTAGCTAAGTAATCTTTTCTTTTTGTAATTGCATCCGTGGGTACATCCGTTTCTAGTATTTGCATTTTGGAGAGTTCACTAAAGCTTCAACGCACTGATATTTGCACCCCCCCACCACATGTTGATTTTCTAATACTAACTGTGTGTACAACCTCATGGGAAACTCAGTTGTGCAGTGAGTCCACCTATCTAAAGATGGAGATCATAATCACCAATTGATATGAACAACACACACATATATTAACAATATTAAGCGCATGGTAAATCCAACCTTGTTAATAGCGAGGGTTCTGTCTTGGCCAATATCGCTTAGAAGATGTATGCTCTTTTGTCCTTTATTTTTATGATTGATTACCTAGTCTATCTGACTCCTAACGATTCCAGTTATGGCAATAAATGTCTTATATTAATGTGCTATGTTACTTGTCTAAAATCTTTTGATTTTAACCCTGGCTTAGCTGTATTTGGTAGGTCTGGGCTCAAGTTATGCAATATTTTCCAAATTGTTTTTCTTTATTAGAATCTTATGTTTAGCTAGTATTAAAGAACCCTATAATTCCATGTTGAATCATATATACACTCCCCAATAATCTACGATACACGTACACTTTTTAAAACTGGAATCCTATAGAAGCTAAAGTATTCGTGAGATACGACTTTTGAATCAGCACAGAGTAACTGATAATGGAGTTTCATTTCAGACTGTATGTCTTCTTTATCTGTCATAATGTCTAACCATAGAGTGGAAATTTGTTCAATACTTTGTGTTAGATAAGAGACCAAACATCCGTGTCCTTCATCAGAATATTTTCATTATCATGCCAAATTACACTTAAAATAGTAAAATACTAGGATTTTAGAATTTCTCCTTTAAAGAAAGATTTTTTTTTTTATTTCTTTGGCTTACAGGCTAGTGATGGAACACATTTGCGTATTAATTATTGGCAAGACTTAATTGTCTGCTCGCTTTTGGTTTATATTATTACAGTGTCAAGATTTAGTGAAGTAATTTTTAAAAGGTAAGGCATTTCATTGTCATGTGTGTAGTGTCATTTGTTTCACAGATCTTCATGAACCAAACCACAGTACCTGGCACTTCTCTTTTCCCCTTTTTTCTTTTTTCATGATTTTTTTTTTTTTTGGTGGTAGCGCTGCTACACACATTTGTCTTGAAGAGTTAGAAGCTTGATAGTGTCGACTTCATTTTGCATGTATGGAAATGTGCCTTATTGCCCAATGAAGAATTTTACGAGCATTAATAGTTTCTGTCTGCCGCTATGGTTTTCTATTAGTGCCCTTTATTTTGGTTGCATCCTGTGACTTGTATAATTTTTATGTGTAGGTATGTGTTTCCATGAAAAGCCTTCTTGCTTTGCTATATAATCTTTAAAATGTTTTAATGGTTTATACTTTCTTCATGTGGAAATTTTTCTTATGCTTTTGCTCTATTGCAGTGTGCAAGACAAGGATTTGCATTAGGCCTCACAATGTTAGTTGGAAGGGTTCCTAGCATTAAATTAGATTCCTTGTTAAAGCTGATTACTACTTTGCTGGAGGTTACTTCTTCCATGAAGGGTCAGGTTGGTGAATCTTCCTCTACCGGCTGTTGAGATATGATTTTCAGTTTCATTGGGTGATTTTTTTCATCTCATTTTATAGGAAGCTAAAGACTGCTTGCTGGGTCGTTTATTTGCATATGGAGCTCTTGCAAGATCAGGAAAACTTACTGAAGAATGGATCTCAGATAATAATACTCCACTCATCAAAGAATTTACAAAATGTGTTGTTGCTCTTGCTGCTAAGAAACGTTACTTACAAGAATCTGCCGTTGCTGTTATATTTGAAATGGTTGGAAAGGTAATCTATTTGGATATTATTATGCAGCATAGTCTTATAATTGGATATTTTTAATTTCAGACAACTAATGACAGGCCTATGATAGTCCAGTGTAAGCTCAAACCTTTGATTCAGTTAGTTATAAATAAGCTCATGCTCACTAATGCCCGTTTTCGGAATTCCTCTCCCCGGCGCCCCCCCCCCCCCCCCTTTCTGTAACTCCTCTATGAAAAAGTGTAAGTCTATAACGTAAATGCATTCATCATTTTTTATAACCATGTTAAATTGATTCATAACCATAAGGGCCTCTCAATGGCATTTTCCTCAAATTGCCCAATGACTAATTTGGTCAGCAATTATTACCCTTTCTCTAAAGACTGTTTTTTCTTGAATGTTTAGTTGTCTGCCGAAGCAGTTTTAAATCATGTTCTTGAAGCACCAGGGCTTCAGGAGTGGTTTGACGGAGCAACTGAAGTTGGGAATCCTGATGCCTTATTGCTAGCTCTTAAAATGCAAGAAAAAGTTGTTAACCACAAATATGGTAAATTACTGCCTGTCCCCTACAGCAAAAGTGCCTTTTTTGCTTCTGATCATTTATCCACAATTGCCAGTTGCTTAAAGGTAGAGATCATATTTGTTCAGTTGCAGATTTTCCAGTTATTAGGTGCTATTTTTGGTATATATTCATCACCATGTCTTGGTGTTGCAGGAGTCTACTTTCTGTCAGCCACGGGTGCATAGTGTGTGGCCTGTTTTGGTTAGTAATCTCTTACCTGATGTTGTACAAGATGTTGATTCAGCATCAGGTCTACTTTCCATCAAGAAGCACAAAAAGAGTCGCAAGTCTAGCTCAGGTGAAGATGATCTGGAGAGAAATCTTTTGTGTTTCTGTGAAGTAGCAATAGAAGGGTCGCTTTTAACCTCATCCCATGATCGCAAAAAGTTAGCATTGGATGTGTTGTTGCTTCTGCTCCCAAAGCTACCTGCTTCCTGTTTGCATATTGTATTATCGTACAAGATTGTCCAGTGTCTTATGGATATACTCTCAACAAAAGATTCATGGCTTTATAAAGTTGCACAACATTTTCTGAAAGAGCTGTCTGAATGGGTAGAGCATGATGACTTAAGGAGAGTAGAGGTTATTGTGGCTCTGCAGAAGCACAGCAATGGGAAATTTGACTGCATCACCAGATCAAAAACAGTGAAAGAGTTAATGTCAGATTTCAAAACTGAGTCTGGGTGTATACTATTCATTCATAATTTGACGAACATGTTTCTCGATGAAGGTCATTCTTCAGAAGAACCTTCAGATCAGAGCCAAACAACTGATGACAATTCGGAGATTGGATCTGTTGAAGATAAAGATGTTATTGGGACACTAGGAACTTCCGAGTTCCTTAAAAGTTGGATAGTCGAATCCCTTCCTACTGTTTTAAGGCATTTGAAGCTTGACCAAGATTCAAAGTTCCGTGTCCAAAAACAAGTTCTGAAGTTTCTGGCAGTTCAGGGTCTATTTATATCATCACTTGGGACTGAAATGACATCTTTTGAACTACAAGAAAAGTTTAGGTGGCCAAAGTCTGTGACTCCTAATGCTTTGTGCCAGATGTGTATTGAGCAGCTCCAATCGTTGCTTGCAGATGCTCAGAAAGGAGAGGGTCCTCATGCTGTAGCAAGTGGTGTCGAGGCAAATGATCTTGGGTCTTTTTTTATGCGATTTCTCAGTATATTATCCAACATTCCTTCAGTTTCTTTATCAAGGGTCTTGAGTGCTGATGATGAAAAAGCCTTCAAGAAACTGCAGGCCATGGAAAGTCAACTAGCAAGAGAGGTACCCATCCTATTTGATTCATATTAGTTCGTCCATTGATGCTGATAATTGGGTTATTCATATCTCTTCTACAATTGGTTGTGATGATAGTCTCTGTTTTGATGGCTGATATACAGATATTATGCTTGAGGTTTAATTATAAGTATAACAACAAACTTGTTATTCAATTTTGGTTACAGGAACACAATTCTGGTCTTAGTATGGATGCAAGTAAATTGCATGCTCTGAGGTATTTACTCGTCCAACTGCTGCTTCAAATTATACTTCGACCTGGGGAATTCTATGAAGCTGCCTCCGAACTTGTCATATGTTGCAAAAAAGCTTTTGATCTTCTCGAATCTTCTGGAGATGATGAACCTGATGCGGATAGTGCGCCTGAGTTAATGGACGTACTTGTGGACACCATGCTTTCTTTGTTACCGCAGTCAACAGCTTCCTTACGATCTGCCATTGAGCAGGTGGTTATAGAGGATCATTCGTGATTGTTTTTCCTTTAACTGAATACTTTCTGAATATCTTATACTTTTTTAACCCTGAAAATTTGATGGAATTATTCCTTTGGCAGATCTGTGTGATATTATTTCTTGAATACACTTAGCTTGAATAGATTCTGTGGTCTGTTATTTTTAAAATGCTTTTAACACTTGAGAAAGATGCTGGTCACAAAACGCACTTCATGTTTCATATGTAGTTCCATTTGTGGGTTTCTTGTTGCGAGTTGTGACATGCTGTACATGCATATAATATAGAGTTTGTTTCTTGGAAAAAAAGTATGTAATGCGCAACTTCAAAGTGAATCTGAATTAGTAATGTTGGTTTTTTTTGGGATGAACAATTTGGGAAAATAGTTTTGTTTGTTGGTGTTTTGTGGGAAATAAACTTCCCCTCTATTTAATTATGTGTGTTATGGTCTGATTAGTGGTGGGCTGGTTGCGTAGATATTTTTTAATGAATTATAGTCTCTTTTTTTTTTTTTTTTTTATGAAAGAAGGATATGATATGGTAATACTAATATAATTATGGATCCTTGTATTGAAGTGGCAAGGATTCTGTATTGGGGGAATGAAGAAAAACTTAAGCTCCCCCCTTGTCACAATCAGACACAAACTTAGGTTTACGATTCACGTATAGCTGGATTGGTGAAAAAAAATATCAATATCTCTGGTAGAGTAGTTCTGTAAAGTTTTGATGCTTAAGCTTTCAATTGGAACGCTTTACAACAGTGAAAGAAGAAAATACCTATAATATACACGAGAAAATAACTGGTTGAGTTCCAGTGTCAATGTCTAGCTGGAAATGGGAATGGCAAATTTATTTTCTAAATTTTATCATGTAATTGGGGAATACAAAGATAGTCGGAGTGTATAATGTAGTCAACTGTAAGGTTCTTACATGATTTAATTTCCAGTGTACATGTGAAGCAGTCATGTGTTCTTTGTCAAGGACCCTTAAGTGACATGACTGCTTGCATTAGAACCTGATGGTTGCTTGTCAAGAAAGTAGATTCTTATTATAGTCTGTAAATTTTGGTCTCTCTCTCTCTCTCTCTCTCTCTCTCTCTCTCTCTGCATCTCCTGTACATGTATCTTCATACAGCCCTGTTGCTAATGCTATGTTCCAGGGTGATAATTTGTGATATCTTTTACAGGTTTTCAAATGTTTTTGTAATGAAATCACGGAAGATGGGTTACTTCGAATGTTGAAGGTCATAAAAAAAGATTTAAAACCTGCTCGGCACCGGAATCCAGATAGTGAAGACGATGATGGTGAAGATGATCTTCTTGGTGTTGAAGAAGCTGAGGAATCTGATGAGGCTGAGACAGGTGAAACTATTGACAGTGATGAGCAGACAGATGAGTCTGAGGCAGTGGTTGGGGTTGATGCCGTTACTGCTCAACTTCCCGAGGCCTCTGACGATGAATCTGATGAGGGAATGGATGATGATGCAATGTTTCGGATGGACACTTATCTTGCACGAATATTTAGGGAAAAGAAGAACCAAGCTGGAGGCGAAACTGCTCATTCTCAACTTGTTCTGTTCAAGCTTCGTGTGCTCTCTTTGCTAGAGATTTACCTGCATGAAAATCCAGGCAAGTTTGATTGGTATTTTTTTTATTCTGGTTGTTCGTTGCTGCAAAATAGAATGGTCACTAGCACTTGTCAAATTCATATCTGCAACTTGTTTTTGAGATATTTGAGTAAGTGAAAATAATACGAGTATATAAAATCCATTTTGCATCATATCTAAGGGGTACCTCAGCTTCACCTTTGTGTTCCAAATACCAAATCTTTTGTTTTCCTTAGTTTCAAATATGATAGGCATTTCTTTTAATCGGATAAATAGTGATTTGAATCGAGATGTCATAAGTAGTGGAGCTCTAACCACTTGAGCTAATATCACTTCGTCCTTTGATGGGTAGTTGGTTAGATAATATGTGGTTAATTTCGCTTAACCTACATGCAGGTAAACCTCAGGTAATGAAAGTATTCTCAAACCTAGCTCAAGCATTTGCTAATCCACAAACATCAGAAGGAAGCGAGCAGCTTGGTCAGCGCATATGGGGAATTATACAAAAGAAAATATTCAAAGCCAGAGACTATCCACGAGGTGAATCGGTGCAGCTTTCAGTACTTGAGCCTCTCCTGGAAAAGTACTTGAAATTGGCAGCAAAGCCTTTCAAGAAAAAGAAGTCTGCTTCTAATCCTTCAACGAAGAAACAATCTGCCTCTTTGAACCGTTACAAGATGATGAATTCGCTCGCTCAAAGTTCAACATTTTGGATTCTCAAAATCATTGATGCCAGAAACTTCTCCGAGTCTGAACTACAAGGGGTTTGTGATATTTTGCAAAGTGTGTTGGTGGACTACTTTGATAGCAAGAAATCACAAATGAAATGCGAGTTTCTGAAAGAAATATTTACAAGACAACCATGGCTTGGTCATCGCCTGTTTGGTTTCCTCTTGGAGAAATGTGTTTGTGCCAAATCACAGTTTCGGCAAGTTGAAGCCCTCGCTTTGGTGACTGCGATACTAAAATCCCACAAGTGTACTGGGGCTGATGAAAGTGCTTCAAATGCATCAAAGAAGATGTTGAAAAGCCATCTTCCAAAGCTAAGTCATTTGATCAAACACTTGGTGACCAACATGCCTGAAAAGCAGTCGAGAAGAGCTGGTGTGCGTAAATTCTGTGGGAAAGTGTTCCACATTTTAACGGCATTTCATCTGACTTCGAGTTTTCTGAAAGCTCTGGAACCTGATGGTCACAGCGCTTGTGAATCCCAACTTGGCGACATATTTCTGACTCTGAAGAAACGGGAAGATTGAAGATGCAAACATTTTTTGCTTCTCAGTTTGATTCTGCTCCATAAACTTGGAAGATATGTGCATTAGATATTTATTGACCCTTTTTTTTTTTTTTGTCTGTAGCTTTTGCCTGCTCCAGCTCTTGATACCAAACATGGTATCATTCGGTCAATTACAGTTTTGAGCTCTTGGACCAATATTTTTGAGTCTTTTATAATAGTTGTCTTGTGACGTGTGTTCTATCAGTAGATTGTTTTTCTGTATCAAACTTTTGGTGATTCAACTTTTACATTAAATTATTCGAGCTTCAGTCTTTGCCACAGTTGATGCTTTTGGAAGCATAATCATAAAACAATGCCTACACATTATTTGTTTTTTCTTTGATAGCTTAGCTTGGTATGTATTTGCTATAATAGGGGCGAGGAGTGTGTATCATGTCGCATCAGAATGTGTGCTTACATATACCAAACTAATGTCGAGAAAGCATGACTGATCCCACCAGATAAAATAAAACCCATGACTTCTGAAAAGACATTCCAAATCAATAATCTAATACGTGTTACCTTTGGATGCTTGTGATGGAAATAATAGATAAGGGGGGTGATAGAAATCCTTTGGAAGGGAAAGGGTTTGGTAGAAATCCCTTCAAAGAATGGAATCTACCTTAATTAATAGCCAAGAAACAGAAAAGAGAGACCTTCAAAATTTTGAAATGCAATCACAAACCTTTTAAGACATTTAGTCCACACTTAAAGATAGGATAATATTTAACAAGTATCTGGAAAACAAACTACATCCAACTAAATAATGATGATGATACCAGGTGAAAAAGGGAAACCTCACATGCAATATTCACATTAATTTATGTTTCCCTCTGTCCCTTTCACCAGGCCAGCCAAACTAGTTCCTGCACTTCCTTCCTACACCATTCTCCCTCTGATCTCACATTCAGGGGCTTTGACATGTTCATTGTATACTCTGTTCTGAAAGCTATTTCAATCAACACCATAAATAATTAAAAAAAAAAAAACCCATACCAACACAACTTGTAATTAAATACAAGGAAAGAAGGCACATCAAACAAAGCTTTGATTCATTTAGAAAATTACCCCACCACTTGTGTGGAGAACTGTACAAGTTAATCCATCTAGGTTATATCTACAATCTCTTTAACATTTTTTCCTCACCCTACTCTAAACTTGGTTTCCAGAATGACAAACCCAAGCAATATCCAACATATCCCAGCCCCCAGGATCGGATTAATCTAACACTATCTGAACTAACCAAGACACGGTCAAGGCCCTCTCTTGTTACATTTGCCATCTGCAAGAGTAGATAACAATATTCAGCTAATTGCCACAGGATAAAAGAGTAGCAGAAATTAAAATGGAGAACAAACAAAAGCCACTTATTATTATACCTTAACAAGAAACTTGCTTATTTATTAGACAAACGTACAGACCCAGTTCGGAGTCCGTTCAACACTCAGGGAGATTATAGCATATTGCTTCAAGAGTGGTCAAGACTGTGCATCATCTGCATCCGAGTCACTACCAGTTGAACTCCTCGAATCAGAATCTGTAAAAAGGAAGCTCAAACTAATGAGCGTGGCCAAGAAAATTGCCCTTTTTGATTACTTGCAATTCCTCAACACAATGTAGAAACGCAAGAAGAATCAGTATCAATACCACTGGATGATGATGAATCACTACTAGAGTCGCTAGAACTGCTTGAGCTAGAGCTGGCATTGCCACGGCCATTGTTTTCATGATCTTGGCCAACAATTATACCTCCTCCACCGCCTCCTCCTAAAGGACCTTCATCTTTTTCTATCTCCACAGGAGGAAAGCTCTCCGCAGGCATATCATCATCAATCTCTACATCTTCATCATCATTGTCTTTCAATTTCTTTCCCGACTCATCATCATTCTTGTCACTCATTGAACCCTAAACAACATTAACATTACACAGTTAATAATGCAAGTAATCAACCTAAATCACAACTCCGTGCATATTACCATATTCTAATGAAATTATCAGAAGAAACAACTAACAAAAATGAAGAACTGTATTAAAAAAATTACCCCATCAGCTTCGGCATCAGCAATAGGAGTGGTGGGAACAGCAACATCAGTAATTTGAGGGTTGCTCATCATCAATGCTTGCCGCTTCGTCTTGCTCACCATCTTTTTCCAGTTGGTCACAAAACGATCAAGTTCCCACAGGGTCTCCGTATCAAGGGCTTCGATATCAAGCTCAATTTCATCACCATCCTGTGCTAAATGTTCATTCCTCTTCCTTATAATTTGAACCAACTGAGGCATTTTTTCTTGGGGCAAGCTCTGCAACCCAAGTCCGAGCTTCTGCTTCTCTTCCATATTCATTTCCCTCTTATTTGGGTCCTTTGCCCTTGGCTTTGGCTGCCTAAAAGTTCCTCCTCTGCCAACTTTTAGATCCTTAGATGGAAGAGAGGCCGCTCTCACAGGAGATGGGGGCAGGGGCTCAGGAATCAATGTCTGTTGATTCATTGACATGGGAGGATTAGAAGACGTTGAAGCCGTAGAATGAGCTCGCATAGGTGTCTGCATTCTCTCTGACTTCTTCAGGACTTGGGCAACAGGAACTGGGCTCGCTCTTGGCTTCGACTTATTCCCTCTAACTGGAGAGGAAATTATCTGATTACCATGATTGTTCCAAGAACTCCCCTGCAATTCATCCATTTCACGGAATGGCAATTCATTATTAGCCCTGAACTCATGGATATCCATCTCTCCTTGCTGGTTAAGATAGCCATTCATCTTCTCCTGTATCGGCTTATACAATTCCTCAAATCTGGCCAACATCTGCTCTGCCATCCCATTAACCAGATCGGTCTTCGGGTTGTACAACAACGCATTGTTGAATGTCAGCCTTACATCAGCTGCGAATTCACTAGGCGACCTATACAGATTTTTGGCTAGATTTGATTTTACAGTACCAAGATCCATCGGCCGCTTCACGATCGAATGATAATCGTGGAGCCCCAGAGCCACTGCATCCACAGGAATCTTGAAAACATACCCATGCTTGTGCTTTATCAATTTTGACACGATCTTCCCGCATTCTTTTAACAAACCCTCAAAATTGACGGGTTCTGAACCATTATTATCGCATACATCGTACAATTTCTTGGGAACAGATCCAATCACAGCACCAGGCCTTTTGCTACCGGAGAATTTCTTCGGCTTCGCTTGAGATCTAGGGTTTTCAGCAATGTTGAATTGACTTGATTCAATCCGATTTCGCAAATTCCGGATCTGATCAAGCTCTGCGGTAAGGCGCTTACGGAGTTCAACAAGTTCGGATTTGTTGTAGGAGGCAACGTTGAAGGTGAGATAGCTTCCGTAATTGACGGCGTTTCGGGTGGTCGATGTCTGATTGAAAGAATATGCGTCGTCGGAGGCTGTCTGCGTAACGGCAGGGGAATCGCCGTTGTTGTTATTACGGTAACGGCCGGCGACGCCGTTTGCACCGGCATGGTGGAATTGCTTCTGCTTTTTCTTGGGGTTAGAATTAGGGTTTGAATTTAGGTGAGGATTGGAGTACGGAGTCTTTCCCATGTGGGCCCAGCTCGACTCATTCTGGCTCACTAGAACGGCGGACGCCATAAGTTACACCGTCGGCAGCGCTCAGCTCCGGCGACTCTCCGGCAGTATTTTGCCCCCAAAATCATGAATTGAATAGCCAAGATATTTCTCCGTTGAGAAAACCTCCAATTGAATCGCCACGACAGCGATTACTGAAGATCGTAAGGAGAATCGGGGCTATTCGGCAATTTATTTGGTAGAGAAGAAAAGGGATATTATAGAGACACCCAATACCGGGTAGAAGATACTAGGGTTTGAGCGAGGAAGGAGAAGGGGAAGGGGGGCCTCTTAAAGGCGATGAGATCTGCCCGATAATATTTCGGGCAGCTTCTTGGCCGTTAAATTAGAGGGGAACCGGCAATCCAGGGGTGTACGTGAGTTTGTTTGCTGGCTGGGGAGTTGACCGGAACATCTGTCATCAACGGCTTCGATCATTTCCAATAGACACGTGGAAGAATCTGGAGCGACAATAAATTAAAATTTGCAAGGACATTAGGGGAGGTGAAATTGGGTTGCATGTGTGGGGAGTTTAGGGTTTTTTGGGGGGGCATGTGGGCCCAGGGAGTGGCTGACGTGGATTTTAACGACGTGAATGCGAAGAAAACTCGCTTTGGCACGTGACGTGTCAGCAGGATCTCGTCAAAACGAGGAGAGCGTTAAAAGCCGACTTTCCTGCGTAATTACTATACTGTCCTCGTTATTATTATTTTTGAAGGAATTATTAAGGAAAAGCAAGTATCTAGTTTTTACTAGTAATATTATATTTTTTATTTTTATATTATAAAATGCAGGTTTCTTTACATTATAAATTTTGTATGTTTATATATTTATTATTTTTTATTCATTTTCTATAAATTAAACTTATATATTAAAATTTAGATATCTAACTCATATTAATATATGCAATGTAAGGTTTAGTTCTATTTTATGTGGTTTTTTATTAATAAAAAAACTTTTAAAAAATATTACTCCCTTCATTCCAACTCTTTTTTTCATATTTTTTATTTTGAAATGTCCCAACTTTTTTTTCACATCTTAAAAAAATAAATTTATACTCACAAAAGTTAATAAAATATATTTTTTATATTTTATTATTTAACTTCACATTCACATATTTTATAACTTTTTTAATTTGTGTGACAAATCTTTTGAAAAAAAGATGTTGGATGGGGGATATAATGAAAGCCGCCTCAAAATATTAAAGTTTAATTAGTGACTCTAAAAAAAAAATTACAGCATAATTGAGTAGAACAAAAGAATTGCAATTGTGTTTATGATACCAAATTAATTATGTACAAAATAATAAATATAGAACATAGTAACAGTATCTCTACCATGAGTCCATGACTATATATAGCGTAATATTAATATACTCTCTTATCTCGAAATTATTTTACTATCTCTACCACGACTATATTTATTATATATATACATGAGTAAATTTGTTGTACATGAAATGTATTTTTAAAAATGATTATATTACGAGAAAAATACAAAAAGGAACACACTTTCTTTTTAAATTGCAAATAAGGGCAAAATGTGTATTGCATACTCAAAATATTCTAAAAATTGCACATTTTCCCCTCTTTGTAATAAACCTTAAAAAATATTCCTCTTTGTAATTGTCCCTTATATTATTATTATAAAAAAACTACTTTTATTTATACAAAAAAAATCAATTAACATAGTGTAACTTTTCAGTATGAACAACATAACTTTTCCTTTAAACTAGGATGACACTTCAAAAATATATTTTAATTGTATGGTGCACTTTATACATGCTATTGTAACACAATTATTCATGGGTTTGAGGTCCATTTAACTATAACTAGGCATAGAGCTTTAAAGTCCGAAAGCTCGGGATGATGCCTAAGTCCTGAAGAGGATAACCCAAGATATGAATCTGAACGAGGACGAGGTTAAGTCATGAGGAGCTCAATAGCACCTCACTAGTATCTCACAATATATCGTCAACCTCGCCAAGCCTTGGAGATATCAAACAATATCCAAGAAGAATCCACCTTGCCAAACTTCACCCAAGCCTTGAAGAACTTCCAAAGGCAACAACATGAATACCTCGTACCTCGGACAACAAGATGACGATTAAAGTCTAGTCAGACGATAAGATCAAGCCTATTATAGCAATGTGTAATTGGATAGAATTTTTAGAGTTAGTTGGATAGAGCTTACTTTATGAAATATTTGTCTTATCTGTAAAAGATAAAAGTACAGATGCTTAGTTAGTTGCTCAACTCTAATTGGGTTGAATTTTTTATGTACTGGGGATTTAGCTTATATCCAGTACTTGCCAAAATTCATGCATTTATTGCAAAGATTCAGATAAGATACTAAAACAACACTATGAATATTCTTGTAACTATATAATGCCCCTTAAACACATAATAAAGGATTTGAAGACTTTCAAATTCAAGTCTAACTTAAACTTGACAATTCTTATATAGTCCTTGTTTTGAAATTCTAAAAAAACAGCTAATAGAATAAAAAAAAAATTTCAAAAGATGTGAGAAATAACTCTAAAAAAAATTAGAAATTATTTTTAAAGTTTTAAAACAGACACTTAGTATTCTTGCATATTCAATACTCATACTGACATTTAAGCTCCAATATTAGTCATTAAGATCTTTGGCAGTCACGTCCATTAATATCACCTATTAAATATTGAATTCATTAATATTAAATAAAAGAGTAAGTATTGTGTGAAAATAGTTCATGATAAGTTTATCATAAAATTGTTTTAATGTATCAAATATCTGGTCAAGTGTATCAAAATATTTATCAGGTGTATCAAAAGTTGAAGTCAATATATAAATTTTATTAATCTCAACTTTAGATACACCTGATGAGATTTTTGATACACCTGATTAAATATTTGATACTTTAAAACTTATTCATGTTAAGCTTATCATGCACCATTTTCATACAATACTTGCCTACATACAAAACTATGTTACATATACACACAGATAACAATATTTGTAATTTAATGCAGTAACAAATTTTAAAATAGAAAATTGTAGAGTAAGTAATATTTGTAGGGAAATATATTTCAATTAGATGAGTTGAAATTTCAGTTTTTTTTTTTCCCAATAAATTTTTTATTTCTTTCATTTTTGTTTATCCGTACCACAATAAATTTTTTATTACCTCAAAAAAAACTATTTATACTTTTTAATTGTCATTTTAATTATTTCTTGTTCTAATACGCTAATTTTATCTTTTATAATTATTATTTATATATTTACTATTATATACGAATTCAAAATATAAGAAATATTTATAGAAGAAGTGAGAGAGCATTTTTTTTCCCAGCTCCCTTATTATTGCACATATTTTATTTTTTTAAACTGTGGGATTGAACGATTAATAAAAATTCATATTTAATCTAACGACTTATCTTTTGATATAAAAATAAAAGCTGTTATTTTTTTCATGTGAAAATTGTATGAACAATGAGAGAGTGTAAGGATTGAATATAATGAGTTTGAGTATATATCTTGAGAACTCGAGTTTACAAAAATTTGTATTGTTATTATTCATCACTAATATAAATATACACTTATTTTTTTAATAGTAGTAATTTATATGCATAAAGACGATAATATATATACAAGATAATAATAATTGATAAAATTGAGTTTACGGTGGACGAATTTATATGAGATTCTATCCATGAGTTTATGCTTCGTATTTTGGTTTTACACTGTAATCTAAAGCCTATATATTCCATTAGTTTTATGTATGACCAAACGCAAAGGGTGTAAACGTCATTACAGAAGGGAAAATACTCGGAGAAGTGGTGCCCATTACCATCAAACTTTTACAAGTCGGAGCAAACACAACCAATGTGAGCTAATTTATAGGTGGCCTCATATTTCGGCCAACACCCCCTTTTATACTCTCTCTCTCTCTCTCTCTCGTCCTCTGTGTTACCTAAAAATTAATTTAGGTGTTGCCGGAGAAAATGTGTTTTTAAGGTATTCATTGGTATTATTTTTCTGAATCTTGCAAGATCTGAAAAGTGTGAAGGTAAAGAATCGAAAGCTGTGAAAATCCACCGCTGGTTGTGATGTCGACTCCGCCTATCAGATCCGCCAGTGAGGCGGCGGCGGAAGATCATCAGAGGCGTTCAATTAGCTGCTTGGTAGTTGGAAATGTGAAGTTGACTCGCATTTGAGGTGAATTTGGTGTGCATTTAAAGTTTCATGTGCATTCTGGGGTGATTTTAATTTTAACGGAAACATTATTATTACTTATTTACAAAGGAATTGCACATTTTTGGCTCATGTATGCAAAAATAAACAATTTAAAAAAACAGTTTGCACATTTAATTTTTAAAGATGAGAGTGACATATCGTTCATTATATAATTAATAGGTTTAAACTTCTTTTGCTTTTATAATTTTAACTATCTTTGCTTGCTTGGTTGAGATGTCGAATAATGGCAAATATTGCTCAAATGCCAAGAGAAGTACCTCAATTGTCTTTTTGAACATATGGTAAGCTAGTTTCTATTTTATATTATTACTTAGTTGTAAGTTGTATCCCATTATTACTTTTATAGTAGTATTACTAATCTTAACATTATTTTCACAGTCTAAAAAAATAAAATCACAACTGCAAAATTAATAGAATATCCATTTTTATTCTCTTTTTTTTAATGTGTATCATTTTAAATGTGAAAGAAATCTTGAACAAGAGAAAATAATCTACTAGGATGAAACTTGAATTAATTTCAAAATTTTGTATGTGTTGATTCTTAATTTTTTTTCTAAAAAGAGTGTTTCTTGGGTGCCCTTGATTGAAACTCAATTTCGAAATTAATTTTGATCAACACATACTCAAAATTAGATAAGTCAAAAGTAAAATTGAATCTAAATTCTAAGATGGGTGCATCCAAGAATTTGTGTTCTAAAAAATAATGTATATAATCTATTGCTAAAAGAATATATGATTCTTTAGTAAGGTCAATTTGTAAATTGTAATAACACATAAATATAGAATAAATAATATTTCATCAGTTTCAATTCTTCTTTCACTTCAATGAGTGGCATATTTAAATTTAAAAAAGAAGAAAGTATATAAAATTAAAATTAAATGATAATATATACTCCCTCCGTCTTTCTATAAGTTGCTCATATTGTCATTTTCGTCCGTCTTTCTATAAGTTGCTCATTGCTTTTTTACCTTTTTTGAAAACTACTATTCACTTCTTTATTATTATTTTCAATACTTTTTACACTATTTTCATTACTTTTTCACTTTTCTCCATCACATCACTCATACTTTTTCACTTTTTCTATCACATCACTTATACTTTTTCACTTTTACCTTAATTCGTAAAGTAACGAGCGGTTTATAGAAATACGGAGGGAGTATATATTTATATTATAAATTTTTGTGAGTGGATTTTTTTTTAGATATGTGAAAAAAACGTGTGAGACCTTCAAATAAAATAAGTGTAAATCACTTAAATTATACTCCCTTTGTTTTAGTATATGTTGCTTATTGTTTTTTGGCACACGAATTAAGGTAAACGTGAAAAAGTATAAGTGATGTGATGGAGAAAAAAAAATAGGAATAGTATAAAAAGTAATAAAAATAATAATTAAAAAGTGAATAGTACTTTCTAAAAAAAATAAAAATGTAAATGAGAAACATATAACAGGACGGACGAAAATGACAAAATGAGCTGAGGTGGAAGGAGTATCTTTTTTTTTCAAAATTTTTTATAGAATAAATAATAATTCCAATTGCCAGATAAATATAAATATGATAATTTCAATTTATTATATAGTCCTTAGCATTAATCACGTGTAGGAGAGTCTTGGAGTTTAATTGTGAAAATAGTGTCTAAGAGAAGTAAAATAATTGGCAATTGGAAAGATAAAAGTGGCTCTAACTCTTTTTTTTTTCCAAGAAGAGGCACTGTATCATTATATAATCCTTCAATTTACTATACAAAATATATATGAGTGGGTCTCCTGTGTACCAGTTACACGATGCAACTCTAGTTCATTTTTAAAAAGTTAAACAGTTTATAACTGAACTTGAGTTGCACTATGTAACTAGTGCATACAAGACTAATCCTAATCATTCAAACATATAATTTTATATTTTAAATTAAATAAATCCTGGATAATCACAAAAGTTTTTTTTGGTTCTAACTTAATATAGTTAGTTCTACCGGTGTCATGTGACCGGGTGTATATTTGAGGTGTGTTTTATCTAATGATTGACATAAATAATCATATTTTATCAGAATTAATTATTTTATCTATTAAATATGCATATTTTATCAGAATTAATTATTTTATCTATTAAATATGCATATTTTATCAAGAATAATCACATTTTGACAGAATTAATTATATAAAACACACAAGAACCAAAAGATGTCTGCAATCAAATTTTCTGAATATTCAGTGATGTGTTTGCTGCTTTTTCTGGTGCCAAAATTAGTCCCCACACACCTTACCCTTGCTTCATCTTCCCATCACCAGCAACGAACAATTCACCAAACTTAATTGGTATGTGCATGTATTCATTTAAAATACAAAATTTTTTTTTGGCAATGAACAAATTAAAATATTCATATATTTCGTTCTACCTAATATTTAACATTCTTTCAATTAAAATAAAAATTAAATATTAAAAATCTGCACCCAAGAATTTTAAATTTAACACGAATTCACTTAGGACTTTATGCACTCTGTCTCATACGAATAATTACGAATAATGAAAATTAGAATCTAATTTTCAAATCTCATATTCAATCCACCAACACATATATTTATTATTTATACTTTATTTAAAAATTATTCATACTTTATTTAAAAAAATTAATTTTAAATTTTAACTTTGCTCCGCACACTTAATTTCCAAATCAAACAGTATCTAATTATTCAAGTTCCCCCACCCGAACACATCCTTAAGTTACTTATGTCAATTGTCTAAAATAGAACAACAGGAATGCATTCATTTTGCGTTTCATAGTTTAGTATACACCTCAGGATGCCCTGCAATAAACTTATAAAAAATTACGACATCGGAAAACACATAAATTTTTTTTAAAAAAATACTTCATTGGAAAACACATTTAACTGATTCACATTTTGTAATGAAATAAATCATCACTACTATACAGCTGTGGAATTAGAGTTAAAATAAAAACAGATGAGAAAACAATGATCGATCATCACAGAGGAATTAAACCCACCACCAAATTCTACACTACAACGCCTCCATAATCTAATCATATATTAATAGGAATTATGCAACAATTAATAAATTAAAGAAGGCTAGCACAACCAGAGCAGGTCGCAGCATTCATCCATCACGCAACAGCAACACAAAGCGGCAAGGCTGCAACCACAAATCCCTTCATCAAACTAATATTTATACGATTAAAAATAGAGAGAGAGAGAGAGACACACACACCATCCCTGCAAGAAGCCAGTATTCCTCTTGGGAGGCGGAGCAGCATACTGGTACTGGGGCGGCGCCACCACCGGCGGGCCCTGGTAATGACCTGTTCAAAATTAGAAATATAGTGAGGCATTTAATTGGATTTGGGGTCATGCGTAGACGTGTGTTACCTTGGGCAGGGTAGGGATAAGCATACTTTGGTGGTTCACTCATTTTCAGCACACGCCGATTGAGTTGAGTTAGAGAGAAAGGGGTTTTGGATGTATGTATGTATATATTCCCAGTGTCGGAAATGAATCGAGTTCTTTTCTTCGTTGCAAGGATAACTAAGCTAGTTGTGGTTGTGGAGAATGCTCGAGAATATATGTTTATTGATGTCGGCTTCACCCAGCTCAACGCGACACGTGGAATTAAATGAGAGATATAAACTTCAGTTGGCCGCCTCCCTCTCAACAACTTCCAATTTCATGCCTCTGTTTCCAAGGTCGGTTCTCTTTAAAGCTTTAAAATATTCTTGCAATTTCTTTGCATTTTAAATCGTTCTGACAGAATGCTATGTACATAAGTTCTGTCCTGCTATGTATAATTTTTTATTTGATAATTGTCACGTGAGTGAATTCTAATTTTATTATTATAGAAATATATATCTAACTTTTAAAGTTTGCGTAATAGTGATGATGATTATATAGCAATAATATTGTATAAATATAATAGTGATAATTTCGTATCCATAAAATTTTTTGCCTGTTTAATGATATTAATTTTAAAAAATGAGACCGTCATTATAATACCGCCAAAAAATAATAAATTATACTTTCTCTCTCTATGAAATTATTTTCATTTAGAGAAATAGCATGAAATTTAATAAAAATTGGTATTATACTGAAATGATAGATAAAATAAGAAAAAAATGAAAATATTGGGGGCCCTAAATTTTTCTTTGAGTGTTAGTGTTAAACGGGCTGGCCCTAACCCTACAGGGCTCCGGGCCTAAACGGTCCCGGACCTTAGCGGTTCACCCTTAACGGGCAGCTATATGCTCGAACCTAACCCTAACCCTAGCGGTCCGCGGGCTAAACGGGCCACTAACGGGCTCGGGGTAATTTTTTTTTTACAAATTTAAAATTTAATATAAAATAGAACTAATGATTTAATAACTAAAGTTCACACATCCCTAAAAGTTTTGAATTGATTGAGATCTAACTTATTTACTTATTTTCTATTTTAATCTATAGTTAAGTTATTAGTTAATAATGAATTAGTAATTAATAATTAAAAAATATATAATTAATAAAGTTTACAATTATGTAACACAAGTGAAAAGAAATCAGGCCAACCCACAGCCACAGTACAGACCCACGGCCCACACCTCCACAGCCCACAATCACTTTCCAATTTAATTAACTTATATAATATATTAATTACTTAATTTAATTAAAAAAAAACCGGGCTACCGGGCTAGCCCGTTTAGCCCGTGGGGTAACCAGTCCGGGCCAAAAAGGCCCGGTTTTATATGAGTCGTCATATGCTCGGACCTAACCCTGTAAAAAATAGGGTTAAACGGGCCGGCCCGCCAGCCCGCGGCACGTTTAACATCTCTAGTCCCGACTTGTCTCATTTCATTTTGACACATTCATTTTGACACATTCATGTTATTAAAAGTTAAATATATGATATTTATAAATTATTTATTAGTATTTACAGTATGAATAAGAATAATTTTATATAACAAATATATTTTAGATCAATGTATACTTAAAAAAATATAATATAATGTTTTAACTGTAAAATTCAATTCATATCAACACATCCAAAGACAAAAATAAATTTATAAATATATTATTAATATCATAAATTTATTTTTAATTAATATCTTAGTTTGTTTTAAATATCAATGAATATATTTATTATAACAATAAAAGTTTAATTTAAATGGATCAACTCATTTTATGATTTGTAACGGATCAATCTGACCTGACTTGTGCATAGAATGGAACATGTTTGAATCTTCTAATACACGTTCCAACCTGCCCATTGTCATCACAACATCTCTTTAGAAGCTCTTCTCCTCTCGACACTTTAATCCATTCCAAATCGAAGAATATACTAATGCAAATGAATTAAATGATTCTTGAGAATTTCGAATTCACCCATTTCATTACATAAATGACAAATGTTGTTAAACGGATGAAATCATAAAAAATAACATGGAAGGCACCTAAAAGTAGTTACATCAACACCTATATAATTGTAATAATCACATCCTTCTGCATTTCTTCTCATTGGATATAAACTCAATCACGTTAGTTACTTAGTCATTTACTATTTTCACCCTATAAAATTGGGTATTTGAATTCCTATTTCTTTGTATAAATTTCTTCTAAAGTTAGGAGAGATAAATACATTATATAAATTAAGTTCAATAAAAATATATTTTTTATTAATTATTTTAATTTTATATCTATCTCTCTAAAATTTATAAAAAATTTATATAAAAGAAATGGGAGGATCGGTAAGCATAAAATTGGTTGGTCATTGAAAAACTCCACGTTCATGATTTCGCGTCTCAAGTATATTGTAATTTGGGCTAACTTTTAGTGGATCTATAACTGAAAAATATATGGGCCTTACTTCTTGCGAATCTGTTTGTGCCTCTTCGAGGTTATTGACACTAGCCACTTTGAGAAATACACTACCCTTTAAATGTTTGGTAATTTTTTTCCGAAATTTTTCCCAATTTTTGGCAAAAATTTTAGAATTGTTTGTTCATTTTTGTACTGTGTTCGGAAAAAAATTTGGAAAAAAAATAATTAACAAAGGGTAGTGTATTAAAAAAAAAAAAAAGGCTAGTGCTAATAACCTAGGCCTTTGTTTTTTATTATAGCCCATGTTATTGAGACTGTCGGACAATACACTAAAATTAAGAAAAATGTTCGATAATTTTTTTTCCAAAAATTTGTAATAATTTTGAAAAAAATTACCTAATATTTTTTAAAAGCTAGTGTATTTTTAAAAGAGGATAGTGCTTGGGCCTTTCATTAACATCACTTAATGTTTTCTTGTGTTCTTCCATAAATATTTTTCTATTTTAGTTTAACAGAAATGAGCATTAAATGTAAAGAGGCATATTTGCTTGTAGACCGGCTTTAATATTAATAATCACTAATATCAAATAGATGAATATGATAAAATTAATTTGAGTAAGTCTCTTGTGCATCAGTTACACGGTGCAATTTAAGTTCATCTTTTAAAAGTTAAATAAAATACTACTGAAAAGTTAAACATATTATTACTGAAAATTTAAACTGTAAAAGATACATTTTTAAGTAATAATATGTGTAACTTTTCAGTAATATTTTGTTTAACTTTTAAAAAATAAACATGAGTTGCACCGTGTAACTGTTATATACAAGACTAATCCAATTAATTTATGTGCACTTTATAAAAATTTCATCATACAAGACTAATCCAATTAATTATGTGCACTTTATAAAAATTTCATAATTCAGTTCCGTATGAAAATATATGTTAAAGTAGTATGTAATAAATTTTTATGTTAGCAGTACAACTTGAGGCTGTCGGCTAAACTAATAAGATTTTATATAAAAAAGGATAAATACTTTGTGAATTGTGATGCTCTTTGGGAAAAAGAAAAAACTTTTAGATAAGTTTTTGGGATAATTCAAGATAGGGGGTGTAGGTGAAGGGATGGCAATTTGGTCTGCCCCGATTTGTTCTGATCTGTACCTACACAGTATGTATCGCCCTGCCCTGCGATCTGCAGCGGAACAAAGCGGGTATGATATCATTATCGCCCTGCCCCGCTCCATTTTGACTCGTTTATATTATTAAAAAATAAATAAATAAATATATATATATATAATATTTATAAAAAATATGATTATTTATTAATATATATAGTATAAATAAAAATAAATTAATTTAATAAATATATTTTGGATCAATATATACTAATAAAACATAATATGAAATATATTATGATGTTTTAACTACAAATTTTAATTGATATCAAAATATTTAAAGATAAAAATACATTATTATATCATATTTTTAATATCATAAATTTATTTTAAATATGTAAGAATAAATTATATGTTATAAAATTTTAATTTAGAATGGATTTATCTGCCCCGCCCCATGATCTGTAACGGATCGATCCGACCTGCACCGTACATAGAGTGTAGCGAATTTGGATCTTCTAGTATTCGCCCCAACCTGCTCCATTTGTCATCCCTATGTATGTGAGTCAAATTGGTTTTATAGGCTCTTTGGGTGCAATTCGCATAAAAAAAATAAAAAATTGACTTAAATTTAATTGAGCTCGAGTTCAAGCTATTCGAGTAGCTCGCGAGTTTGAATTTGAGCTTATAAATACTCAATTTGAGAGGCTTGTGAACGGTGAACCTAATTGAGCCTGCATAGTATTTACTATTTTGTCATTATAATTTTATTAATTATATTATATATTAATATACTTAAATATAAAAAAATAATTACATTATATATACTAATATACTTAAATATAAAAAATAAATTACATTATATATTATATGCTAATATAGTTAAATATAAAAAATTAATTATATTTCATATTCTAATATACTTAAATATGAAACAATAATAATTATATATACAATATATGATATAAAGTAACAATAATATACAGATTAGTACACATATTGTATAATAATACTAATATATTATATCAGTATTTCACATGTAATTTTTGATTAAAAAATGAGCTAAATTTTATTCTTCGTTTATTCTAGGTTATCAAGCTAATCTCAAGTTTATCGAGTTTTTGACCAAATCAAGCATTTAGGTTTGATCGAGTTCGAATTAAGTTTTGAATTTCAAATATTGTATGCGAGTCAAGTTCGAGTTCATCACTACTAGTACTCAACTCATTTACCCTCCTTGTGAGCATTTCTTAGTTTAATGTAAGTCATTTCGGGAAAGTAATACAATTCCATATATCAAAAGACAATCAATTATCCATTAATTACATTATATAAAATTATGATCATTCTCATCCCGTGATATCAATTTTCTTTCATTTTTTAACAAAATTTTCATGTGGGTCGAGAGAGCACCAAAAAGTGTCTAGACTTTAGGACAAATAGTACGCAGACAACATAAGGAAGTGAAACTTGGGTTGGACTAACGTGTTACCCTTCTACAAGTATCATAAGCTTTGAAAAGTAGTATGGAAAAAGTGAGCATGAACATCTTTCACCATCACTTAATAAATATATCTCTTCGATTTGGACTTTTGGGTGAGCAAAAACAGAGGGAGTCATTCTTTAATACCTTAAAATAAATATAATACTACTACTACTACTCAAAATAATTGTTGTGGATAATGATATTATTACGAACAAGATATTTTTATTATTTCTTTTGGTAGACACAATATGGAAGCACTTAATTGATATCCTCCAAGATATTATCTTTATTAATACACTTGAATGAAAACGATATAATGATAATAATAATTAATAATAATAATAAAAATAATAATAGCACGAAACTAATGTGATATGATTGTCATAGTACTAATTATTTCTAAATAAAATTGTTGGGTTTTTATTATTATTATTATTATTTGCCATTGATAATGACTTGTAAGTGTAACAATTAGACTATCTATCGGACTTTCGAATGTGACCGAGCAAGAGAAATATTGATGCAGCTCCTGCGTTTGAATTGAAAGGATTGCGAATGAATTTGAAATTTATAACAACGGCTTATGAAATTTGAACTCTAAAGTTGAATGAGTTTATTTATTTAGTCTAAGTTATTACATTCCAAATTTTAAGAAACCAAACACAACATAAATCTACTTAAATAAATTTATAGAGTAATTAGTATATTATTTTAATTTTAAACATAATTTTCTATTGGATTAGTCTTGTATGCATTAGTTATACGGTGCAATTCAAGTTCATTTTTTAAAAGTTACACAAAATACTGATGAAAAGGTACACATGTTATTCCTGAAAAGTGTATCTTTTATAGTGTAACTTTTCAGTAATTATTTGTGCAACTTTTCAATAATAAATTGTGTAATTTTTTAAAAATGAATTTGAGTTGCACCGTGTAACTGGTGCATAGGAGACTTACTCTTTTCTATTTTATTTTTATGTATTTTAGAATTTTGTGTTTATGTTTGATAACGGTGATTATTAAGAAGTGATAAATATTTTTGAAAAAATTAAAAAAATTTGAGAGCGGGGAATCAGACGGATTTCTGGTGGGGTTGGGGTGGGGTAATTTATTTTTCGTGAATTTTGCAGGACTGGAAATTCGTGGGGATGAGATGACTCCCTATTCCTAACCTCTTGACATCAGTATGGGGATGAGAGTGCTGGTATAATTATAAAAAAAAGTAAAGAGTATTAAAATACAAAGAATACGAATAAAATTAATAATTATCAAATAGTTAAACTATATTAAATTTCTTAGTTTTTAAAAATTAAAATCGTAATAAAATAATTTCAAATAGATACTATAATTTTAATTAACATTTAACACCACCGAAAGCCTCCAACCAAAAACCCTTTAGGCTGGTTGACTTTACAAGGTGGGATAGTATACATATTACTAATTTAATAGGTAAAACTAAAATAAATCTAGATAGTAGTTGTTTACTTAACTAGCTAAAACAAAGAGTTAAAATATTATGGCGTTGTTTACTTTTCATGTTAATTTTTAAATTTCAACTATTTTTAAAATGGTATAGGCTGTGTTTACTTTATAAATCGAAACAATATAAACATTACTAATTTAGTAGGTGAAATTTAGATACTAGTTGTTTATTTATCTAATTAAAACAAGGAGTTAAAATAGTACAGTGTAATTTATTTTTCATGTTAATTTTTAAATTTTCACTATTTTTAAAATGCTATTGTGTATTGAGAGTAAAATTTGAATGTTTAACTGATTGCTACAGCCGACAGTAATATTATATCTTTATACGTTTAAAATGGGCTAATTAAATTTAGACAATAACACACTTATGTACAAATTTATCCAATTTTATAAATTATCTAAGGCTCCATTTGGATTGATAAATTTAAAAATGAATGGATTTTAAAAAAAAAAACACATGTAAGAAAGCATATAATTTGTGAATTGTAAAGGGAAAAAATAGAGAAAAGATAAAAAGGGATTCACAAATGACATGATTTTGGAAGGAATTTAAAATTCCTCCATTTTGATCATAAACTCAAATCTAAATATTTGTAAATTCACCTAACTTATTTTGAAAGAGTAGTTATTTGTTTGTAAAATTCACAAACTTCAAACTCATTCAACCAAAGAGTGTGCTTTGTTTAGAGGACTAAATAATCAATCCCCAAAGACAGGATTATTCTTGCAGCCCATAGACAAAAGACACCCAAATTAAACAGTGCATAAAAATATATTATTTCAATGATACACCGTTGTCCTTTATCCGCCATAGGAAAAACACCCTTAAATTATGCTTTTACTCCTACACCTTTTCTTTGAAATTCACAATCATTACCTCAGGAAAGAAAGACTCCAATCTGGAATAACGTGCAAGTTTAGAAATGCAGGCAAGGCTATTCATCCCTCTATTTCTATGAAAGTTTTGCTAGAGAAAGGGCCGGGTCATTAAATTGGTTGTCCACACGGCACTCTAGAATTTGTCTACTAATGTTTGTCATACATAACATAATCCACCAAAAATATTGGATTAATTTCCATGGAAATTTTGAAGGAAAACGATATAAAAAACATCTAAGAAAAAAGATATTCTGCTGGGGCCGTGAATTATAAATTGATTCGAACACACTATGCAAAACAACCAAGTGGGCTTTTCTTATTACTGGATTGGATTGGATTGAGCAATGAGTACTCTAGTTGGAATGTCTTCAAAGTTAAGCAACCATTTTCAAATTATGTACTAGTATCTCTGTAGACATCATAATTAAAAATAATATTAAATTACTTTTATATGATCACATAGTACACAACTCACATAAATCATTTGTGTATATAGTTGACAATGAGTTTTAGTAGGAGTAGTTTATTGGAAGAGTAACTCTACAATCCTCATGGTAAGATTCATTAACAGCATGAATCTAATCATTATATGTAAATTTTATTTACAATAAATAAATAAGCATAATAGTGCTAATTTATAAATCGAAAACAGGAAACCTCTCAAATGATGGACCACCAAAAATTTAATATGCCCCAACTCCCTCCCAACTATTTATGTAATCGTGGAAAATTCTCCGTCCACTACACTAGATGCTATTTCTATGCAACATCCCAGCTACTATTGTTCCAATTAATTAGGGAAGGATATCCATTTTTATTTTTGAAAGTGTCAATGAATAAGGTTGAATTTCCCATATTTCCTGATAAAAAAAAATATATATTGACGTGCACATTCCTAAAATGGGACAACAATGAAAGCGTTTGATTAAAATTGGTATGCACAATGGACAAAGCAAGGTACAACACAAAACTTCAACATAAATAAGGACACTCAAATTATTTTCGAATAAAACTAAAATTTAAATAATACTATATATTTATTTAATTATTATTATAATTATAATTATAATGATACTTATCACAAGGAGGCTTGAGAAACCTTCTGAACACCCTTACTAGCTGCTTCCGGATTCAATGCTCCACCTGGACGCAGATCAGTGGTCACGCCTCCCACCATGGCTTGATACTGAGCCGCCGCCTGTACTTGCGGCGGCGCGCTCATCACGCCGCCCGCAGTAGTGTAGTACACTGGTCTTCCCACCATACCTGCGTCATATGCAACCTGCCCGTACCCTGCATCCGCCACCATTCCTACGCCGCCAGCTGCACCCGGTCTGACCATGCCGTAACCCTCCGAGTATCCCGTCGGCTTCTGTTGCTGCAGAGACTGGGGGATCACGTTATACATCTGTTGTGGATTCTGTAACTGTTGTTGTTGGCTCTGTAACTGTTGCTGATGCTGCAACTGTTGTTGTTGCTGGTGCTGCAACTGTTGTTGTTGCTGGTGCTGCAACTGTTGTTGTTGCTCATGGTAGACATCCGATTGCATCCTCTGTACGGTGTAGAATCCCTGAGACGGAGGTCCGGCCATCGGTCTAACCATCGGCGCGTGGTACGTACCCGCCGGAGTTTGAATCATGTAAACTGCCTGCTCGTTATTGCCGGTGCTCGCCGGAATGACTCCGCCTGGAACTTGCTTGTCGGACCAGTAAGCAACGCCACCACTCTGAATCGCCGGTGATGGTGCTTTGTAATATTCTCCGCCGGTGAAACCACCGGAGAAATTTGGGTCAGATTTCCTCTGTTGGATTACTTGCTGCTCCTCAAGCCTCAACCTCTGCAAATCCTGAATGTGCTTCTGGATCGGATCTAATCCCATAAACCTCTCATCAGAATTAGGAACATAAACTGGATCCTCAACCTCCGGAACTCTCCCAACCGCCGGATGCTGTAACGCCGCCTGCGCCGCCGTCTCATTTCCTTTCTCCAATCCAAACAAGAAATCAACGTTACTGACCGCGGGCTGCGGCTGCGGAGCAGTGGGAGACACCGACTGCGGTGCAGTAATTATAGGAGCAGAATTTAGCGCCTCGACGAACCTCTCCTTCTCCGACCTAACCTCATCCGAGCCGAAGCTTCGAGTTGAAGAATTCAAGCTCTGATTCAGAGTCTGAAAAATGAAAATCCTCAACCTCGCCGGTTTAGGAGAAATCCTATACAAACGCTCATACTCGTGCATCATGTGCTCCAAATCATCATCGTTCGTCACCGAAATCAAAGCATCTAGATCTTCACCAGGTAACTGATATTTAAAAGAAATATTATCACTCTCACAGAGAGAGATCAGCTTGGCGAGCAGAGAACCGAATTTGATGTTGCGATCGACGGAAAGAATTTTCGTCTCCCCTCCTATGTACGACAACTGATTGTCGTGCGGCCGTGGATGAATCTTCCCACCGTAACTGCACATAAATTTGACTTTATAATTCGGCGGTGGCTGATTCCCTTGCGAATCCTCCCAAGGAGGAGGGTTCTCAAAATCGATTTCACGAGATCGCGGCGAGGAGTCGCCGGACTCAGCGTAGGAATTGTACGAGTAGTTTTCCATTGATGGATCTGAAAGGGAAAAGAGGGGCTGAGGGTTTGATTAGAGTGAGACGTTCTGAGATTTAAAGGGAAAATATTTGTGTGTTAAAAGGCCATTTGTGAGATTGTTGATTAGGAGGTTTTATTTTAATGTTATTTAGCTGTGATTTGGGGATTGATAAAGTGACAGTGATGCGTACCATTTCGTGTGTACAACCCGGTGTTTTAGTTGACGTGGCGGCTAGAGGGGCAGGTGGTACCGAGTAGGGGATATGCGTGGCGGGGATCCTTGGGGGTCAGTTGGAGAAAATTTGGGGAGGGGGTGGCCCACTCGGTTCGATTGATTAGAAGAAAGGATAAGAAAAGCGAAAACGACCGGTCGATTGATTAAGTTGACTCGGATTGGGGGCATTTGCTCCTCATTCATATAAATAAATGTATTTTCACATTAACCAGATACCTTCTTTTTTTTTTTTTTTTAGGAGTATATAATTATATAATTTAAATCAAATATATCTTAATTCTACAGGAAAGAAAGCCCAAAGTATATTTGGTTAAGCTTGAACTCGTTTAAATAGATATTTACAAATTTCATCCTCATTCAAATATCTATTTTAAATTTATATTTATTTTCACAAAATTTTACATAATTGCATTATCATATTTTTATTCACCTAAATATTTTTTCTCATACATTTATTTTATCTAGTTATTCTTGCTCCTACTTTTATTTTATCTACCTATTTAATAATAAAATAATGTATCAGATACTATTATAATTATTATCATACTAATTAACAAAAATAAAATTATATGATATAAAATGTGATACAATCTCACTTCTCATTTCCTAGACTATCTCCATTCACAATCTTCTTTCAAAACAACCTAAAATAAAATATTAATTTCTATCTCTTCTACCTATACAATCTATAACTCAACTCAATTTTATCTTTTTATATCGGCATTCACAACCCAACACAACCTAGAATAATTATTACTATTTTATTATTTGTTAATTACATATAATTTTTTATCAAAGGTATTTATTATATTTAAAATGTATAAAAAATATATAAAATAATTTACATATATCAAAAAAAGGATTGAAAATCTAAATAATTTTGAGAGTTTGAAAAAATAATCAAACTGATTTGAATTCAAAACATAAATTTTGAGATAAAATGATAAAAAATAGAGGATATCAAATTGTATTTTAAAATATATCATCTATTTATAGAGAATTGAAAGATACAAATTTTAATATATATTTTATTTTTAAAAAATATGTATCACTTGTAATATTTACAAAATATGTTTTATACTTATAAAATTAAATTAACTAACTTGATAATGACACATGCCATCAAATAATTGGACAACCAAAATTGAAGGTTTGGTTGGGTAGGTGATTTGGGTTTAAGCTCATAATTTTATTTTCAATTTTTTTTAAAAAATATTTTTCAATCGGTTGGCTTTTTTATTGGCAATGGAGATAGTTTTAACCAGCTACCACTTTATTATTTTCAGAATTACCCTCATTCATCTTTTTTTTCATTTCCATCTTCATCTGACCCACCACCACCCTTAATCAAATATACCTATGGAATGAGAGAGACTCAAAAACATATTTAGTTAAGGATAAACTCATTTGAACCGGAATGTGCAAATCTCTTCCTCATCCAAAATATCTATTATAAATTTATATCTATTTTCACAAAATTTCATATAATTGCATCATCTTATTTTTATTTACCTACATATTTTATCTCATACTTTTATAACTTATCTTATTTTGGATGAACATGTCTCATTTATAATTCAATACCCATGCACCTATATTATACATGTGTATATCTACTTTTATTATATTTTATATAATCACATCACTTTTTTTCTCACTAACTCATCTTACTTTTCTCCCACCTATTTATTATTTGCCCAACTTTTCTTACACATGCATTCTCTCTTTTAATTTTTCTTATTATTTCTCGTTCTTTTCTCTCGTTCAATTGTCAATTTACTAATTAATAATAATAAAATATTACAATATTAATTTCAATTTTATATAAATTTCATCAACTCTATTTTTTAATTTTTAACTAGCACAGATTTAAAATTCATAAAATTTTCCAAATACACTTTTTTTATCTCCATTTGTCTCCTATCCATCCATTCCTAACTAAACACAACATAAATGACCATATGGGTAACTAAAATAATAAACATATCATAATTACATACTTTTATGACTATTTAATGAATTTATAAATTCTAGTAAAACATTTTTAACGACGAACAAAATAAATCGGATGGATTAATTACTTATATCATATTTATACAAGTACGTTATGTTAGGGAATAAGCTAATGCGTATAACATCTCAATAGTTTAGTTTGATTTTAATAAATTGGAAAAAAAATATTCGGTGAATTAGCGAAAGGTTGATAATTATTAATTATGCATTGTTTTTAAAAATCGGTTGGACCGTGAATCGGACATAGAACCGGTCCGATTGCCCCCTAAAACCGTTTTTACGGTTCAACCGAAAAAAACCCGGTCAAAACCGGTCTATTTTTATATTTTAATTTTTTTAGAATTTTTTATTAAATTAAATCGTGAAACATGTCTCAATCCCAAAATTAATTTATTCTACAATTTATATATTTTAAATTTTCATAATAATATTTTTATTTGAAATTTTACTTATACATTAATTATGAAACATATCATAGATTATAATCTGGTATTATACCTTGAGCTATTTTGAGTATTTTAATTTTGATTGTATGTAATTCTATTATTTTATTACACTATTTCAATATATGACATATAATTTATTAAAATTTTATATGAGAATATTTAATTTATTTTATTTTTAATATAACATATATAATATTTCAAAATGTAAGTCAAAATAAATATAACGGTTAGATCGCCGGTCCAACCGATCGAACCGTGAATCGATGCTCTATCCGATTTAGTCACCGGTCCAATTATGATAACACTTAAGAATAAAATACAAAACAGTCAACACTTTTTAAAGTCTTGCGACACTAAAATTAATAAATTATTATACTGAGAAGACTAAAACCAGCAGCTGCATAATTAAAAGTGATGAACTCTATATATAACTATAAGGCTTTTCGGCTGGCGTGCTTTGCTTCCATAATTCGGATTGATTATTGACTCATTTTGGTTACCATCTCTAATTATTATAGTATTGTTTATCTTTATTTGGATATTGATGGAGTACATTTGAAAAGATAAAAGTGGATGGAATTTTTTTTATGAATAATAAATTTAGTTTGATTTGAATTGGATGTGATAATGATAAATAGAATTTTATGTTTTGCTCATATATTTTGGGCACGAGTATTAAGAAGTGTATACAATATTAATATAGTACATGTGGTTTAATGAAAAAACAATGAGGATAGTGTAAAAATAATTAAAAATAATAATAAAAAAGTGAATAGTAATTTTTTAAAAAGGTATTTTTTTAGGATTACAGCATGTAAAAGGTTGGTGCATTTATGGTGAACTATACTAACTCTTGGAATAATTATGATAAAACAATTACCAATTAATTAAATAATCGATGTGTTAAATTGGTTAAAATAAAATTAAATTAGTATTGTTTGAACTTAAAAATAAGATAAAGTGTTAGTAGGTAGTATTATTTTATATTGTGAAAATACATATTATCCCCGTCTCTTAAAATTTACCTACTTTTCTTTTAATTCGTACCATTAAAACTTTCATATTTCAAAATATAAGTATTCTTTAAAATCTTCATTTACAATATTCACCCTACATATTATACTTATTAGTATACTTTTCTTTTAATTTTTGTGTTAATGTAAACTTTAAACATTATCTATTGGTATTTGGGACTTACAAAGAATTGAAACAATGAGATTTAAATTAATTCGACAAAAATTTATTTGAGACAATCTCATGATATGAGACTATACAAATTAACACGCATTCTTTATTAAAGTGATAATAAATCACGCTCAATTTACACCTCATTAATTTATATTATGAGACGATCTCACATAATGCTAAATCGAACCATTTTTGGCTAGTGCCACGGCTTTTTTATACAACCTATGTTGATCGAGTATGTTTAGTTTAATTGAACCTGTAAAAAAAATGTTTGTTTAATTAGTTAAAAAAGTAACTAATATATGTGTAATCACGTGAAATAAAATCCTATGCTTAAAATAATCATGTAAAAGCCTTCCTTTCTTCTAAAATAGCTGCTATTGTCGTGTAAGATTTAGTTTCAGGCTTTCAGCAGGTTATAGTATTTTTTTAATGAATACTCAACACTAAAATACTACTCTATGTTTTACATAGATTTATACACTTATTTTATCGGGATAATTTTATATAAATTTTTCACATCCTATTAATTAAAAATACTTACAAACTTTATTATTATAAAACCTTTATATTTACTTAAAATATCACCATAAAATAATTTAATAAAATAAAATATTATTTTGTAACAAAATTGCCCCTCATATAAACAATTTGAAATAAATATAAAATGTGTTTTTTAATGTGCACATCTATGTTGCGTGAGTGTAGGAATGCAGGTACAGGACGATACAATAATGATTCAGAAATACGAATTTTTAAAAATTTAGGGTGCGATTTGTTAAATATATTTTATTATATATAATATTTACAAAATATATTATAAATTTAAAATTTTTTGTATGCAAATTCATATTTTCTCTAGTCTTAAAACTAGAAGCATATTTTGATATAATTATGTAATTAGAAAATATCCATTCAAGTTGCAATAGTTTAATACATAAGTCATAATACTAAATTCAATATAAATGAGCGTGCTATAAATTTAAATTATATGATATAATAAAATTTAACTGAAATATTATATAAACGCTTAATAAGTAGAATTCGTGCAACAAATTTGACAATCCATTGATCAATTTAAGAATCCATTAGTTAGATTCGTCACTTGTCAGTTGATCAAATTTGCTACATGTAAAATTTGATACGCAAATTCAAGAATCGCATCTCTTTTAGAGAGAGGTGCATTAATATTTTTAGAAGAATCTGTTCATTATAGGTACACATAGGGATGTAAATGAGTCAAGTAGTTCGCAAACTATTCGAGTCTCGGCTCAAAAAATATTCGTTTGAGTTTGTTTGTTAAATTTCACGAGTCGATCTCGAGCCCGAATGAGCTCGATTATTTTATCGAGCCGAGCTCGAGCTTTATGACATTCGGCTCGAAAGCTCGCGAATAGGCTCGAACTATGAAAACGAGCTTTTTTCGAGCCGTATTCGAACTATGCAAATGAGCTTTTTCCGAGCCGAGCTCGAACTATGTAAACGAGCTTTTTTTGAGCCAAGCTCAAACTATGGAAACGAGTTTTTTTTCGAGCTGATCTCAAACTATGCAAACGAATTTTTTTTTTCAAACTAAGCAAACGAGCTTTTTTTTTCAAACTAAGCAAACGAGCTTTTTTTCGAGCTCGAGCTAACTCGTTTATTTAGTTAACGAATATTTCACGAGCGAGCTCTAGCTATTCGCGAGCTTAAAATTTTATACACGAGCCGAGCTCGAGCTTGATAGTATTCGGTTCGGCTCGGCTCGTTTACATCCCTAGGTACTTATTAAAAAAAAATTGGTGGAATGGAGCGACTATATATTTACGTACTATAAAAATGAGGTATACACAAAGAGAGATAATTTTTTTGTTTTATTAAAAAAAAAAGGATAAGTGTGTAATTTTTATAATATTTGCACAATTATTTTGAATGTGCATTTTTTTTTATAATTTTTGCACACTTACTTTTTTGAAATTTATGGAAAAAGTTTCCCTTATTTTTTTTCCTATAAAAATAGATCTGGGAGTACTTTTTTTTTTTTTTTAATTAAGTTTCAGTTTTTATAATAAAATACTTTAATGAGCTCATGGTGCCAGGCAACTTGAGTCTGCTCTCACATGTATGATGTTTTTGTAAGAATCTTAACTGGATTACTATTTTGTCATACAGTAGATTATACCTTATTAATTAATTAGTTTAAATCACATATTATTTTACTGAATAAATTAGCTTGAATATATAACCTCGCTGTTTAAATAGCTTAATTTACATAGTAACTTATTCGATTTACAAATTATTAGGTCAGGGCCATAAAGTTACATACCCACTACAAATTTGATATTAATACATAAATAGTAAATATAAACAAGTAACTATAATAATAATAATAATAATAATAATAATAATAATAATCTTTTATATATTATTTCCATATTCATAATGTTATATTTCATCCGTTTCAAATCAATTTGCATAATTTATATTTTGATTTATTCCAAATTAATTTTGCACTTTGCTAAAAAAATAGCAGTTTATGTGTATATTTATAAAATTATACACATATTTATCTATATAAAATATATATTTTTCTAAACTAAGTGCACTCACGTGAGTGCAAATTTCGAACGATAATTTTTTTTAAAAAGGTAACATTAATCGGGACAACCTCAACCACTATATTTTGTCTTATTCAAATGACCCTTTTCAATTTTAAAAGTGACCAAAAGTCAAAAAACTCAATTGCCTTGCCATTATGTGAATTTACGTTTAGAGAACCCAAAAATTGAAAGGCCTATTCATTTTAGTGGGGGAATTATTGGGCACACTGTGGATTCATTTATACATTGGTTGACTCGCTTTTCTGTACATACGTACAGTATTGCAATGTATTCTGACGTATTTACTTCATTTCAAGATTATTTTCATAATTATTTTGAATATATAAATTTAAAAATAATGAATATATAAATATAGAATTAAATAATAAAATAAATATATATATTTTTTTTTATTAATTTTTGTGAGTATAAAAATTTTAATTTTAAGTATGTGAAAGTAGAATTGAGACTAGGGGTGTAAATGCGTTAAGCCAACTCGCAATCTACTGGTGCTCGACTCGTAAAAAAATCGAAACCGATTCGAACCTAATCGAGTCGAGCTCAAAGCTCGAGCTACTTGAGTAGCTCTCTAGTTCGAGTTCGAGTTTATAAATACTCAGCTAAAGAGGCTCGCGAGCCTAATCGAGCTTGCACAATATTTAATATTTTTCTATTAATTTTTTTTATATATAAAAAAATTATCGAGCTCGAGTCGAGCCGAGCTTAAATTTTAGACAAAAAAGAGTTAAAATATATTTAATATTTTATTTTATTAAAATAATAAAATTATCGAGTCGGGCCGAGCTCGAGTTTATCGAGTTCGAGTCGAGTTTCGAGCTTCGAGTATTGCTATCGAGTCGAGTTCGAGCTCAGCACTACTCGGCTCGACTCGACTCATTTACACCCCTAATTGAGACGTCCAAATAAGACATATGTAAAAATATTTTTGGGACAGATGGAGTAAAAAATATGATCACGTATTTATAAATGCACATAATATATATTCATCGCGAATGTTGTAATAACATATATATAAATTTAAATAATTAATTAAAATAATAATTTTTTATGTATTTTTATCATATTCATAATAAATATATAAATTTGTTGACATGTTCTTTCTCTACAAATAATTACTCCATTTGCAAAAAAAAAAAAAAAAAACGTCTGTTTTTCTTTACTCTATAAAAATTGATTGATTATTATTTTAAAATATTGAATAATTTTTTGGGATGAAAGCAGTGTGATAACTTAAATCTGTTAGAATCTCTCGTTTTCGTAACTAATTCAAATTTTCAAATAAAATAAATTACCTTTGGATTCGTTTAGAATCTCGACTATTTCGGTCCCAAAAATGTACTCCATACTAAGAGTTAACATTGAATAAAGATTTATTTAAAACAAACATCACATCGAATATACATCAATGTCATATTTTGAAAAAGAAAATAAGAAATGGTAAAATATAACTTAGGGGCTGATTGATCGGGTAATGAGAATGGAGAATGAAAATGAATGAAGATTAATTTATTATATTAATTTATTTTGATTAACTTAGGGGCTGCTTATTGAATATATTTTGATTAATTTATTGTATTATTTTTATTTGAAAATAATTTTTTAATAGTCTAAAATATACTCCCCCAGTCCCGTAGGAATTTGCACCCTACGAGACGGCACATTTTTTAAGAAAAATATATTTTATATATAAAATAGTGATATATGGGCAAATACTAAATATGTGTATATGTTTGAGAGTGTGCACGTAAATCAATGGTTTTTTTTAGTAGTGTGTAAATTTGTGTGGAATGTCCAAATAAGAAAAGTGTGCAAAAATCCTATAGGACAGATGGAATATATTATATTATATTTTATTATATAACTATATATAACATGAGGCCGAATAAGATAGGGTGGGGCAGAACTGCCCTTCGAGGGAAAGCCATGGACCGCAATGTTCTGCCCCACCGGCATGAGTTTTTAGATACCCGTTATGTCTTGTTCCATTGTCATCTCTACACCAACCTAATGAGATCCCTAAGGTAGTGTTTGTTTACGTCTTGAGGTGGATGGATCACATCCGGATGGAGAAAAAAAGTGGATGGGGCAAATCCTGTGAATAGTAAATTTGTGTTTGGTTTGAATTGGATGTGATAGGGGTGGATGAAACTTTATGTCAAATCAATACTTTTTGGAGATGATGATGTATTATTTTATTATTATTAGTTAGTGGAGTAATGATTGAATGATTGTATATTAATTATATATTGTTGTAATACATAATTTTTTTTTAAAAATAACCTTGATAATTAATAATTTTTTAGATAAATTAAATTAATAATAAATAATATAAAAACAGTGTATATATAATACATAAATATTTTCAATTTTAAATCACAAATAATTACTAATAGTAGAGGTCTTGTAATACTCCAAGATAATAATCTTAAATGAAATTTAAATATATTTATAGTATTAATTAATTACATATATATATAGTTTATATATATTAATAATTAATATATATATAATAGGATATTATAATATGTAAAAAAATATATAATTAAAATTAATTCTTATTTTATATTAATTGATATAAATTAAATAAAAACATATATGATATATGTGAAAAAGAGATAAATAAAATGTATTTGATATGTAAGATAAAATTGATGTGATTGGTATTGAATTATGTGAAATAGGTTTGTAGGTGTATAATAGGGAGTGAATGTGTATTTTGGATGAGATGAGATGTGCAAGTCCGAAAATTAGGTGGGATAGGGGAAAATCCATCCCCCATCCGGATGGGCCCATCCTCATAATTATGTACATTTTCAATTTAATCTTATAACAATTTAAATCTAATCAGACCAATCTCAAGTGGCCAGAAATCAAATAAAACGGTGTCTTTTTACTCAAAATGTTGGGAACCGACTTTTTGAATGTGAAAAGTATCCGATAAAATTCGAATCATTTTGAGTGAGTGAATCAAGGGCACAAAATCTAATATTTTATTTTTCTGAGTGAATGAGCCTATTTTTTCATGAGTGAATGGTTTTTTTTTTTTGTAATATTTTGTAGAATATTGGGTATTGCAAAAAATTTCAATGAGAGAGCAAGAGATATTATTCCAAGGCACTTGAAAAAAAATGAATGACCAGAGAGTTAAAATTAAAAGTGCACACGATATAGCTGAAAAACTTGAAGAAATGATCAGTACTTTGGAGGAAAAAATAAAAATTCTAAAGAATAAGAATATTCAATTGTTGTGTGAGAACAATTTGATGAAGAATAGAAAAAATGGGTTGAACACTAGTGTAATTTGAAGTTATGACTTAAGATGCCTATGTTTATTTTGAGTCATTCTGGGATTAGGAAAAATTGGTTTTATTTTATTTAGTGAAGGTGTTGAGAGATCATGAAGACGAAAAAAAAAATGTAACTCCTAGTATGATGTGATGTAAAACCTTGAAGTTATGTAAGACTTTTGAAGGTATAAAATGTGTTGCTCATTTATAATATTAATGAGTGGATTCAATGTACACATCATAGGCTCCTGTATGCTTATTATAATTTATAACTGAGAATCTTTCACATTTGCAATTGAGGTCCAGTTTAGTTTGGAAATTAGAATTGGATTAGTCTTGTATGCACCATTTACATGGTGCAACTCAAGTTCATTTTTAAAAAGTTAAACAGTTTATAACTGAAAAGTTAAACAGTTTATTACTAAAAAGTTAAACTATAAAAGATACACTTTTCAGTAATAAACTGTTTAACTTTTCAGTTATAAACTGTTTAACTTTTTAAAAATGAACTAGAGTTGCACCGTGTAATTGGTGCACAAGAGACTTACTTATTAGAATTTTATTTATAATTTTATTTGTTGAGTTTTATTCATAGTTAGCAAGTTACGAGTGTTTTAATTGGACGTCTAAGTCTATTCCGCGAAAAATATTTAACAATTGATCGCCACGTGAGTAAAATAGTATCATTTTATTTGATTTTTGGTCACTTGAGACTAATTTGTTTAGATTTGAATTATTATGTAATTAAATTGAAAAAAGTACATAAGTATAGGACCAATCGAAAAAGTAGAAAAAATATGAGACGACTTTGGTATTAAACCCTTTATTGTTTCATATGATTTATTGAACAATTTTTTAGTAAATAAACTTTTATTAAATTCTATCTCAATATAATTGAAATTGATTAATTAATCATATTTTATAGAAAATATTATATATACTTAGGAAAATCTGTGAATTTAAGGTATCAAGAAAAATATTCCATATAATTAATTACAAATGAAAACAAAATGAGAAAAAAAATTAAACTTTTTCTAATTTATGTGAAAATTAAAATGTAAAAATAAATTTTGATAATCATCTAATAGCTATTTCAAATTAAAAATTGCTGGCCCTAATGTTTTTCTCTTTTCTGGACAACTGGAAATTTAAATAATTAAGAACACCAAGCACGAGAAAACTGCATGAATTGAACGTACAAGTCGATACAGGTTGGCATGTGTGTTTGGAGGAGTGTGTGTCTGTGTGATACTTCGTCATTCGTCAGATATGCGGCAAGTGCCATTTGAATTGAATCTGTGGGCGTGTTTAATTAAATTATTATTCATATGTAGTCCATAATATTCCATCCGTCTTTCAAATTTATTCTCATTTTTTATTTTTATTGTTTTCTTAAATTTTTATTTCTCTTTTAGAAAATATTAATTCTCCTGTATCAACTCTTTTTTTCCATTTGGGAAGTCCCAACTTTTTTTTTTTAAATTAAATAATTTACACTCACAAAAATCAATAAAGTATGTATTTTATATTTTACTCCCTCCGTCCCAGAGGTATTTTCACCCCTGGGATGGCACAACTTTTAAGAAAAGTAGAGTGTTATGTAAAGTTATATTATTAAAATAATGAGATTAGTTGGATTGTGAGGATAAAGTTAAAATAATAGTTTCCATTTATAGAGTGTGAACAATTGTGGGACGGACGAAAAAAGAAAGTGTAAAAATAATTATGGGACGGAGGGAGTATTAATTAAACTCACACTCACATACTCTATTTTTTCTTAATCCGTGTGTCAAGATCTTTTGGACAAAAGACCCCGGACGGAGGTAGTATTTTATTATCACACTCACAAACAATTATTTTATTTTTTAGTGGACCCCACAATTATTCCACAATATTCTTACTTTATCTACTTTATTTCATTTTTTAAAAAAATTCGCGTTCATATAAATGAGAATAAATTTGGAAGACGAAGGCAATATCATTTTTACAAAATAAAAACCCACCCTATTTTCTATTAGTCTGAATGTAAAATATGTGAAATTTGAAAACAGTAGAATATTGGCACAAAGGAAATAAATAAAATATACTAAGATATAAATAATGATATTAAATCAAAAAATATATAGTATAATATTAAAACATATAAAAATATGACATAGAATTGAGAAATAACGTGATTCATTTATTACAATATATTGCCAGCTCACCAAGAGCAACGCAAAGAGCATCTCCCTCATATTATTATTTATTAAGCAACGAACTCCTTCCGTCCCCGAATACTTTGCACATTTTTTTTTTGTCCGTCCCACAACATTTTGCATACCTAAAAATAAAATAAAAATTCAACACTTATTTACAATAATGCCATTACTAAATCACACAAATTATTTCTAATTAAACCCAAATTATAATTACTCAAATACAATTATAATTAACCACTAATTAAAACACACACAAACACGTAATTAACACACACACACACGGAAATACACACACTCTCATCTCATTTCATCTCTAACCCTAGCTTCATCTCTCTCTCTCTTTCTCTCCCTCTCTCTCTCTCTGTGAAACCCTAGCCTCCATCGCCCTCTTTTCCTTCATCCACGAAACCCTAGCCTCCATCTGCCTCCATTCCATCGTCTGTAAAAACGCGACCTCCATCTCTCTCTACTCTGTGAAACCCTAGCCTCCATCGACCTCCACGAAACCCTAGTCGCATGTAACGCCTACTGAAACCCCTCAAATTGGTTTGTATATCTCCCTCCTCAAATCGATTGTTCGATCTGGTATTTGAGCCCTAAATAATTTGTGTTTCTGATGGAGTCGAATCAATAAGAGGTTGATTCCCCTGATTACGATCTTGAGAACGCGATTGTGCCCGATTCAGAAGATTTGTGGGTTGATGAGACTCCATTAATGGATTCTGGTAAGATTTCTTTATTGTGCTTTCAATATTATTGTGCTTTCAAGATTCGTGGGTCGATTCAGCCCTAATTTATATTGTGCTTTCAAGATTCGTGGGGTCGATTCAGTGTGCTTTCAAGATTCAAGGGTCGATTCAAAAGTGTAATTGTTGACTTTAAATAGTCATAGTTTAAATATATAATAATTAGGAAAAATACATATTTTTATCCTATAAGTTTAGTTGATTTTGGTTTTCGTCCTCTTAAATTTTGAATTTTTATTTTCCTCATTTAACTTACCAAAAATTAAGATTTTCTTCCTCTTAAATTTTGAATTTTTATTTTCCTCATTTAACTTACCAAAAATTAAGATTTTCTTCCTCTTAAATTTTGAATTTTTGTTTTCGTCCTTTAACTTACAAAAAATTATGGTTTTCGTCCTCCAACCGCTTATAACCATTCGTACAATCGATAATACACACGTGAATCCATTTTTTCTTTCTTTTTTTTTAAACAAAATACTAATGTGGGGGGTATTTGGAGGGAATTATGTCTTGACAAAATACACTTTTAACCGTAAATTCCCTCTCAAATACTGTCTAATACTTACATCCATAGAATCTTATGTCCGGATTCATTTTTGAATATGATGTACAAACCGTGCAACGAAACCACAGTGACACTTAATATTGCGTTCAAAACTCGTTGATTCATATGAATTTTTTGAAGACATCCCCCTTCCTTTCCGTACAGTGAGTATGCGCTCAAAATAATTTAGGCTTTTGGATATTTTAATTTGGGGATCTTTGTTCCTTTTTTTCCCTAATTTTCTCAAGCCCCCATGTTTAGATTTGATCAACTAGGGTTTTGATTTGGGAAAGAATTTACGGTTCCTGTATTTTATCCATCAAGACCTAATTCCCTCTAAATACCCCCACATCAGTATTTCGCTTAAAATAAAAAAAATTGATCTACGTGTGTATTACCGGTTGTGTGACTGGTTATAGGCGGTTGGAGGACGAAAACCATAATTTTTTGATAAGTTAAAGGACGAAAACAAAAATTCAAAACTTAAGAGAACGAAAACCAATATTTTTGGTAAGTTAAAGGACGAAAACAAAAATTCAAAACTTAAGAGGACGAAAATCAAAGTCAACGAAACTTATAGGACAAAAATGTATATTTTCCCTTTTATATTCTTGAGCAAATACATGAATTTTTTAAGACTTGATACTTTAAATATAAATGCTATTTCTTCTGTCCCAAGATAATTTTCACACTTTTTATTTTAGGATGTCCTAATTCTTTTTTTACACCTTAAAAAAAATTATACTCACAAAAATCAATAAAATATAAAATTTATATTTTATTATTTAACTCCACAATTACGTACTCCACTTTTTTTTAAACTGTATGCTTTGTCCCCGATGAAAAAATAAGGTGGGACATAGGAAGTATGATACTATATTTACTATATATATTTTCTAAAGTACAAAAATTTATAGTTGTTGATATCATGACCCCTATTCTTCATACTTTTAATTAAATTTTTGATAATTAAAATTTTTTAAAATTAAAAAATGATAAATTTATCATTAACTATATTTATATAAAATGGTGTCAAAGAATAAATTTTGGTCAATTAGAAAGTAGTTAATTTTTTTTTTTTTTTTGGTATGAGATAAATTTATCATTAACTATATTTATAAAATTATATTAAGAGTTCAAACAGAAGGTATGAGATATACCATCTATAGTGATTCAAGACACAATTCATACTCCTAGACCATTCTTTATAACTCAATTCAAACTTACATTTCGACCCACCACCAATCCCACACTCTACTTTTCAATTTTAATATAATCTCGTTCTAAGATGTTTTTGATTTATTAAAAATCACATCATTCTAAAACTTCCATTACAATCACACCAAATAAACTCATAAACAACTTTAACACTGCTTTCTCTTTTTTCTTTTCCCTATAAAAATCTTACAGAATGTGTGAGGTTTATGGAGGGATTTGATGAGAAAATAATAATTTTACTATGCACCATGTACATTGTATGCTTTTGAATTTAAAAAAAAAATTATTCAAATTATTAATTAATAATACCTTATGAAATAATAGGAATACTCAAATTGTAAAAAGAAAAATACAGATGGGTGTGATTATGTGTTTTAAAAAAATTAAAATTTTAAAAACATATATTCATGTAGGCATACTAGAATTGAGATTAGAATTAGCTGGTGACTTTAACAAGGAATACTTTTCGTAACGATAGAGCGAGTAACATGCAATTCAGTTATGAAATAAATAAATATATATACTCATTTATAGCGATACAAATAAGTTTGGAGTACCGTACCCCAAATTCTTCTAAACATACCCCAAAAATTTATAAACAAAAATAGATACATCTAAAATGACTAAAACACCCTTAAATAAATATATATAAATTTAAACCTACAAATATAAAATAGTAAAACATCCTAAAGATGAAGATCTGCAAATATAGAAGAGGAATTTTACACAATAGGATTAGAATTTTTTTTATCAACACGGAGGTGCAACTAGAAAAATTAAAAATGCGTCAACAAAAAAAATCAATTAAAAATTATGGCATCCACAATATGTATTAATCTAAAGTGAGAGAGAGAGAGAGAGAGTCAAAGTGAAGTCTGTAGGTGCCCATGAGTTATATTTTGTTCCAAAGTTTGTAATTGAGAAGGTTGGAAGCCATGAAATTTTCTCAGACACATTATATCAAACACTTTGAATGCATTTTCAATAATAGATTTATATAACATTCTAATACTCGAAAATGTCAAAATCAATACTTTTAGATGCAATAAACACATTTTTTTTTCATTGGATTGAATAGAATCAATACTAAATTATATAAAAAAATAAAAACTTTACACACAAACCCTAGAAATTTTGAAAAGAATAAAATTTAGAAGGTAGAAATTCTATATCTTTCAGAGCTTTGATTCGCAGAGGAGTGGCGCACTGCTTTCTTTTCATTTAGTAATTGGGGTATGTTTAGCGAAATTTGGGGTATGTATAATTTCTTTCATAAGTTTTTTTTCTAAAAAATAAAATGCACATTAGATATTGTCTCGGGGTATTGAAGAATACTGTAGTTGTAAGTTCAAATCACATGGCTTTCCCTATATATCATCTGTAGTCATTAATAAAACATTGGAAGTTAGTTAAAGTAATACTATATGGGTTTTGAAGTATTATTCGAAAGAGGGTCAACGTAACAAGAGTTGAGTTAGTTTTGTATTCAGCGCCTATTCTCAGGCGATAATATTTCTCCACTAACATGCATGCTCATCGCTCAACAAACCTAATCTAACACACTCATCTATCAATTACCAGAAATAATAATCAAATGACCAAGTCTAAAAGTTGAGAAAAGGCATCCATACTTCTAATTAATTTTTTATATATTTTTTAAATCTCCTCATAAATTAAAAGAGTACGTGAAAATTATTTCCAATGAAATAAATACTTTTTGTTTTTATTGAAAACAGACTTCCAATCTAATTCTAAGAATTTTGCATACCATACTATTTTCAGTTGCCAAATAATACATTAATTGATTGTTGATGATTATAAGATGAGAAGATGATTAACTTTAAATTTTTTTTTTTTTGCGGAAAATTGGAATAATTTTTTTACACTGTCCTCGTCAAGGATTAAAATTTCGGAATTTTGAGGGTACCGATATGGAAATTCACTTGAACGATTATTTTTCCAAAATTTCGGTAAAATTTCGG